>OZ030012.1:19759526-20344526 GCA_964023405.1 Apodemus agrarius | reverse complement strand
TAAACTTTCTGAGTCCTGATTTAGAAAGAAAGAACTTTCCCTATTTCTCCTTGTCTGTCCTTTTCTTCGGATGCTAGCCAAACCTAAGCATGCTTTTTTTCCTGGTGCTTTGGGCTTCCTTATTCTTTCTCTGAATCCCCCTGCTCATTTTTGGTCATGTGGCAGCTTGTCTATCATGTGACTGACCTCCGTGTCTCATTCAATGGGCATGGCTGTCTTTCTTCTATTTCTTTATCTTCCTTCTCTGTAGCTGGTAAGATTTATAGTTTGCCTGCCCCAGGATTTTTCTTTTAAATTTTGATAAGATCGTCCTAAACTTAAAAAAAAAAGGATATTTCCAAACTTTGTATGAAAACAAACAAAACACACAGTTTAGCTAAAACAATTCTGAACCATGAAAACTGTTTGAGATTCCACTATTCCCTATTTCAAGTTGTACTACAGAGATATCTATAAATATAAAAACCTCATGGTATTGGCTTAACCATACACAGATTGATTAATGGAATGAATCTGAAGTCTAAAACCTAAGTCCACAGACATATGGACATCTGAATTTTTAAATAAAGCATCCAGAAATATACATTGGACAAAGAAAGCATCTTCAACAAATGGTGCTGATCAATCTGGATGCTTGTGTGTAGAAAAATGCAAATAGATTCATAATTATTATTCTGCACATAACTCAAGTTAAAGTAGATCAAAAGCCTCGACATAAAACAAGATACACTGAATATGATAGAAGAGAAAGTCGGGAGTAGTCTTGAACATAGATGCATAGGAGACAACTTTCTGAACAGAATACAGATACCACAGACACTAAGAGCAACAATTAATAAATGAGACCTCATGAAACCAAAAAGCTTCTGTAAGACAAAGATCACCATCAGTCAGAAATAACAGCCATTTATAGATTAGGAAAAGATGCTTACCAACTCCACACTTGGTAGAAGACTAATATCAACAATATATAAAGAACTCAAGAAACTACATTAAAAATGAAGTAATCCAATTAAAAATGGATTCTAAACAGAGAATTTTTTATAGAGGAAACTAAAATGGCTGAGGAACATTTAAAAAAATATTCAACATCCAAATGATTTTGAGATTCCATTTTATACCTGTCAGAATGGCTAAGATCAACATAAGTGACAGTTCATGTTGTTGAGGATATATTGCAGTAGAAACACTTCTCCATTGCTAGTTGGAATGAAAATCTGTACAGCCACTATGGAAATCAATACATCTCTTCCCAGAACTTTAGGAATCAATTTATCTCAATCCCATATATACCACTCTTTGTATATATTCAAATGATGCCACCTCTAAGTGATGTTATGACAATAGCAAATGCTTTCATCTTGGTGGTATGGTTTCTTGTAATTAATTAATGCTAAGTGAAAAATTAACTTCATTCATGAGGAAAAGCATCAGATACAAAAACAAAGTTCTTGGAGTTAAATTTCATTAAAAAAGGTAGAACGTAATAATTCCATATTACACATTAAAGAAGAAAGATTGTAAGAGAAGGAAGGGATGGAGGAGACCATCAATACAAGGCCATTTAAATGCAGCAGCACTGACACATATATGAACCCAAAGAGATTGTGGCAGCATGCCCAAGGCCAGCAGGGGTCTGCATGGTTTGCACCAGAAGGGGTTTCAATTTTGAGAGAAGTGGAGACATGCCTAAATTCCTCACCCAGAAGCAAGGTTCAACTGACAGTATCTCACAAATGAAAAAAATCAATTCTCTCCAACAGAGTCTCACTGGATATTGAAACCACTCATTAAGACCAGGACCTACGCCCAGCAGTAGATGTCCAGCACACAAACAAACAAACAAACAAACAAACAAACAAAAAAACAAGTTCAATGACATCTTTGGAGGTTCTTAAGGTTTTGACAGTAATTTTTTTCTCACATGTTTTTTCATATATGTTATCGCTTTGGGATTTACATTTCTTGAGAATTCCTGTGCATACAGACATGTGTGTCTCTGTGTCTTCATACATACCTCATGTTATTTCTTTGGTTTTTTTCTTGTTTGTTTGTTTTATTATTATTCTTTAAATGTATGTTTGTTTTACAATAAAAGAAAGTTTATGGATTCTGATAGGAGGGAAGGTTATGGGACTTTCAAAGGATTGGGGAGGGGAAACCATAATGTGAATATATTATATGAAAATCATCTATAAAAACTAAAGCTTCTTGGGTTGGAGAGATGGTTTAGCAGTTAAAAGCACTGACTGCTCTTCCAAAGGTCCTGAGTTCAAGTCCCAGCAACCACATGATGACTCATAACCATCTGTAATGGGATCCAATACCCTCTTGTGGTATGTCTGAAGACAGCTACAGTGTACTTATATACATTAAATAAATAAATGAATAAAATAAATAAATAAATAAATAAAAAATCTTTAGTCCCCTCACTCCTCCTAAACAATCAAACAAATCCTAACACTTCTTGTGTGTGATTATTATTTATAAATATGATAAAGTGGAAAGGATTTTTAAAATAAATTTATATCCAAAATGCTGATGCACCTCTTGGTTCCTCCCTCACAGTATTGCCCCCTACTTCCTCTTCCCTTGTCCTCTGAGAGGGTCAACCCCCTTGCGTATCTCCCCACCCTGGTACATCAATTCGCTACCATATTATGTGCATTCTCTCCTGCTGAGGCCAGGCAGGGCATCCATGAAGACTGAACTGCCTGTCTGCTACATATATGCTGAGGGCAGGGCTGGTAGGGATTGTTGCAGTCTGTGTATGTTCTTAGGTTGGTTGCTCATTTTGCATGAATCTCAGAAGAGACTTTGACCTTTGAACTTTTAAAGAAGTTTGAATCTATTATAGACTATGGGGACTTTTGAAGTAAGACTGAGTGCATTTTTGCATTGTATTATGGTTACAAGTCTATGGGGGCCAGGGAGCATAATGTGGTTCTTCTGATTGGCCTGCCTTTACTTGTCATCTGGTCATCTTCTCTTGAGCTTTCAATACCCTTTTAAATCTTGTGGGTATTTTTGAATATTTACTCAAACATCAAATAAGGATTTTCTTTTCTGGTGTCCCATAAGACTCTTGCATTTGGAATGGCATCTCTTTCTCTATATATGGAATATTCTCTTCTAAGATTTTACTGAAAATATTTTCTATGCCTTCTACATGGATTTCTTTTTTGTGTCCATAGTTCATAGAGTTCATATTTTAATGATATTCAAATCTCTCTCATGCATTGTTCATATATTCTTTATCATTGATGTTGACTGAAAAAATCTAGTTCTTTTACTTTGTCTTCAAACTCTGATATTCTCTCTCAATATATTTATTTTTTAATATTCTTTTAATTCTTTTTAATTGTTTTTAAATTAATTTTTTATTTGTTTACATTCCAGACGTTATCCTCCTCCAGTTTTCCCTCCTACAGTTCTTCATCCCATTGTCCCTCTTCTTTGCCTCTGAGAGGGTAATTCTCCACATACCCCTGCCCCAGACATCTAACTTCCATGGGGCCTCAAGTTTCAACAGGAGTAGGCATATCCTCTCCCAACGAGGACAGACAAGGCAGTTCTCTGCTACATATGTGCTGGAAGCCTCTGATGAGTCTGTACATGATCTTTGACTGGTGGCTGAGTCTCTGGGAGCTCCCAGGGTTCCTTGTAAGTTGAGACTGTTGATCTTCCTGTGGTATTGCCATCCTCTTCAGCACTGTCATTCCATCCCCTAATTCTTCAATAGGGACCTCCAAATTCATTCTAATGGTTGGCTGTAAGTATCTGCATCTGTTTCAGTCAGGTCCTCTCAGAGGACAGCCATGCTCCTGTCTGTAATCACAATATAGCAGTAGTAATAGTATTAGGGTTTGGTGCCTCCCGCCCCCATGAGATGGATTCCAAGTTGGGTCAGTCATTGTACAGTCTTTTCTTCAGTCTCTTCTCCATTTTTGTACCTGAATTTCCTTTAGACAGGAACAATTCTGAGTCAGAAATTTTGACTGTGGGTTGGTAACTTCATCATTTCTCTTGGTGCCAGTTCTATCTATTGGAAGTGGTCTCTTAAGATTCTCTCTGCCCATTGTTGGGCATTTTGTCTATGGTCACCCCATGGAGTCATGATAGTCTCTCACATCCCGTGTCTCTGGGACTTTCTAGAGTGTTCACTTCACTTCCACCCCCAGAAGATGGATGTTTCCATTCATTCTCCTGGCCTTCTGGTTTCTCTCCTGTCTCTTCCCATACCTGATCCTGTCCCACCTTCCACCCAGAATGCTCCCTTCCTCTTCCTTCCCTGATTATTTTGTTCTTCATTCTAAGTGATATTGAAGCATCCTCACTTAGGCCCTTCTTCTTGTTAAACTTTTTACAGTCTGGGTTGTATTCTGAGTGTTCCATATTGGGTAATATTCACTTATCAGTGAGTACATACCATGCATGTCCTTTTGGATCTGGGTTACCACATTCAGTTGAATATTTTCTACCTTCTTCCATTTGCCTGAAAAATTCATAGTGTTCTGATTTTTAATTGCTGAATAGTATTCTATTGCATAAATGAACCACGTTTTCTGTATCTATTGTACCATTGAGAGACATCTGGGCTGCTATCAGTTTCTGGCTATTATGAATAAGGCTAGTATTGAAGAAACATGAGATAACCTGCCCCTGTCTCTGTGTTAATCTTTGGCACTGAGTCTCCTGCTCTCAGGTCCCTGTGCATTGAGCTAAACAGTCATCATTCTTCCCTTCCCCCAGTGCAGATGTCTCCTGCCTTTGAAGAAGGCAGGGAACAAAAGGCAACCTGTCCTTGTCTCTTCAGTGTTAACCCCTGGCACCAAGCCTCACACTCCTTTCTTTGTTAAAGCCAAACAACCAGCACCTCCCCATGGGGCAGATGTCTCCTGTCTCTGAAAGAGGTAGGAAATTAGTGCCCTTAAAGTGATCAGTCCCCGCTCTTGAGCTATGGGAAAGAGGCAACTAACTGTTCTCAGACAGCTGTGGCTGGCTTGTAAAAATACACTAGTCTCTGAAAGCAGAATAAGTTATTTCTTCCCAGGCAAAAAAGATCCTTTTCCAGCTGCAGGGTCCAACCTTGCTATCTGAACAAATGTTATTGGACAACATTCTGTTACCCTCTACCCAATCATGTAACACTAAGGCTTGCAAACCCCAGCTTATGCATCTCCTATGTATACCCTGAATCCCTAGATGAAAGCATCACATTTCTAACCTATGGAGCAGGGAAGGTTGTGATCTGGATCTAGACTCTTTGCATTTGCATCAGTGTTGCTATTTCTGGCAGTTTCCTGGGGTTCCCATGAATGGGGCATAACACTATGAACATAGTAGAGCATGTAAGCTTGTATGGTGGAGAATCTTTTGGGTATATGCCCAAGAGTAGTACAGCTGGGTTTTCAGGTGGAACTATATACAAATTTCTGAGGAACTGGCCAGATTGTTTTTCAGAGTTGTTGTACAAACCCGCAATCCCACTAGCAATGGAGGAATGTTCCTCTTTCTCCACATGTGTTGTCACTTGAATTTTTGATGTTACGCATTCTGTTTGGTTGAAGGTGGAATCTCAGGGTCATTTTGATGTGCATTTTCCTTATGACTAAGAATGCTGAACATCTTTAAGTACTTCTTGGCCATTCAGATTCCTCTGTTAAGAAGTCTTTGTTTCGCTCTGTACCCCAGTTTTAAAATTTGGTTATTTGGTTTTCTGGAAGTTAACTTCTTTAGTTCTTTATATATTTGATTATTAGTCCTCTATCAGATGTAGGATTAGTGAAGATCTTTTCACACTCTGTAGATTGCTGTTCTGTCCTATTGACAGTGTCCTTTGCTTTATAGATTGTTAGTTTCATGAAGTTCCATTTATCAGTTGTTGATCTTGAGCCACTGTTGTTCTTTTCAGGAAAATGTCCCCTGTGCCAATGCATTAGAGGTTCTTTCCTACTTTCTCTTCTATTAGATACAGTATATCTAGTTCTGTGTTGAGATCTTTGATCCACTTGTATTTGAGCTTTGTTCAGGTTGATAAATATGAATCCATTTTTATTCTTCTACATGCATATAACCAATTAAACCAGCACCATTTATTGAAGATGCTTTCTTTCTTCCACTGTTTGGTTTTTGGATTCTTTGACAAAGATCAATTGTCAACATGTGGGCAGGCTTATTTCTGGCTCTTTGATTCTATTCCATTGATCCACCTCTATGTGTCTGTACTAGTACCATGCAGTCTTTATCACCATTGCTTTGTAGTACAGCTTGAGGGCAGGGCTGTCCATTTCTCTAAACGTTATTTTATTGTTGAGACTTGTTTTGCCTATTCTGGGTTTTCTTGTTTTTCCATATGAAATTGAGAATTTCTCTTTCCATGTCTTAGAAAAATTGTGTTGGAATTTTGATGGGGATTGCATTGGACCTGTAGATTGCTTAAGATGACCATTTTCACTATTTTAATTCTACCTATCAGTGCACATGGAAGATCTCTTTATTTCTTTTTATTTCTTTTTTTTTTGGGAAACTAGTTAGGATATATTTTTCCAGTTTTATTTTCTATATTCTTTGTTCACAGTCCAAAGGCTTTCCCCTTTTCCAATTCATCCCTCACCATATATCCCATAAGTCCTCTTCCCCCTTCCCATTCCCCAATCACCACCCCCCCCACCATTTCTCTGTTCTGGTACTCTCCTACAAAACTGGATCCATTCTTTTTGGGACCAGGGTTCCCTCCAACCTTCTTCTTGGGAATCTTTTGATTTGCTAATTGTGCCTTGAGTATTCAGAGCTTCTGGGCTCATTAATATCCACTTATCAGTGATTGCATTTCATGTGTATTCTTTTGTGATTGGGTTAACTCACTTAGTAAGATATTTTCCAGATCCAAGCATTTGCCTACAAATTGCATGAATTCATTATTTTTAATTGCTGAGTAGTATTCCACTGTATAAATATATGGCATTTTCTTTTCTTTTTTTTCTGGGTTACCAGTTTTCTTTTTTTTAATTTTTATTTTCTATATTCAATGTTTACATTCCAAAGGCTTTCCCCTTTCCCAGTTACCCCCACCATATGTTCCATAATTCCTCTCCCCCCTGCTATTCCCCACTCATTCCCCCTCACGATTTCTCTGTTCTGGGTCTACAATACTGGATCCAATCTTTACAGGCCCAGGGTCCTCTCCTTTCTTCTTCTTGGGAGTCATTTGACTTGCTAATTGTGGCTTGAGTATTTAGGGCTTCTGGGCTCATTAATATCCACTTATCAGTGATTGCATTTCATGTGTATTCTTTTGTGATTGGGTTAGCTCCCTTAGGATGATAGTTTCCAGATCTAACCATTTACCTACAAATTGCATGAATTCATTATTTTTAATTGCTGAGTAGTATTCCATTGTATAAATATATGGCATTTTCTGTATCTATTCCTCCTTTGAGGGACATCTGGTCTCCTTCCAACTTCAGGCTATTATAAATAAGGCTGCTATGAACATTTTGGATCATGTGTCTTTATTGTATGCAGGGGAATCCTCTGGGTATATGCCCAGGAGTGTTATGATAGGGTCCTCTGGAAGTGACATGCCCAATTTTCTGAGGAAGCACCAGACTGATTTCCAGAGTGGTTGTACCATCTTGCAATCCCACCAACAGTGGAGGATGTTCCTCTTTCTCCACATCCTCACCAGCACCTGTTGTTTCTTGAGTTTTTAATCTTAGCCATTCTGACTGGTGTGAGGTGAAATCTCAGGGTTGTTTTGCTTTGCATTTCCCTGATGACTAATGATGTTGAACATCTCTTAAGGTGCTTCTCAGCCATCCAAATATCTTCAGGTGGAAATTTTTTGTTTAGCCCTGTACCCCATTTTAATAGGGTTATTTGGTTCTTTCAGGTCTAACTTCTTGAGTTCTTTGTATATATTAGATATTAGCTTTCTGTCAGATGTGGGGTTGGTGAAGATCTTTTTCCAATTTGTTTGTTGCAGGTTTTTCCTTCTGACAGTGTCCTTTGCCTTACAGAAACTTTGTAATTTTATGAGGTTCCATTTGCCAATTCTTGATCTTAGAGCAAAAGCTATTGGTGTTCTGTTCAGAAGCTTTCCCCCTGTGCTCATGTCCTCCACGGGCTTCCCCAGTTTCCTTTCCATTAGTTTCAGTGTGTCTGGCTTTATGTAGAGGTCCTTGATCCGCTTGGAGTTGATCTTAGTACAAGGTGATAAGAGTGGATCAATTTGCGTTCTTCTGCATGTTGACCTCCAGATGAACCAGCACCATTTGTTGAAAAGGCTATCTTTTTTCCACTGAACGGTTGTAGCTTTTTTTTTTATCCAAGATCAAGGGACCATAACTCTGTGGGTTCATTTCTGGGTCTTCAATTCTATTCCATTGATCTACTTGCCTGTCACTTTACCAATACCATGCAGTTTTTAACACAATTGCTCTGTAGTACTGCTTGAGGTCAGGGATATTGATACCCCCAGAAGTCTTTTTATTGTTGAGAATAGTTTTAGCTATCCTGCTTTTTTTGTTATTCCAGATTAATTTGAGAATTGTTCTTTCTAGATCTATGAAGAATTAAATTGGGATTTTGATGGGGAATTGCATTCAATCTGTGGATTGCTTTTGGCAAGATGGCCATTTTTACTATATTGATCCTGCCAATCAAAGAGCATGAAATATTTTCCATATTCTGAGGTCTTCTTTAATTTCTTTCTTCAAATACTTGAAGATCTTGTCATACAGATCTTTCACTTGTTTGGTTAGAGTTATGCGAAGATACTTTATACTGTTTGTGGTTATTGTGAAGGGTGTTATTTCCCTAATTTCTTTCTCAGCCTGCTTGTCCTTTGAGTATAGGAAGGCTACTGATTTGCTTGAGTTGATTTTATAACCAGCCACTTTGCTGAAGTTGTTTATCAGCGGTAGGAATTCTCTGGTGGAGTTTTTTGGGTCGCTTAAGTATACTATCATATCATCTGCAAATAACGATAGTTTGACTTCTTCATTTCCAATTTGTATCCCTTTGACTTCCCTATGTTGTCTAATTGCTCTCGTTAGAACTTCAAGTACTATATTGAAAAGATATGGAGAGGGAGGGCAGCTTTATCTAGTTCCTGATTTTAGTGGGATTGCTTCAAGTTTCTCTCCATTTATTTTGATGTTGGCTATTTGTTTGCTCTATATCTCTTTTATTATGTTTAGGTATGGGCCTTGAATTCCTGTTCTTTCCAGGTCTTTTAGCATGAAAGGATGCTGAATTTTGTCAAATGCTTTTTCAGCATCTAATGAGATGCCCATGTGGTTTTTTTTCTTTTAGTTTGTTTATGTAGTGGATTACATTGATGGATTTCCGTATATTGAACCATCCCTGTATCCCTGGTATGAAGCCTACTTGATCATGGTGAATGATCATTTTGATGTGCTCTTGGGTTCAGTTGGCAAGAATTTTATTTAGTATTTTTGCATCAGTATTCATTTGGGGAATTGGCCTGTAGTTCTGTTTCTTTGTTGGATCTTTGTGTGGTTTTGGTATCAGCATAATTGTGGCTTCGTATAACGAGTTGGGCAGTGTTCCTTCTTTTTCTATTTTGTGGAATAGTTTGAAGAGTATTGGTGTTAGGTCTTCTTTGAAAGTCCAATAAAATTCTGCAGTAAAACCATCTGGTCCCGTACTTTTTTTTGGTTGGGTGACTTTCTATAACCCCTTCTACTTCTCTAGGCGTTATGGGACTGTTTAGCTGATCTAATCGATCCTGATTTAATTTTGGTATTTGGTATCTCTCTAGGAAATTGTCCATTTCCTCCAGATTCTCCAGTTGTGTTGAGTATAGGCTTTTGTAGTAGAATCTGATGATTCTTTGAATTTTCTCGGGTTTTGTTGTTATATCCCCCTTTTCATTTCTAATTTTGTTAATTTGGATAATGTCTCTGTGCCCATTGGTTAGTCTGGCTAAGGGTTTATCTATCTTGTTGATTTTCTTAAAGTACCAGCTCCTGCTTTTGTTCATTCTTTGTGTGGTTCTCTTTGTTTCTACTTGATTGATTTCAGCCCTGAGTTTGATGATTTCCTGTGTTCTACTCCTCTTTGAATTAGCTTCCTTTGTTCCAGGGCTTTCAGGTGTGCTGTTAAACTGCTAGTGTATGCTCTCTCCAGTTTCTTTTTGGAGGCACTCAGGGCTATGAATTTTCCTCTTAGCACTGTTTTCATTGTGTCCCATAGATTTGGATAGGTTGTACCTTCATTTTCATTGAATTCTAAAAAGTCTTTGATTTCTTTTTTTATTTCTCCCTTGACCAAGGTGTCATTCAGTAGAGTGTGGTTCAGTTTCCATGTGTATATGGGCCTACTGTTGTTTTTCTTGCTATTGAAGACCACTTTTACTCCACAGTGATCTGATAGGAGGCATGGGAGTAGTTCGATCTTCTCGTATTGTTGACATCTGTCTTGTGACCAATTATATGCTCGATTTTGGAGAAGGTAACATGCTGTGCTGAGAAAAAAGTATATTCTTTTGCTTTGGGATGAAATGTTCTCTATATATCTGTTCAATCCAATTGTTCCAAAGCTTCAATTAGTTTCACTGTGTCCCTCTTTAGTTTCTTGTTTCTTGATCTGTCCATTGAGGAGAGTGGAGTGTTGAAGTCACCCACAATTATTGTGTTAGGTGTAATGTGTGCTTTAAGCTCTAGTAGAGTTTCTTTTACGAATGAGGGTGCCCTTGCATTTGGAGCATAGATGTTCAGTATTGAGAGTTCTTTTTGGTGGATCTTTCCTTTGACCTGCAAGAAGTGACCTTCCGGGTCTCTTTTGATGACTTTAGGTTGAAAGTCAATTTTATCTGATATTAGAATGGCTACTCTGGCTTGTTTCCTGAGACCACTTCTTTGTAAAATTTTCTTCCAGCTTTTTACTCTAAGGTAGTGTTTTTCTTTGACACTGCGATGTGTTTCCTGTATGCAGCAAAATGCAGGGTCCTGTTTTCATACCCAGTCTGTTCGTTTATGTCTTTTATTGGGGAATTGAGTCCATTGATGTTAAGAGATATTAAGAAATAGTAATTTTTACTTCCTGTCATTTTTGAAAAATTTTTTTAATTTTTTATATATTTGAGTGGTTATCTTCTTTTGGGTTTGATGAGAGGAGGTTTCTATCCTGCTTCTTCTGGGTTGTATTTTCCCTCCTTGTGTTGGCGTTTTTCCCCTATTATCCTTTGTAGGGCTGGATTTGTGGAAAGATATCGTGCAAATTTGGTTTTGTCTTGGAATATCTTGGTTTCTCCATCTATGGCGATTGAGAGTTTTGCTGGGTATAGTAGTTTTGGGTGAAATTTGTGTTCTCTTAGAATCTGCATGATATCTGCCCAGGATCTTCTAGCTTTCATGGTCTCAGGTGAGAAATCTGGTGTAATTCTAATAGGTCTTCCTTTACATGTTACTTGGCCCTTTTCTCTTTTTTTTCTTTTTTTTAAATTTTTATTTTCTATATTCTATGTTTACATTCTAAAGGCTTTCCCCTTTCCCAGTTCCCCCCTCCCTATGTCCCATAATTCCTCTCCCCCCAACTATACCCCAAATATTCCCCCTGCCCCCACGGTTTCTCTACAAAACTGGAACCAATCTTTACAGGCCCAGGGTCCTCTCCTTTCTTCTTCTTGGGAGTCATTTGACTTGCTAATTGTGCCTTGAGTATTTAGGGCTTCTGGGCTCATTAATATCCACTTATCAGTGATTGCATTTTATGTGTATTCTTTTGTGATTGGGTTAGCTCACTCAGGATGATATTTTCCAGGTCTAACCATTTACCTACAAATTGCATGAATTCATTATTTTTAATTGCTGAGTAGTATTCCATTGTATAAATATACCACATTTTCTGTATCCATTCCTCCTTTGAGGGATATTTGGTCTCCTTCCAATTTCTGGCTATTATAAACAAGGCTGCTATAAACATAGTGGAGCATGTGTCTTTATTGTATGCAGGGGAAACCTCTGGGTATATGCCCAGGAGTGGTATGCCAGGGTCCTCTGGAAGGGACATGCCCAATTTTCTGAGGAACCGCCACACTGATTTCCAGAGTGGTTTTACCATTTTGCAATCCCACCAACAGTGGAGGAGTGTTCCTCTTTCTCCACATACTCGCCAGCACTTGTTGTCTCTTGAGTTTTTAATCTTAGCCATTCTGACTGGTGTGAGGTGGAATCTCAGGGTTGTTTTGATTTGCATTTCCCTAATGACTAATGATGTTAAACCTTAAGAGTAAGGTGTTTCTCGGCCATCCGAATTTTCTTCTGGTGAAAATTCTTTGTTTAGCTCTGTACCCCATTTTTTGATAGGGTTATTTGGTTCTTTGGGGTCTAACTTCTTGAGTTCTTTGTATATATTGGATATTAGCCCTCTCTCGGATGTGGAGTTGGTGAAGATCATTTCCCACTTTGTTGGTTGTCATTTTGTCCTTCTGACAGTGTCCTTTGCCTTGCAGAAACTTTGTAATTTTATGAGGTCCCATTTGTCAATTCTTGATCTTAGAGCATAAGCTATTGGTGTTCTGTTCAGGAACTTTCCCCCTGTCCCCATGTCCTCCAGGGTCTTCCCAAGTTTCTTTTCTAATAGTTTCAGTGTGTCTGGTTTTATGTGGAGGTCCTTGATCCACTTGGAGTTGATCTTAGTGCAAAGAGATAAGAGTGGGTCAATTCGCATTCTTCTGCATGTTGACCTCCAGTTGAACCAGCATCATTTGTTGAAGAGGCTATCTTTATTCCACTGGATGGTTGTGGCTCCTTTATCAAAGATCAAGTGACCATAAGTCTGTGGGTTAATTTCTGGGTCTTCAATCCTATTCCATTGATCCACTTGCCTGTTGCTGTACCAATATCATGCAGTTTTTAACACAATTGCTCTGTAGTACTGTTTAAGGTCAGGGATATTGATTCCCCCAGAAGTCCTTTATTGTTGAGAATAGTTTTAGCTATCCTGGGTTTTTTGTTGTTCCAGATGAATTTGAGAATTGCTCTTTCTAGATCTATAAAGAATTTAGTTGGGATTTTGATGGGGATTGCATTGAATCTGTAGATTGCTTTTGGCAAGATGGCCATTTTTACTATATTGATCCTGCCAATCCAGGAGCAAGAAATATTTTTCCATCTTCTGAGGTCTTCTTCGATTTCTTTCTTTAAGGACTTGAAGTTCCTGTCATACAGATCTTTCGCTTGTTTGGTTAGAGTTACGCCAAGGTACTTTATGTTGTTTGTGGCTATTGTGAAGGGTGTTATTTCCCTAACTTCTTTCTCAGCCTGCTTGTCCTTTGAGTACAAGAAGGCTACTGATTTGCTTGAGTTAATTTTATAATCAGCCACTTTGTTGAAGTTGTTTATCAGCTGTAGAAGTTCTCTGGTGGAGTTTTTTGGGTCACTTAAGTAAACTATCATATCATCTGCAAATAATTATAGTTTGACTTCTTCCTTTCCAATTTGTATCCCTTTGACTTCCTTATGTTGTCCAATTGCTCTCACTAGAACTTCAAGTACTATATTGAAAAGATAGTAAACTGTCATATCATCTGCAAATAATGATAGCTTGACTTCTTCCTTTCCAATTTGTATCCCTTTGACTTCCTTATGTTGTCTAATTGCTCTCGCTAGAACTTCAAGTACTATATTGAAAAGATATGGCGAGAGAGGGCAGCCTTGTCTAGTCCCTGATTTTAGTGGGATTGCTTCAAGTTTCTCTCCATTTATTTTGATGTTGGCTACTGGTTTGCTGTAGATTGCTTTTACTATGTTTAGGTATGGACCTTGAATTCCTGCTCTTTCCATGACTTTTAGCATGAAAGGATGCTGAATTTTGTCGAATGCTTTTTCAGCATCTAATGAGATTACCATGTGTTTTTTTTTTTAGTTTGTTTATGTAGTAGATTACATTGATGGATTTGCATATATTGAACCATCCCTGCCTCCCTGGGATGAAGCCTACTTGATCATGGTGAATGATCATTTTGATGTGTTCTTGGATTCGGTTGGCAAGAATTTTATTTAGTATTTTTGCATCGATATTCATAGGAGAAATTGGCCTGTAGTTCTCTTTCTTTGTTGGATCTTTTTGTGCTTTAGGTATTAGCATAATTGTTGCTTCAAAGAATGAGTTGAGCAGTATCTCTTCTGTCTCTATTTTGTGGAATAGTTTGAAAAGTATTGGTGTTAAGTCTTCTTTGAAGGTCTGGTAGAATTCTGCACTAAAACCATTTGGTCCCGCACTTTTCTTGGTTGGGAGGCTTTCTATAACCCCTTCTATTTCTTTAGGGGTTATGGGACTATTTAGCTGATCTATTTGATGCTGATTTAATTTTGGTATTTGGTATCTGTCTAGGAAATTGTCCATTTCCTCCAGATTCTCCAGTTGTTTTGAGTATAGACCTTTGTAGTAGGATCTGATGATCTTTTGAATTTCCTCAGTTTCTGTTGTTATGTCTCCCTTTTCATTTCTAATTTTGTTAATTTGTATACTCTCTCTGTGTCCTTTGGTTAGTCTGGCTAAGGGTTTATCTATCTTGTTGATTTTCTCAAAGAACCAGCTCCTGGTCTTGTTGACTGTTTGTTTGGTTCTCTTTGTTTTTATTTGATTGATTTCAGCCCTGAGTTTGATGATTTCTTGTCTTCTACTCCTCCTGGGTGAATTAACTTCTTTTTCTTCTAGGGCTTTAAGGTGTGTCGTTAAGCTGCTAGTGTATGCTCTCTCCAGTTTCTTTTTGGATGCACTTAGAGCTATGAGTTTTCCTCTTAGCACTGCTTTCATTGTGTCCCATAGATTTGGGTAGGTTGTACCTTCATTTTCATTGAATTCTAAAAAGTCTTTGATTTCTTTTTTATTTCTTCCTTGAACAAGGTGTCATTGAGTAGAGTATTGTTCAGTTTCCATGTGTATGTGGGCTTTCTGTTGTTTTTGTTGTTATTGAAGACCACTCTTACTCCATGGTGATCTGATAGGAGGCATGGGATTAGCTCGATCTTCTTGTATTTGTTGACATCTGTCTTGTGACCAATTATATGGTCTATTTTGGAGAAGGTACCATGTGGTGCTGAGAAAAAGGTATATTCTTTAGCTTTAGGATGAAATGTTCTATATATATCTGTTAAATCCAATTGGTCCAGAGTTTCAATTACTTTCACTGTGTCCCTGTTTATTTTCTGCTTTCCTGATCGGTCCATTGAGGAGAGTGGAGTGTTGAAGTCACCCACAATTATTGTGTTAGGTGTAATATGTGCTTTAAGCTTTAGTAAGGTTTCTTTTACGAATGAGGGTGCCCTTGCATTTGGAGCATAGATGTTCAGTATTGAGAGCTCTTCTTGGTGGATTTTCCCTTTGGCCAGCAAGAAGTGACCTTCTGAGTCTCTTTTGATGATTTTAGGTTGGAAGTCAATTTTATCTGATATTAGAATGGCTACTCCAGTTTGTTTCCTGAGACCATTTGCTTGTAAAATTGTCTTCCAGCCTTTTACTCTAAGGC
Organism: Apodemus agrarius; assembly: GCA_964023405.1. NCBI lineage: Eukaryota > Metazoa > Chordata > Mammalia > Rodentia > Muridae > Apodemus > Apodemus agrarius. The sequence goes on along the minus strand of OZ030012.1, from coordinate 20,329,024 downwards.
AGTGTTTGTCTTTAACACTGAGATGTGTTTCCTGTATGCAGCAAAATTTAGGGTCCTGTTTCTGTATCCAGTCTGTTAATCTATGTCTTTTTATTGGGGAATTGAGTCCATTGATGTTAAGAGATATTAAGGAATAGTAATTATTACATCCAGACTTTTTTGAAATTATATTTATTTATTTATTTAATTTATTTATTTTTTTATATTCGAGAGGTTATCTTCTTTTGGGTTTGATGAGAGGAGGTTTCTATTTTGCTTCTTCCTGGGTGTAGTTTCCGTCCTTGTCTTGGTGTTTTCCCCCTCTTATCCTTTGTAGGGCTGGATTTGTGGAAAGATATCGTGCAAATTTGGTTTTGTCATGGAATACCTTGATGTCTCCATCTATGGCGATTGAGAGCTTTGCTGGTTAAAGTAGTTTTGGCTGAAGTTTGTGTTCTCTTAGAGTTTGCATGATATCTGCCCAGGATCTTCTAGCTTTCATGGTCTCAGGTGAGAAATCTGGTGTTATTCTGATAGGTCTTCCTTTATAAGTTACTTGGCCTTTTTTTCTTGCTGCCTTTAATATTCTTTCTTTGTTTAGTACATTTGGAGTTTTGATTATTATGTGACGGGATGTATTTCTGTTCTGATCCAGTCTGTTTGGGGCTCTATATGCTTCTTGTATATTCATGGGCATCTCTCTCTTTAGGTTGGGGAAGTTTTCTTCCATAATTTTGTAGAAGATATTTGCTGGCCCTTTAACTTGTAAATCTTCACTCTCGTCTATTCCTATAATCCTTAGGTTTGGTCTTCTCATTGTGTCCTGGATTTCCTGGATGTTTTGGGTTACAGCCTTTTTGCATTTAGTATTTTCTTTGACTGTTGAATCAATGGTTCCTATGGTATCTTCGGCTTCTGATATTCTGTCTTCTATCTCTTGCATTCTATTGTTAATATTTGCATCTATGGCCCCTGATTTCTTCCCAAGGTTTTCTATCTCCAATGTTGTCTCCCTCTGCGATTTCTTAGTTGTTTCTACTTCTGTTTTTAGTACCTGGATGGATATGTTCAGATCTTTCGCTTGCTTGATTGTTCTTTCGTGTATTTCTTTAATAGATTTTTGTGTTTCCTCTTTCATAGCTTCTACTTGTTGGCCCACGTTCTTCTGTATTTCTTTAAATGATTTTTGTCTTTCTTCCTTATTGTCTTCTTCTTTTTGGTCCATCTTCTCCTGCATTTCTTGAAGTGATTTTTGTATTTGCCTTGTAAAGGCTTCTAACTTTTGATCCATTTTCTCCTCTATTTCTTTACGAGATTTTTCTATGTGTTCAGCTACCAGCATCCTGACCAGTGATTTTATATCCAAGTCTTGTTTTTCTGGTGTTTTGGGGTATCCAGGGCTTCCTGTTGTTGGCGAACTGGGTTCAGATGCTGTCATGTTGCCTTGATTTCTGTTAGTGACGTTTTTTCATTTACCCTTTGCCATCCGGTTATTTCTGGTGTTAGTTGGCCTTGTTGTCACTGGCTGGTGTTTGAATTTCCCGTGAGGCTGGGCTCACCTGTTGTTTCTCTACTGGTGGTTATGCGTGATTGCTGCTCAAAGGGATCACAAGGTGGCTGCCACCCACTGCCTTGGTGCATGGCCTGAGGTCACGGGGAAGTGCGGGGAAGTGCAGCAGAGCCTCGGCGGGTGCTGCTGGGCCTGCCTGGTGGTGAGAGCCTAGCAGATCCGCGGTAGCCCCAGATGGAATCTGTCTACCTGCACCTTTCCAGCTGTGTTCTGGTTGCAATATGGAGGCCTGCCGCTATTGCTGGTCCAGGGTCCTGGGAGCTGGGTGCCTCTGGCTGCCTCAGTGCATGGCCTAAGGTCTCTGGGAAGTGCAGCAGAGCCTAGGCAGGCACCGCTGGCCCTGCCTGGGGGCGAGAGCCTAGCAGATCCCCCCGCGTGGTAGCCCCAGATGGAATCTGTCTACCTGCGCCTTTCCAGCTGTGTCCTGGTTGCAATATGGAGGCCTGCCGCTCGGCCCTTTTCTCTTACTGACTTTAATATTCTTTCTTTGTTTAGTACATTTGGAGTTTTCATTATGTGATGGAAGGTATTTCTGTTCTGGTCCAGTCTGTTTGTAGTTCTGTAGCCTTCTTGTATATTCATGGGCATTTCTCTCTCTTTAGGTTGGGGAAGTTTTCTTCCATAATTTTGTAGAAGATATTTGCTGGCCCTTTAATTTGTAAATCTTCCCTCTCATCTATGCCTGTAACCCTTAGGTTTGGTCTTCTCATTGTCTCCTGTATTTCCTGGATGTTTTGGGTTACAAGCTTTTTGCATTTTGCATTTTCTTTTACTGTTGAATCAATGGTTTCTATGGTATCTTCGGCATCTGAGATTCTTTCTTCTATCACTTGTATTCTATTGTGATATTTGCATCTATGGCCCCCGATTTCTTCCCAAGGTTTTCTATCTCCAAAGTTGTCTCCCTTTGCAATTTCTTAGTTGTTTCTACTTCTGTTTTTAAATCCTAGATAGTTTTGCTCTGATCTTCCACTTGCTTGTTTGTATTTCCATGTAATTTTTAAGAGATTTATCTTTCCTCTTTTATGACTTCTACTTGTTGACCCACATTCTCCTGTATTTCTTTAAGTGATGTTTGTATTTCTTCCTTATTGGCTTCTATTTTATATATATATATATATATATATATATATATATATATATATATCATATATATATCATATATCATATATATATATATGATATATTCTATATTTACTATATTTACAATTTATTTCCCTTTTTCTGGTTCCCCACTCCCAAAGATCCCACATGCCCTTTTTCCTCCCCCTGCTTCCTCATCCACCCCCTCCCACCTCTCTGTTCTTGTACTCCCCCACAATGATGTTTTGGTCCATTCTAGCACCAGTGTCCACTCCTTTCTTCTTGTCAGACATTACTTGGTATGTGATTTGTGTCTTTGGTGTTCCAAGATTCTAGGCTAATATCCACTTATCAGTGACTGCATACCATGGGTATTCTTTTGAGTCTGGGTTACCTCACTTAGTATGATGTTCTCCAGCTCCATCCATTTCTCTAAGAATTTCATGAATTCATTGTTTCTAATGGCTGAATAGTATTCCATTGTGAATATATACCACATTTTTTGTTTCCATTCCTCCGTTGAGGGACATCTGGGTTCTTTCCAGCTTCTGGCTGTTATATATAAGGCTGCTATGAACATAGTGGAGCATGTATCCTTATTGCATGCTGGGGAATCTTCTGGGTATATTCCCAGGAGTGGTATGGCTGGGTCCTCCAGAAGTATCACGTCCAGTTTTCTGAGGAACCACCATACTGATTTCCAGAGTGGTTGTACCAGCTTGCATTCCCACCAGCAGTGGAAGAGTGTTCCTCTTTCTCCACATCCTCTCCAACACCTGATGTCTTCTGAGTTTTTAATCTTAGCCATTCTGACTGGTGTGAGGTGAAATCTCAGGGTTGTTTTGATTTGCATTTCCCTAATGACTAATGATGTTGAACATTTTTTAAGGTGTTTCTCAGCCATCTCAATTTCTTCAGGTGAAAAGTCTCTGTTTTGCTCTGTATTTCATTTTTGAATAGGGTTATTTGGTTTTCTGTGATCTAGCCTCTTGAGTTCTTTGTATACATTGGATATTAGCCCTCTGTCGGATGTGGGGTTGGTGAAGATCTTTTCCCAATTTGTTGGTTGCTGATTTATCCTTTTGACAGTGTCTTTTGCCCTACAGAAACTTTGTAATTTTATGAGGTCCCATTTGTGTATTCTTGCTCTTAGAGCATAAGCAATTGGTGTTCTGTTCAGGAATTTTTCCCCTGAGCCAATGTCCTCAAGGGTCTTCCCCAGTTTCTTTTCTATTAGTTTTAGTGTGTCTGGTTTTATGTGGAGGTCCTTGATCCACTTGGAGTTGAGCTTAGTGCAAGGAGATAAGAGTGGATCAATTGTCATTCTTCTGCATGTTGACTTCCAGTTGAGCCAGCACCATCTTTTGGAAAGGCTATATTTTTTCCACTGGATGTTTTCAGCTCCTTTGTCGAATATCAATTGGCCATAGATGTGTGGGTTCAATTCTGGGTCTTCGATCCTATTCCATTGATCTGCCTCCCTGTCACTGAACCAATACCATACAGTTTTTAATACTACTGCTCTGTAGTATTGCTTGAGGTCTGGGATATTGATTCCCCTAGAAGTTCTTTTGCTGTTGATGATAGTTTTAGCTATCCTGGGTTTTTTGTTGTTCCAGATGAATTTGCAAACTGATCTTTCTAACTCTATGAAGAACTGAGTTGGGATTTTGATGGAGATTGTCTTGTCACCAATTATATGGTTGATTTTGGAGAAGGTACCATGAGGCGCTGAGAAAAAGGTATAGTGTTTTGCTTTAGGTCGAAATGTTCTATATATATCTGTTAAATCCAATTGGTCTAACATTTCAATGAGTTTCTCTGTGTCCCTGTTTAGTTTCTGTTTTCCTGATCAGTCCATTGAGGATAGTGGAGTGTTGAGGTCCCCCACAATTATTGTGTTAGGTGCAATGTGTGCTTTGAGCTTTAGTAAAGTTTCTTTTACAAATGAGGGTGCCCTTGCATTTGGCGTGTAGATGTTTAGAATTGTGAATTCTTCTTGGTGGATTCTTCCTTTGACTATCAAAAAGTGACCTTCTGTGTCTCTTTTGTTGACTTTGGGTTGAAAGTCAATTTTATCTGATATTAGAATGGCTATTCCAGCTCGCTTCCTGTGTCCATTTGCTTGCAAGATTGTCCTCCAGCCTTTTACTCTAAGGTAGTGTTTGTCTTTAGCCTCCAGCCTTTTACTCTAAGGTAGTGTTTGTCTCAGGTGTGTTTCCTGTATGCAGCAAAATGTAGGGTACTGTTTCCGTATCCAGTCTGTTAGTCTATGTCTTTTTATTGGGGAATTGAGTCCATTGATGTTAAGAGATATTAAGGAATAGTGATTATTTCTTCCTGTCATTTTTGATGTTATTTTTGTTTTTGAGTAGTTATCTTCCTTTGAGCTTGATGGAAGAAGGTTACTGTGTTGCTTTTTCTTGGGTGCAGTTTCCTTCCTTGTCTTTGAGATTTCCTCCTATTATCCTTTGTAGAGCTGGGTTAGTGGAAAGATATTGTGTAAATTTGGTCCTGTCATGGAATATTTTGATTTCTCCATCTATGTTGATTGAGAGTTTTGCTGGGTATAGTAGTCTTGGCTGGCATTTGTGTTGTCTTAATGTCTACATGAGGTTTGCCCAGTATCTTCTAGCTTTTATGGATTCTGGAGCGAAGTCTGGTGTGATTCTGATAGGTCTTTTTTTTATATGTTGGCCTTTTTCTCTTACTGCCTTTAATATTCTTTCTTTGTTTAGTACATTTGGGGTTTTAATTATTATGTGACGGCAGGTATTTCTGTTCTGGTCCAGTCTGTTTGGAGTTCTATAGGCTTAGATCTGTTTTTTTTTAATCCATTGAGGATTTTTTGTGTCCAATTATATGGTCAATTTTGGATAAGTTTCTCTGAGGTGCTGAGAAGAAAGTATATTCTTTTGTTTTCGGGTGAAATGTTCTGTAGATATCTGTTAAATCCATTTGGTTTATAACTTCTGTTAGTTTCACCTTCCAGTTTCTGTTTGCATCCCAGAGCAGACCCTGTGCCATAGCTCTCCATACCCATAACCTGCCTGGAAAGAGTTGGTCTCCCAAGAGTGTGGACACCCTGAGAGCACTGGTGAGACTACCTCTTCTGCTGAAATTTCTGAAATAAGAGGGACACACCCAGATCCATAAGGATTTTGGATCCAAGGAAGAACCTGGGATAGGATTCTTCTGGTTTTTGTCTGTACCCCAAAGCTGACCCTGGGGCACATTTCTTCATAACCAAACCTCTCCTGGAGAGGACTGCTTTACCAGGCGTACTGACACACAGGCTTGCAAGATGGACAAGCCACAGTCAGAGATAGCAAGACCAGCTAACACCAGAGATAAGCAGATGGCAAGAGGCAAAGGCAAGAACATAAGCAACAGAAACCAAGACTACTACTGGGCATCATCAGACCCCAATTCTCCCCCCACATTGAGCTCTGGATACCTCAACACATGGGAAAAGCAAGACTCTGATTTAAAATCATGTCTCATGATGATAATAGAGGACTTTAAGAAGGACATAAATAACTCCCTTAAAGAAATACAGGAGAACACCAGTAAACAGGTAGAAGCCCTTAAAGAATAATCACAAACATCCCTTAAAGAATTATAGGAAAACACAACCAAACAGGTAGAAGAATTGAACAAAACAATCCAGGATCTAAAAATGCAAATAGAAACAATAAAGAAATCACAAAGGGAGACAACCCTGGAGATAGAAAACCTAGGAAAGCAATCAGCAGTCATAGATGCAAGCATCACCAATAGAATAGAAGAGATAGAAGAGAGAATCTCAGCTGCAGAAGATACCATAGAAAACATTGACACAACAGTCAAAATGCAAAATGCAAAAAAGCTTCTAATCCAAAATATCCACTGTTGCTTTATTGTTTTTATTTTATAAGGGATCATAGTTTGCCATGAATCTCAGAAAATACTTTTAACTTTTAAACAGTGTGGAGATAGTAATAGACCATGCATATCCATTTTGAAGTTGGACTGAATGCTATTTTGCATGATGATAGGGCTAAGAGCCTATGAAGACCAGAGAATGCAATGTGGTGGTTTGAATAAAAATGGTCCCTATAGACTCATAGATAGTGGAACTATTAGGAGGTGTAGCCTTGTTGAACTATGTGTAGCCTTGTTGGAAATAGTGTGTTAGCAGTGGCAGACTTTGAAGTTTCAAATGCATAAGCCAAGCCCAGTCTCTCTCTCTCTCTCTCTCTCTCTGTCTCTCTCTCTGTCTCTCTCTCTCCCTCTCTCTGCTGCCTGTCAATCCAGATGAAGAACTCTGTTACTTTCCAGCACCATGTCTTCCTCCATGCAACATGCTTCTCACCATGAAGACAATGAATTTAAACTCTGACATGTAAGCCAGCCCCAATGAAATGTTTTCCTTTATGAGTTGCTGTAGTAATGGTATCTCTTTACAGCAATACTACCCCAAACTAAAACACTAACTGCATTTTGCTTGAATTTGAGGCCTTCTCCAAAGGAGGGAATTATTAATTGTACTATAAAAATTTTCACAAACCTATGACAAGGACAATCATGTACACTAGGTACAATTTATCATTGTTATTTGTTTGAATGGGCATGGTGTCAAACTGCTTTCTAACAGTGATGTTTATTTCCTTAGATTGGTACTGTTTTTGTCCTTTAGCAGAGAAGATTCTTGTAGTGCCCTGTGGTTAATGCAGAAATGCCAAAACCTTTCACAGTTCACATAATAGTGAATTTTGAGTGCTTAAACCTAAACAGGTCTTCAATTTTACCCACTCCAAAGTTCAGGTAATATTTTGAAAGAGAAAAATGATGTCTTAGTTACTTTTTGATTGATGTGAAAACAGTATGATTAAGGCAACTTATAGAAGAGTTTAACACTTTAGAATTCTAAATATTTTAGAGAATTACAATCCATAATGGCAAAACAAAGCCATGGTGTTAAGAACAGCTGAAAGCTTACATGTTGGTCAGTAAGTAGGAGACTGAGAGGCAGACGGAAACCTGCCTACCACAGAGATACAGAGAGACAGAGAGATAGAGACAGAGAGATAAGAGAGAGACAGAGAGAGATACATACAGAGAAACAGAGGAGGGCTTGGATAGTTCACCTTTGATGACACATCTTCTCCAAACAAGTTCATGTCTTCTAATCCTCCAAAAACAGTTCTACCAACTAGGACCAAATATCCAAACTTAGATCTTATGGAGGGCCATTGTTATTCAAATCACCATATTCTACTTCCTGGCCTCTATAGGCTCATGACCATACTATAATACAAAATCTATCAGTCCAACTTCAAAAATCCTCATAATCATTCAGTATTAACATTGTCTTCTGAGCTCCAAGGCAATGCATTAACTATAGAATCTCTTGCAAAATTAAGATCAAATCACATGCTCCTAACACACAATGCCATAGAATGCACATTACAATTCCAACAGAGAGGATTGGGAGTATAGTGAGGAAATACTAGACTAAATCAAGACCAAAATCCAAATCCTGTAGATCCATGTATGCTGCCTTCCACATACCTCTCTCTCTTATGCTGGTTTCCCTTCCATGTTTGTTGCTTCAATGGCAGCTCTCTCATGGCTTTTCCATTGTCAACATCTTGGGGATGCCAACATAATTAAGACTTCATTTTCACAGCTTTCCAAAATGGCCTCTGGGCATCCCCATGCATGCAGTGGCTCTTGAATGATCTTAGTGAATTCTTTTAGCCATGGAGGAAGATTCTCCAGCCCATTTACTCATGTATTCTTCATGGCTCTAAAGGTAGAACCATGTAGATAATTCTGCCCAGTTTGAATGACTGCTTAGGGTAAATTCTGACTAGATAAATCCCATTTGGAGAAGAATTCCTTTTTTTTTGTTGATTTTTAAGATAACAAAATTCCTCAGGCCTTTTCTTATAAGTTGGAAGCTTAGCTATATGGAATCTTGGCTTATGGATGCCTCTCCCATTTTCCCATTTCCCATTGTTTCTCTTTATCGCTTTTAGTATTATCTTTACCTCCAATATAAAATTCCCTGGTTCTAGTTTTCTCCTTATACTGCACATTTTGTATTTCCTTTTGATTTGTTGATCATTTCACTGTAGTTAGGCATATGTATGGTTAACCATAGCACAAAGTTAACATTACGCTGTATTTGAATCTCCTTCACCAAAGAAATTAATCTATTATGGTTCAATTTAGCATTATGAGATTCTCAGGACAAAGTTAGAGAGCAGCCACATTTTTTTTTGGCCAAAACCCCCATAAGAATGGTCTTTAGCCTATGTGATAATATTGTTCCCCTCTGAATGCTTTTGCTTTCAGTACTATTGTCTTTCAGGCTCCTACTTGAATGTCCTACTAAGTCCTGTTATTGCATTCAATCACTTTCCTATTCCACAGTCATTTTCCTCCATTACTCCAAACAAAACAAAACAAAACAAAACAAAACAAAACAAAACAAAACACCCCAGCAAAGTGAAGCCTCTCATGGCAATAGCTTATTCCCTAATAATAATTACAAGATTTATCCCTTCTCTTTCATTCCTCCAAACACTACCATATATCCCTCCCTGATTGTCTTCAAATTTATAGCCTCTTTTTCACTTATTGTTTTTGTATGCATATATGTATTTCTATATTTAAAGATATATATTACATAATGTTTAAATTTGGGTGATTATGTCCATTTCCTTAAACCGATCACTTAAAATCCATTCTTCTAGCTTTTAAATAAGCACATATATTATATACACACACTTAAATCAACATGTTTGCTTGTATGTGGCCACAAGGGCCAGAGAGCATCAGGTACCCTGGAACTGGAATTATAGATAGTGTGAGCCACCATGTGGGTACTAGGAACTGAAATCAGATCATCTGGAAAGGCAACACAGCTCTTAACTATTGCACTATACCTCTAGTCTTCAGATACTATCTGCATGTACATCTATCCAGTATGTTTTCTCTGAACTAACTTTGTATCAAGCAAAGACAGTGAAAATTTTATGTTCCTTCAGACAGACTATATCCATATGTAATATTTTGTTGAATATTATATTATGATTTATATGCATTACAACTTATCTTTAAGAAATTGCTAGTAAACAGCAAGCACAACTTATTAAAAAGCTCAGAAGCTCAAAATGCAAAGAAACCTAAATAAAATATATTCTAGAGGAAAGTGATTCTTATTCATAATGAGAGATCAAAATAACAGGAGACTTTGAAGTAATTTGGTTATGGAATTGCTGTGGTTTTATTATAGTATCAGTGAAAAATCTTCAAGTAGTAGAGAAACTAGGGCACCTTCACAATTGTGAGCCAGGAGCAATGTTCTGAATGTTGGGTGTCTGTAGAAATAACCAGCACAATCAAAATTGTATCTACTTTCCAGGTTGTGTTTAGGAACTTTTATTACTATGGTACTAAACTGAGAAGTTTGATGGAAAGACATGTTTTGAAACCTGGTTTTCAGTGTGTTTGTATCCCAAACTTCTCATAGAAGATTATGTAGACATCAGTGTAGATTCTGCAAATACACCTACCTCATGGTTCTCATGATTAGGTTCATTCCTCTCTTACTGAGTGTGAATAGAACCTAGTGAGTTACTTCTAACCCAGAGGCAGTTGAATTAGTAATGGTAAGCTATTTCTGGAAATAGAATAAACCTAACCAAAATTCTTGAAAATAATATATTAATTCTAAAAATTTCTTGAAATGACATAGTCCTATTACTAGATATATATTGAAAGGAAATGAAATATGTTTGTAGAAGAGACACCTGCATATTTATTTAGTGTATATGTATATACACATGTGGGAATGTGTGTTTTGTGCCTACTTGAGCCATGCTGTGTGTGTGTGTGTGTGTGTGTGTGTGTGTGTGTGTAGATCAGTGGATAGGTTTTACAAGTTAGTTATCTGCTTCCATGTCATGAATTCTGGGCTCAGGTTTTCAGTCTTTGCATCAGATTCCTTGATTCATCGAGTCTCCTTAATGACCCCATGCTGCTTTCATTATATTGTAAAACTATTTAGAAGAGTTAGGAAATAAAAATAACTTATGTGTCTGTTAATGAATGGAAAAGGGAATCTGGGACATACACAGGATGGGATGCCTACAACCATTCTGCTATTTGAGAGAACATGTATGCAGCTAGATGTAAAAGAAACCAAAACAGAAGACATTTGTACTATTATATCAATAATTCATGGGAGGTAAAAAAATTGATCTCATAGAAGTTATAAATAGTTAAGTGGCCTTGGAAAGTGGGCAGGGGGGAGATGTCAGAAATGTTGATTTAAGTGTGTGCATATAATATGTGTGTTTATTTAAGAGCCAGAAGAAAGGATTTTAAATGATCAGTTTAAGGAAATGGACATAGTCACCCAAATTTGAACATTATGTAATATATACCTATATAGAAGCATAATATGACATGTGTTTAACTATTGTGATTCATTTGATAAAAGAGAAATAGCTTGCTTCCTGTTGACTTTTTTCTTTTCTTTTTTTCAGTTTCTTTCTTTTTTTTTAAATTTTCTATATTCTTTGTTTACATTCCAATGGCTTTCCCCTTTCCCAATTCCCCCCTCATCATGTGTTCCATAAGTCCTCTTCCACCCCCACCCCCAGCACATTCCCCAATTACCCCCAACCCTTTTTTTATTCTGGTACTCTCCTGCAAAACTGGAATCAGTCTTTTCGGGACCAGTGAACTCTCATTCCTTCTTCTTAGGAATCTTTTGATTTGCTAATTGTGCCTGGAGTATTCAGAGCTTCAGGGTTCATTAATATCCACTTATCAGTGATTGCATTTCATGTGTATTCTTTTGTGATTGGGCTAACTCACTTAGGATGATGTTTTCCAGATCCAACCATTTGCCTACAAATTGCCTGAATTCATTATTTTTAATTGCTGAGTAGTATTCCATTGTATAAATATACCACATTTTCTGTGTCCATTCCTCCTTTGAGGGACATCTGGGCTCCTTACAGCTTCTGGCTATTATAAATAAGGCTGCAATGAACATAGTGGAGCATGTGTCTTTATTGTATGCAGGGGAATCCTCTGGGTATATGCCCAGGAGTGGTATGACAGGGTCCTCTGGAAGTGACATGCCCAATTTTCTGAGGAAGCGCCAGACTGATTTCCAGAGTCGTTGTACCATCTTGCAATCCCACCAACAGGGGAGGAGTGTTCCTCTTTCTCCACATCCTCACCAGCACCTGTTGTCTCTTGAGTTTTTAATCTAAGCCATTCTGACTGGTATGAGGTGGAATCTCAGGGTTGCTTTGATTTGCATTTCCCTGATGACTAATGATGTTGAACATCTCTTAAGGTGCTTCTCAGCCATCCGAATATCTTCTGGTTAAAATTCTTTGTTTAGGTCTGTACCCCATTTTTTTGATAGGGTTATTTGGTTCTTTGGGGTCTAACTTCTTGAGTTCTTTGTATATATTGGATATTAGCCCTCTGTCGGATGTGGGGTTGGTGAAGATCTTTTCTTAATTTGTTGGTTGTCGTTTTGTCCTTCTGACAGTGTCCTTTGCCTTACAGAAACTTTGTAATTTTATGAGGTCCCATTTGTCAATTCTTGATCTTAGAGCATAAGCTATTAGTGTTCTGTTCAGGAACTTTCCCCCTGTGCCCATGTTCTCCAGGGGCTTCCCCAGTTTCTTTTCTAATAGTTTCAGTGTGTCTGGCTTTATGTGGAGGTCCTTGATCCACTTCGAGTTGATCTTAGTACAAGGTGATAAGAGTGGATCAATTTGCGTTCTTCTGCATGTTGCCCTCCAGTTGAACCAACACCATTTTTTAAAAAGGTTATCTTTTTTCCACTGGATGGTTGTAGCTCCTTTATCAAAGATCAAGTGACCATAACTCTGTGGGCTCATTTGTGGGTCTTCAATTCTATTCCATTGATCTACTTGCCTGTTGCTGTACCAATATCATGCAGTTTTTTTTTAACACAGTTCCTCTGTAGTACTGCTTGAGGTCAGGGATATTGATTCCTCCAGAAGTCCTTTTATTGTTGAGAATAGTTTTAGCTATCCTGGGTTTTTTGTTACTCCAGATGAATTTGAGAATTGCTCTCTCTAGATCTATGAAGAATTGATTTGGCATTTTGATGGGGGATTGCATTGAAAGTGTAGATTGCTTTTGGCAAATGGACATTTTTCCTATATTGATCATCCCAATCCAAGAGCAAGAAATATTTTTCCATCTTCTGAGGTTTTCTTCGATTTCTCTCTTCCAAGACTTCAAGTTCTTGTCATACAGATCTTTCACTTGTTTGGTAAGAGTCACGCCAAGATACTTTATATTGTTTGTGGCTATTGTGAAGGGTGTCATTTCCCTAATTTCTTTCTCGGCCTGCTTATCCTTTGCGTATAGGAAGGCTACTGATTTGCTTGAGTTGACTTTATAACCAGCCACTTTGCTGAAGTTGTTTATCAGCTGTAGGAGTTCTCTGGTGGAGTTTTTTGGGTCGCTTAAGTATACTATCATATCATCTGCAAATAATGATAGTTTGACTTCTTCATTTCCAATCTGTATCCCTTTGACTTCCCTATGTTGTCTAATTGCTCTCCTTAGAACTTCAAGTACTCTATTGAAAAGATATGGAGAGATAGGACAGCCTTGCCTAGTCCCTGATTCTAGTGGGGTTGCTTCAAGTTTCTCTCCATTTATTTTGATGTTGGCTACTGGTTTGCTGTATATCTCTTTTATTATGTTTAGGTATGGCCTTGATTTCCTGTTCTTTCCAGGACTTTTAGCATGAAAGGATGCTGAATTTTGTCAAATGCTTTTTCATCATCTAATGGATGACCATGTGTTTTTTTTTCTTTTAGTTTGTTTATGTAGTGGATTACATTGATGGATTTCCATATATTGAACCATCTGTGCATCCCTGGGATGAAGCCTACTTGATCATGGTGAATGATCGTTTTGATGTGCTCTTGGATTTGGTTGGCAAGGATTTTATTTAGTATTTTTGCATCGATATTCATAAGGGAAATTGGCCTTTGTCTTTCTTTGTTGGATCTTTGTGTGGTTTTGGAAGCAACATTATTGTCGCTTCATAGAATGAGTTAGGCAGTGTTCCTTCTGTTTCTATTTGTGGATTAATTTGAATAATATTGCTGTTAGGTCTTCTATGAAAGTCTGATAAAATTGTGCAGTAAAACCATCTGGTCCTGTACTTTTTTTGGTTAGGAGACTTTCTAACCAAAGTCTATTTCTCTCGGGGTTATGGGACTGTTTAGGTTATCTAATTGATCCTGATTTAATTTTGGTATTTGGTATGTGTCTAGGAAATTGTCCATTTCCTCCAGATTCTCCTGTTGCATTGAGTATAGTGTTTTGTAGTAGAATCTGATGATTTTTGAATTTCCTCAGTTTCTGTTGCTATATCCCCCTTTTCATTTCTAATTTTGTTAATTTGCATACCGTCTTTGTTCCCTTTGTTCAGTGTGGCTAAGTGTTTATCTATCTTGTTGATTTTCTCAAAGAACCAGCTCCTGCTTTTGTTGATTTTTTGTATGGTTCTTTTTGTTTCTACTTGATTGATTTCAGCCCTTAGTTTGATGATTTCCTTTCTTCTACTCCTCCTGGGTGAATTAGCTTCTTTTTGTTCCAGGGCTTTCAGGTGTGCTGTTAAGCTGCTAGTGTATGCTCTCTCTGGTTTCTTTTTGGAGGCACTCAGGGCTATGAGTTTTCCTCAGCACTGCTTTCATTGTATCCCATAGATTTAGATAGGTTGTACCTTCATTTTCATTGAATTCTAAAATGTATTTGATTTCTTTCTTTATTTCTTCCTTGAACAAGGTGTCATTCAGTAGAGTGTTGTTCATTTTCCATGTGTATTTGGGTTTTCTGTTGTTTTTCTTGCTATTGAAGACCACTTTTACTCTACAGTGATCTGATAGGAGGCATGGTATTAGTTCGATCTTCTTGTATTTGTTGACATCTGTCTTGTGACCTATTATATGATTGATTTTGGAGAAGGTACCATGTGGTGCTGAGGAGAAGGTATATTCTTTTGCTTTGGGATGAAATGTTCTATATATATCTGTTCAATCCAATTGGTCCAAAGCTTCAATTAGTTTCATTGTGTCCCTGTTTAGCTTCTGGTTTCCTGATCGGTCCATTGAGAATAATGTAGAGTTGAAATTACCCACAATTATTGTGTTAGGTTTAATGTGTGCTTTAAGCTCTAGTAGAGTTTCTTTTACAAATGAGATCCAAATCTTGTTTTTCTGGTGTGTTGGGGTATCCAGGATTTACTGCTGTTGGGGAACTCGGTTCGGATGCTGCCATATTGCCTTGATTTCTGTTAGTAATGTCCCTAAGTTTTCCTTTTGCCATCTGGTTATCTCTTGCTTTAGTTGGTCCTGTAGTCACTAGCTGGTGCTTGAACCTCCTGTCGGCTAGTAAGGCTATTTCCCCATGCCTGGGTGACTGGGTTTCCCCTGGCATAGATTGCTGATGTGTTGTTCTCCTCTTGGGTGCTGCTGGACCCCTGGTGCATCTTGCTCCAAGCAATGTTATATTCAGTTATCTCTGTGGAACTGATGCTGCTTGTCTTCTCTGGTTCTGCTTGCTTAGTCCAGTCAGCAGCAAGGATGCTGGGGGTGGCCGCGGGGAGTGGGGGGTGTGGAGTGCGGGGTCTCCCACAAGGCAGAGAACCCTCACATTCTTAGATGACTGGCTTGCTGCCTGAGTCCCCTGAGATCTTATGCTTGGGATATCTCGGGTATCTGGTTCTGCCCATTCAATCTAAGCACCCACCACCAAGATGGGACTCCTCATGGAGCCAAGCAGATGAGGAACCTATCCAAACTGTCTGAGATATATCTTCCTTCTGGTCTGCAGCTCCTCCTGGAGCAGGGCACTCTAGCCACCCTCCCCCAACCTAGAGATAGCCTGTTTACCAGGAGGTCAGTCATATCCAGGGTCATAGGAAGCCTGTCATAACTAGGTACACAGGATTTCCAGCACTGTTTGCCCCACAAATGGCCTGCCCTAACCCAGCTAAAAGAGCTCTACCTGCCTACAAGGCTCCATTCAGACAACAAGGCCAGTTAATAGCAGAGATAACCAGATGTTGAGAGGCAAGTACAACAATATACGTAACAGAAACGAATGTCACTTGGCACTATCAGAACCAGTTCTCCCACCATGGATACCCTAACACACCTGAAAAGCAAGATTCTTACCTAAAATCCCATCACACAGGTAAACAGGTAGGAGACCTTAAAGAGGAAACACAAATCCATTAAAGAAATACAGGAAAACACAAACAGACAGGTGAAGGAATTGAACTAGACAGATCAACACCTAAAACTGGAAGCAGAAACAATAAGTAATCCCAAATGGAGGCAACCCTGGAGATGGAAGACCTAGGAAAGAGATGAGGAATAACAGATGCAAGCATCACCAATAGAATACAAGAGAGAGAGAGAATTTCAGGCATAGAAGATACTATAGAATATATTGACACAACAGTCAAAGAAAACACAAAGTTCAAACACAAAACACCCAGGAAATTTAGGACACAATGGCAAGGCCAAACCAAAGAATAATAGGATTAGAAGAGAGTGAAGATTTCCAATTCAAAGGGCCAGAAAACATTTTCAACAAAATCATAGAATGGAACTTCCCTAACCTAAAGAAATATGGTCATAAATGCACAAGAAACCCATAGAACACCAAATAGATTGGACCAGAAAAGAACATTGTCCCATAGAGCCCAGCAGATGTGGGACTTACCCCTAACCCAACCCACACAAGCTCTACCTCCTTTTAGTCCCATTTCCCAACCTGGTCCAAACCAGTGGCTTGATACTTGCCCAAACCCTACAGCCTGGGAGCCTACCAGGAGGTCCACAGTAACCAAGGCACAGAAGGTCAGCAGTAATCCAGTGCACAGGAGATCTGCAGTAACCAGGGACAGAGGAAGCATGCTTTAACCAGACACAAGAGGCCCACTCTAATCAGAGACAACATTGCCTGCCTCCAAGGAAACCAGTTATAACTCAGGTCACAGAGTTCTACTTGTTTCCAAGGAGGCCAATTTCATTCAGAGATACCCAGGTCAGTTAACATCAGATGGCCAGCAGGAAACACAAGATCATAAGCGATAGAACCCAATGCAATTTGGCATTATCAGAACCCAGTTTTCCCATCATAACAAGCCCTGGCTAAACCTAACATGTTTGAAAAGCAAGATAATGACCTAAAATCTCATTTCATGGAGATGATAGTGACCCTAGAAGAATATAAAGAACTCCCTTAAAGAAATACAGCAAAACACTGGCAAATAGGTAGAAGTCCTTAAAGAAGAAAAAATAAATCCTTTAAAGAAATACAGGAAAATACAATCACACAGGTGAAGGAATTGAATATAAAAGCCCAAGAACCAAAAATGGAAGTAGAAACAATAAAGCAAACACAAAGGGAGGCAACCCTGGAGATGGACAACTTTGGAAAAAGATCAGGACCTAATCCTCACCAACAGAATATAAAAGATAGAAAAATTCCAGGCATGGAAATCTCCAGAGAATATCAACACATTTGTCAAAGAAAATACAGTGTAAAAAGCTCCTAACCCAAAATACCCAGGGAATTCAGGAGCAATCAAAAGATCACACATATGAATGATAGGAATAAAAGAGGGTGAAGAACCCCCAGCTCAAAGGGCCAAAAACATCTTCAAGAAAATTGTAGAAGAAAATTTCCCTAACTTGAAGAATGAGATGGCCATAAATGTATCAGAAGCCTACAGAACACCAAACAGATTGGACAAGAAAAGAAAATCCTCCCATCACATACTAATCAAAATACTAAATGCACAGAAAAAGAAAGAATATTGAACGTGGTAAGGGAAAAAGGCCAAGTAACATATAAAGGCAGACTTATCAGAGTTACATCAGAATCCTCAACAGAGACTTTAAAAGGTAGAAGATCCTGGGCAGATGTCATTGAGACCCTAAGAGGATATGAAGTGTCCTTTGCCATCTCGTTTGATAACATTTAGTTGAAAGTCTATTTTATTGGATATTAGACTGGCTACTCCAGGTTGTTTCTTGGGACCTCATACCCAACAAAACTCTCAATCGTCATAGATGAAGAAACCAAGATATTTCACGATGAAACCAAATTTAAACAATATATTTCTTCTAATCCAGCCATAATAGGATACTGGAAAGAAATCTCCAAAACAAGGAAGGTAACTACATTGAAGAATACTCAAGATACTAAACAGTTCCCAACAAACTCTAAAGAAGAGAATCATACATATATACCACCTCCACCAACAAATATAACAGAAACTGACAATCATCTGTCTTTATTATATCTCAAAATCAATGAACTCAATTTACCAGTAAAAAGATACAAGCTAATAGACTGGATATGTAAACAGGATCTAGGATTTTACTGCATAGAAGAAACACACCTTAGTGATAAAAGCAGATACTACCTCAGAGTAAAAGGCTGGAGAAAAGTTTTCCAAGAAAATGTTCCCAAGAAACAAGCTGGAATAGCCATTCTAATATTGAATAAAATAGACTTTCAACCAAAAGTTATCAAAAGAGATGGGGAAGGATACTTCATATTCATCAAAGAAAAATCCACAAAGAGAAAGTCTTAGTCTTGAACATCTATGCCCTAAATACGAGCTTATATCCAGAGAATTCCCCAGCATGTCATAAGGATACATGCTCCACTATGTTCATAGCAGCCCTATTTATAATAGCCAGAAGCTGGAAAGAACTCCCGATGTCCCGCAACAGAGGAATGGATACAAATATGTGGTACATATACATAATTCATCCATTAGAAATGATGAATTCATGAAATTCTTAGACAAATGTATGGAGCTGTAGAACATCCTAAGTGAGGCAACCCAGTTTCAAAAGAATACTTATGGTATGCACTCACTGATAAGTGGATATTAGCCTAGAAGCTTAGAATATCCAAGACACAATCAACATATCAAATGATGTCCATGAAGAAGGAAGGAGTGGCCCCTGGTTCTGGAAAGGCCCAGTGTAGCAGTATAGGTGAATACCAGAACAGGGAAGTGGGAAGGGGTTGATGGGAGAACAGGGGGAGGGAAGAGGGCTGATGGGACTTTTGGGGAGGGGGGATCCAGGAAAGTGGAAATCACTTGAAATGTAAATAAAGAATATATCGAATAAAAAAGAAACTGGAGAGATCCTACACTAGCAAATTAACAGCATAACTGAAAGGTCTACATCAAAAAGATGCAAACACACCCAAGAGGAGTAGATGACAAGAAATAGTCAAACTCAGGGCTGAAATCAACCAATTAGAAACAAAACATTACAAAGAGTCAATAAAACCAAGAACTGGTTCTTTGAGACAATCAACATGACATATAAACCTTTAGCCAAAGTAAGTAAAGAGTCAAGAAACAGTATCCAAATTAACAAAATCAGAAATAAAAAGGGATACATAACAACAGAACCTGAGGAAATAAAAAAAAGTCAGAACCTACTACAAAAGTCTGTACTCTATAAAACAAGAAACTTTCTATGAAGTGGATGATTTTCTGGACAGATACCACCAACTAAAGTTAAATCAAAGTCAGATAAACTACTTAAACAGTTCTGTAACCCCCCCAAGGAAATAGAAATAGTCAACAAAAACCTCCCAACAACAACAGCAACAGCAACAACAACAACAACAACAACAACAAGCTCAGGGCTAGATGGTTTTAGTGCAGAATTCTTTCGGACCTTCAAAGAAGAATTAATACCAAGACTCCTCACATTATTTCATGAAATAGAAACAGAAGGAACACCACCTAATTCATTATATGAAGCCACAGTTACTCTAATACCCAAACCACATAAAGACCCAACAGAGAAAGAGAACTTCAAACCAGTGTTGCTTATGAATATCAATGCAATTTTTTGTACCAGAGAGCCAGGTGTCTACACAGCCTTCTGTACACAGCCCGCCAGGAGAGAGTGATCTCCCAGCATTCCCTCCACTCTGAGCATAGAAGTGAGAGCTCTAGTTTCTCTCCAATATCTCTCTGGAGGGAATCAGCTGGGAACACACTGGACATTTGATCAGTGGAGCAAAAGAGACAGGAGCCTTCAGGTCTTCATTTGCAATCAGGGAGTCAGGTGACTCCATAGCCTTCTGTGCACAAACAATTTCAGCAAAGTGGCTGGATATAAACTTAACTCAAACAAATCAGTAGCCTTCCTCTACTCAAAGGATAAACAGGCTGAGAAAGAAGTCAGGGAAAGATCATCCTTCACAATAACCACAGAGAGTATAAAATATCTTAGTGTAAGTCTTACTAAGCAAGTAAAAGATATGTATGACAAGAACTTCAAATCCCTGAAAAAAGAACCTGAAGAAGACCTCAGAAGATGAAAATATCTCCTATGCTCAAGGATTGGTAGGATTAAAATAGTGAAAATGGCCACCTTACCAAAAGCTATATACACATTCAATGGAATCCCCATCAAAATTCCAACCCAGTTCTTCACAGACATCAAAAGATCAATTCTCACTCCCTGCAGCCTCCGCCATCTTCTCGGCTGCTTGGACCTAGCAGGCTGAACCAGGTACCCGAGATATCCCCAGTTTAAGACCTCTGGGGACTCAGGCAGCCAGACAATGATCAGTGAGGAGGAGCTGGGCAGAGCAGCATTTCTGGTGTCCCAGCCAGGCGAAGGCTCTGTGCCCTGTGGGGAACCCTGCACTCCCTGCATCCTCTGCCATCTTCACGGCTGCTAGGACCTAGCAGGCTGAACCAGGTACCCGAGATATCCTGAGTTTAAGACCTCTGGGGACTCAGGCCACCAGACAGCGATATGTGAGCAGGAGCTGGGCAGAGCAGTGGTTCTGGTGTGCCAGCCAGGTGTGGGATCTGTGCCCTGTGGGAACCCTGCACTCCCCGCAGCCTCCGCCATCTTTGCGGCTGCTTGGACCTAGCAGGCTGAACCAGGTACCTGAGATATCCTGAGTTTAAGACCTCTGGAGACTCAGGCCACCAGGCTGGGACCTGCACACAGGATCTCAGCAGAGAGGTGGTCCATTTGTGCACCAGCCAGGCCTGGCTCTTGTGTTGGACAGGGTCGTCAACATTTGGAGGGGCTCCCAGCCACCATCTTTGCTCCCTGACACAGCAGACAAGCAGCATCAGGTCCACAGAGACAACTGAATATAACACTGCTTAGAACAAGATACACCATGGATCAAACAGCACCCAAGAGGAGGGCAGCACATCAGCAATCTGTGCCAGGGGAAACCCAGTCATCCAGTTGTGGGAAAATAGCCTTTTGAGCCCACAGGTGGTTCAAAAAACAGCTAGTAAATACAGGATCAACTAACACCAGAGATAACCAAATGGCAAAAGGCCATTGTGTAGGAACATTACTAACAGAAATCAAGGCAATATGGGAGCATCCGAACCCAGTTCCCTGACAGCAATAAGTCTCACATACCCCAACACACTAGAAAGACAAGATTCAGATCTAAAATCACTGGTCAGGATGCTGTTAGAGGAACACATAGATAAATATCTTAAAGAAATACAGGAGAAAATGGATCAAAAGTTAGAAACCCTTTCAAGGCAAACACAAAAATCATTTAAAGAAATTCAGGAGAATATGGATCAAAAAATAGTAGCCAATAAGGAGGAAATATGAAAATCACTTAAAGAAATACAGGAGAATGTGGGTCAACAAGTAGAAGTCATGAAAGAGGAAACACAAAAATCTCTTAAGGAATTACATGAAAACACAAACAAGCAAGTGAAAGATCTGAGCAAAACCATCAAGAATCCAAAAACAGAAGTAGAAACAACTAAGAAATTGCAAAGGGAGACAACTTTGGAGATAGAAAACCTTGGGAAGAAATCAGGGGCCATAGATGCAAATATCAACAATAGAATACAAGAGATAGAAGAAAGAATCTCAGATGCTGAAGATACCATAGGAACCATGGACTCAACAATTAAAGAAAATGCAAAATGCAAAAAGCTGGTAACCCAAAACATCCAGGAAATCCAGGACACAATGAGAAGACCAAACCTAAGGGTTATAGGTATAGATGAGAGGGAAGATATACAACTTAAAGGGCCAGCAAATATCTTCTCAAAATTATGGAAGAAAACTTCCCCAACCTAAAGAGAGAGATGTCCATGAATATACAAGAAGCCTACAGAACTCCAAACAGACTGGGCCAGAACAGAAATGCCTTCCATCACATAATAATCAAAACACCAAATGTACTAAACAAAGAAAGAATATTAAAGGCAGTAAGAGAAAAAGGCCAAGTAACATACAAAGGAATACCTATCAGAATTACAGCAGACTCCGCACCTGAGACCATGAAAGTGAGAAGATCCTGGGCAGATATCATGCACACTCTAAGAGATCACAAATTTCAGCCAAAACTACTATACCCAGCAAAACTCTTAATCGCCATAGATGGGGAAACCAAGGTATTCCATGACAAAACCAAATTTGCATGATATCTATCCACAAACCCAGCCCTACAAAGGATAATAGGGGGAAAACACCAACACAAAGTGTGAAATTACAACCCAGAAGAAGCAAGATACAAATCTCTTCTGATCAAACCCAAAAGAAGATAGCCACTCAATAATAAAAAATAATTTCAAAAATGTCAGGAAGTAATAATTATTACTCCTTAATATCTCTCAACTTCAATGGACTTAATTCCCCAATAAAAACACATAGACTAACAGACTGGATATGGAAACAGGACCATACATTTTGCTGCATACAGGAAACACATCTCAGTGTCAAAGAAAAACACTACCTTAGAGTAAAAGGCTGGAAGACAATTTTACAAGCAAACGGTCTCAGGAAACAAGCTGGAGTAGCCATTCAAATATCAGATAAAATTGACTTTCAACCTAAAGTCATCAAAAGAGACTCAGAAGGTCACTTCTTGCTCGTCAAAGGGAAAATTCACCAAGAAGAACTCTCAATACTGAACATCTATGCTCCAAATTCAAGGGCACCCTCATTCATAAAAGAAACTTTACTAAAGTGTAAAGCACACATTGCACCTAACACAATAATTGTAGGTGATTTCAACACTCCACTCTCCTCAATGGACCAATCAGGAAACCAGAAACTAAATAGGGACACAGTGAAACTAACTGAAACTTTGGACCAATTGGTCTTAACAGATATATATAGAACATTTCATCCTAAAGCTAAAGAATATACCTTTTTCTCTTTACTGCATGGTTCCTTCTCCAAAATTGATCATATAATTGGTCACAAGACCCACCTCAACAAATACAAGAAGATCAAACTAATCCCATGCCTCCTATCAGATCACTGTGGAGTAAAAGTGGTCTTCAATAGAAAGAAAAACAACAGAAAGCCCACTTACACATGGAAACTGAAAAATACTCTACTCAATGACACCTTGGTCAAGGAAGAAATAAAAAAAGTAATCAAAGACTTTTTAGTATTCAATGAAAATGAAGGTACAACCTACCCAAATCTTTGGGACACAATGAAAGCAGTTCTAAGAGGAAAACTCATAGCCCTGAGTGCCTCCAAAAAGAAACTGGAGAGAGCATACACTAGCAGTTTAACAGCACACCTGAAAGCCCTGGAAGAAAAAGAAGTTAATTCACCCAGGAGGAATAGAAGACACGAATCATCAAACTCAGGGCTGAAATCATTTAAGTAGAATCAAAGAGAACCATACAAAGATTTAACAAAACCAGGAGCTGGTTCTTTGAGAAAATCAACAAGATAGATAAACCCTTAGCCAGACTAACCAAAGGGCACAGAGACAGTATCCAATTAACAAAATTAGAAATGAAAAGGGGAATATAACAACAGAAACTGAGGAAATTAAAAAAATCATGAGATCCGACTACAAAAGCCTATACTCAACACAACTGGAGAATCTGGAGGAAATGGACAATTTCCTTAGACAGATACCAAATACCAATATTAAATCAGGATCAATTAGATCAGCTAAAGAATTCCATAACCCCTAGAGAAATAGAAGTGTTTATAGAAAGTCTTCCAACCAAAAAACGCACTGGACCAGATGGTTTTAGTGCAGAATTATATCACACCTTCAAAGAAGAGCTAACACCAATACTCTTCAAACTATTCCACAAAATAGAAACAGAAGGAACACTGCCTGACTCATTCTACAAAGGCACAATTACGCTGATACCAAAACCACACAAAGATCCAACAAAGAAAGAAAACTACAGGACAATTTCCCTTATGAATATTGATGCAAAAACACTAAATAAAATTCTTGCCAACCGAATCCAAGAGCACATCAAAATGATCATTCACTATGATGAAGTAGGCTTCGTACCAGGGATGCAGGGATGGCTCAATATACAGAAATCCCTCAATGTAATCCACTACATAAACAAACTAAAAGAAAAAAAAAACCAGATGGGCATCTCATTAGATGCTGAAAAAGCATTTGACAAAATTCAGCATCCTTTCAAGCTAAAAGTCCTGGAAAGAACAGGAATTCAAGGCCCATACCTAAATATAGTAAAAGAAATCTACAGCAAACCAGTAGCCAACATCAACATAAATGGAGAGAAACTTGAAGCAATCCCATTAAAATCAGGGATTAGACAAGGCTGCCCTCTCTCTCCATATCTTTTCAATATAGTAATTGAAGTTCTAGTGAGACCGATTAGACAACATAAGGAATAAAAAGGATACAAATTGGAAAGGAAGAAGTCAAACTATCACTATTTGCAGATGATATGATAGTATATGTAAGTGACCCAAAAAACTCCATTAGAGAACTCCTACAGCTGATAAACAACTTCAGCAAAGTGGCTGGTTATAAAATCAACTCAAGCAAATCAGTAGCCTTCCTGTTCTCAAAGGACAAGAATGCTGAGAAAGTGGTTAGGGAAATAACACCCTTCACAATATCCACAAACAGTATAAAGTATCTTGGCGTGACTCTTACCAAACAAGTGAAAGATCTGTATGACAGGAACTTCAAGTCTTTGAAGAAAGAAATCGAAGAAGACCTCAGAAGATGGAAAAATATTTCATGCTCTTGGAATCACAGGATTAATATAGTAAAAATGGCCATCGTGCCCAAAACAATCTACAGATTCAATGCAATCTCCATCAAAATCCCAAATCAATTCTTCGTAGATCTAGAAAGAGCAATTCTCAAATTCATCTGGAGCAACAAAAAACCCAGGACAGCTAAAACTGTTCTCAAGAATAAAAGGACTTCTGGGGGAATCAATATCCCTGACCTCAAGCAGTACTACAGAAAATTGTGTTCAAAACTGCATGGTATTGGTACAGCGACAGGCAAACAGATCAATTGAATAGAATTGAAAACCCAGAAATGAACCCACAGAGTTATGGTCACTTGATCCTTGATAAAGGAGCTACAACCATCCAGTGGAAAAAAGATAGCCTTTTCAATAAACGGTGCTGGTTCAAGAGGAGGTCAACATGCAGAAGCATGTGAATTGACCCACTCTTATCTCCTTGTACTAAGATCAACTCCAAGCGGATCAAGGACCTCCACATAAAACCAGACACACTGAAACGAATAGAAAGGAAACTGGGGAAGACCCTGGAGGACATGGGCACAGGGGAAAGCTTCTGAACAGAACACCAATAGCTTATGCTCTAAGATCAAGAATAGACAAATGGGACCTCATAAAATTACAAAGTTTCTGTAAGGCAAAGGACACTGTCAGAAGGACAAACAGCAACTAACAAATTGGGAAAAGATCTTCATCAACCCCACATCTGACAGAGGGCTAATATCCAATATATACAAAGAACTTAAGAAGTCAGACCCCAAAGAACCAATTAATCCTATTAAAAATGGGGTACAGAGCTAAACAAAGAATTTTCACCAGAAGAAATTCGGATGGCTGAGAAGCACCTTAAGAGATGTTCAACATCATTAGTCATCAGGGAAATGCAAATCAAAACAACCCTGAGATTTCACCTCACACCAGTCAGAATGGCTTAGATTAAAAACTCAAGAGACAACAGGTGCTGGTGAGGATGTGGAGAAAGAGGAACACTCCTCCACTGTTGGTGGGATTGCAAGATGGTACAACCGCTCTGGAAATCAGTCTGGCGCTTCCTCAGAAAATTGGGCATGACACTTCCACAGGACCCTATCATACCACTCCTGGGCATATATATACCCAGAGGATTCCTCTGCATGCAATAAAGACACATGCTCCATAATATTCATAGCAGCCTTATTTATAATAGCCAGAAGTTGGAAGGAGCCCAGATGTCCCTCAAAGGAGGAATGGATACAGAAAATGTCATATATTTATACAATGGAATACTACTCAGCAATTAAAAATAATGAATTCATGCAATTTGTAGGCAAATGGTTGGATCTGGAAAATATCATCTTAAGTGAGTTAACCCAATCACAAAAGAATACACATGAAATGCAATCACTGATAAGTGGATATTAATGAGCCCAGAAGCTCTGAATACTCCAGGCACAATTAGCAAATCAAAAGATTCCCAAGAAGAAGAAAGGAGAGGACCCTGGTCCTGAAAAGACTGGATCCAGTTTTGTAGGAGAGTACCAGAATAGAGAAATGGTGGGGGGTGATTGGGTAATAGGCATTGTGTTTGGTGGGGACAGGACTTATGGGACATATGGATAGGGGGCAACTGGGAAAGGGGAAAGCCTTTGGAATGTAAACAAAGAATATAGAAAAAAAGATCAATTGTCAACTTCATATGGCTAAACCAAAGACCCAGAATAGCCAATACAATTCCCAAAAATAAAAGAACTTGCAGCAGAATAAGTATGCTCAAGCTGTACTACAGAGCACTAGTGATAAAATCCACATGGTATTGGTACAAAAACAGGTCAATCAATGTAAAAGAATTGAAGACTCAAGTACACACACACACACACACACACACACACATTTACCACACATACACACATCGTTGATCTTTGACAAAGAAGCCAAAACATACAGGGGGAAAAAAGTATCTTCAATACATGGTGATGGTTTAACTGGTGATCTGTATGTAAGAGAATAAAAACAAATCCGCATTCATTATCTGGCACAAAGGTCAAGTTCAAGTGGATCATTGACCTCAACCTAAAACCAGATACACTTAATCTAGCAGAAGAGAAAGTGGAAAGAACCTTGAACTCAGTGGCAGAGGGGGAATTTCCTGATCCAATGGCTCAATCTCCAAGATCAACAATCAATAAATTGGACTTCATGAAACTGAAAAGCTTCTGTAAGGTGAAAGACACCATCAATAGGACAAATTGGTAACCTATAGATTGGGAAAAAAAACCTTCACTACCTCTACATCTGACAGAGGGCCAATAATAAAAATATATAAGTAACTCAAGAGGTTAACCTCCCAAAACTCAAATAATCCAATGGGGTACAGAGATAAACAGAGAAGTCACAGCAGGAGAATTTTGAAGGACAGAGAAGCACTTAAAGACATATTCCAAGTCCTTTGTAATCAGAGAAATGTAAATCATAACAACCCTGAGATTTCACCTTACACCAATCAGAATAGCTAAGATCAAAAATTCAAGTGACAATACATGCTGGGGAATGAGAAAAAGGGGGAACACTCCTCCATTGGTGGTGGTGAGATTGCAAGGTGGTACAAGCACTGTGGAAATCAATCTGGCAGTTCCTCAGAAATGTGGAAATAGTTTAACCTGAAAACTCAGTTACACCACTTTTGGGCATATACCCATAAGTTGCCCTATCATACCACAAGGACACATCTTCCACACTGTTCATAGTAACCTTATTTGTAATATCCAGAAGCTGGAAACAACCAAGATGCTTCTCAACTGAAGAATAGATAAAGAAAATGTGGTTCATTTACACAATCAAATATTATTTAACTATTGACATCATGAATTTTGCAGGCAAATTAGTGGTGATTTTGTAGGCCAATTGATAGAGTGAGGTAACCCAGACCCAAAAAGACATGCATGGTATGTACTCACTTATAATGCCAAAAAGTACAGGGTACCTAGGATACAACCTACAGATCATAAGAATATATAATAAGTAGAAATAGCCAAGTGAGGATGCTTCACTCTTGCTTAGTGGGGAAGGAAATAATCTCAGGAGATGGAAGGAGGGATCTGTGTGGAGAGGGAAGGGAAAGGGGAGGGAGAGGGGAAGAGGGCAACAAGATATGGGGAGGAGTTGATAGGAGAGAAGTCTAGAGGGCCAAGAGAATGAATGTATATAATCAACCTAGGTGAGTGGGAGGTGGGGAGCCCTCTAGAAAGTACCAGAGACCTGGAAGGTGAAACACTCTCAGTACTCATTGGGGTTGACCTTAGCCAAAATGCCCAATATTGGGGAAAGGGAGCTTGAAGAGTTGACCTTCAGTAGATAGACAGGGAGGGCCTCAAGTGGAGGGACAGGGTTACTAACCCACAGCCAAAATTCCTGACCCAGAATTGTTCCTGTCTAAAAGAATGGCAGGGACAAAAATGGAGATGAGACTGAAGGATAGGTGGACCAGTGACTGGCCTAACTCTGGATCCATCTCATGGCTGGGCACAAAACCCTGACACTACTATGCTATGATGTACTTACAGATAGGAGGCTGACATGGCTGTCCTCTGAGAAGTTCTACCAGCAGCTGATCGAGGTGGAAGCAGATACTAAACCCAATCATTGGACTGACGTCAGAGACCCTTATGGTTGATTTAGGGGAAGGAATGAAGATGCTGAAAGGGAGAGTGACTACATAGAAAGACCAACAGCCTCAATTAACCCAGACCCTAAGGAGTTCCCAGAGACTGACTCACCAACCAGGAGCATACATGGGCTAGTCAGAGGCCCCTGGCACATATGTATTAGAGGTCTGGCCTTGATGGGAGAAGATGTTCTTAATACTCAAGAGACTTGAGGCCCCAGGGAAGGGGTGACCTGGTGGGAATATAGAGCACCCATTTAGAGTCAAGTGGAGGAGGAATGGGATGAGGAAATTTGGGATGGAGGACTGAAGTTGAAAGCAATGACTGGAATGTAAATAAATAAAATAATTTAAAAAGAAAACAAAACCTCTTAGTAATAAGTGCAGACAATTGAATTTTATTTAATGTATAAAAATAAATATAAAAAATAAGAAAAGTAGGAAGGTCTATGGATAAGACTTTCTTGAAATTTCTAAGCACATTTTTTCTCTCTCCTTTTTTACTGTTAATAGTAACAAGTCCCCAAAGAAAGGGATAATGTGGATCAGTTGGCTAATTCAGAGCTGTGTAAATTGAGCCCCCAAGGTCACACAATTGAAATAATTAGCCAGTGTCTTCAGATCTGTACTTTGCCAGCTTCAATGTCTCTTGCAACCTTTAGGCACCTTCATTAGCTTAAGCCTGACTTGTTTTCAAGTTCTGAATATATAACCCATAGTTTGGTGAATACCAGGAAGAAAAGAAGCAGTTGGTAATGCCCCTGCAGAGACAAAGCCTAGGCCAGTAAGTGCAAATGGATATGGTGGAAGGGTAGAGAGACTGTCAAGGCCACTGTTTCTTTGGGATGGAGAGAAGGATACATGCAAAGATTCTGTTCCGAGGCTGAGCTGATGTTTGGAACCGGGATGAATTCTAGGAACTCTCAGAGTCTGCTTTCCTCCCACACTGGTTATCATCCCTATAGGCACCTCCCCCACATCATTAAGCAAGGGGTCTTGTTTTAGCAGGGACGATGGGTATGAAGTACTTTCAACTAGATTAAAAACCTTCTGAGGGACTCCAAGTGCTATATTTCTCATTTGTGTGTGTAAGAATTTATGATCCTAAAAAGGATGTGATATATTAAAAGTAGCAAAGGTAATCTCAGACACAGAATATTTTCATAGGATCATATGGGGCTAATACAGCATTCTATAAAGTAAAGTGTTTCAGAAATAGTTCTTAAAAGTTCATTGTCGTTTAATTATTTCAGTTGTATTGCTCACCAGTGCCTTATGTGGTCAAGGCACGTTAAGGTTAACTGCACATCAATTAAAATGGAAGTCCACCAGAGTTAGTGTGTAAGAAGCTGTGAATTCAAGTAAGCCTTTATCAAGAATTAGCAGAATAGAAAATTGAAGAATTAAAACAACTCTATGAGTGAAACTGGAAAAAATTCTCTGTGATTATGAACTTTCTATGTTCTTTTGAATCTCTTCAATGTTATCTTTAGTCTTATGGAAGTTTTGTGAATATCCCACATCAAAACAATTCATACACTATCTTAGAATAATAGTGTATTTTGTCAGTGTCAATTTCCTTTAGTTATAATTATGTTTTCTCAGCATGGGAAGGATCTTTTTCTGTTTTTTAAATTATATTTTTGATTGTATGTTATTGTGATCCAAGGATGGATTATATCTCGTTTTTGGTCTTGTACACTCTTCCTAATGTGAATGTAGAAAGAGGTGTGTAACACAGGCCAGTGGGAAGTGAGCTTTAATCTTTGCCTTTAGACTGGTGTTTCTTATGTCTTTGATCAAATAAGCTTCTTTTTTTAGAGTCACACTGGCTTAAGTGTAGAGAACAAGAATAAGTACCTGTTGAATATTCAGCTCTAAGCTGGACATGTATGTCACACTCTCCATGACCTAGGGAAGCATCAAATAAGAACGGGTGGAAAGAATAAAAAACCCTAGAGGATGGGGAGCAATACTGTGAAATGCTGTCTGTGGATATGGCATGGCTATTACATGCATGGTCATATAGCAACTGTGACCACTGACCACCTACCTATACACAGCCTACACAAAAGTATGAAAGTAGAAGGGAGCTAGATGGTATCAGAAGTATGTCATCATGAGGGTAATAGAAGAATATAATCATAATATATTGTATACATGTATGGAATTATCAAAAATTAAGTTAAAAGAATACTGAGATTGCAGAAGATCAGAAATATTGCCAAAAGCTTATAGTCATTTGATCATTTCACAAGACAGTTGCTTTAATCCAAAATATAGGTTGTTGAGTGATAATAAACTTCTATCTTTTTTATTAACCCTATTTTCATTTTCAAAAGCTGTTCAAACAATATAGAACTACGAAACCTTACACTGGTCTTAGAATTCCATCTCATGAGAGTCTCTGATGATCCAGGGCTGCAGTCCATCCTCTTCGGGTTACTTCTGTCTATGTACCTGGTTACAGTGCTTGGTAACCTGATCATCATCCTGACTGTCAAGTCTGACTCTAACCTCCATACTCCCATGTACTTCTTCCTCTGCAATCTGTCCTTGGCTGACATTTGTTTCATCTCTACCACAGTCCCAAAGATGATTGTGAACATTCAAACTCAGAGCAAAGAGATCACGTATGTGGGCTGCCTTACACAGATGTCATTTTTGATTCTCTTTGGATGTATGGATGGGATGCTGCTGACTGTGATGGCCTATGACAGATTTGTGGCTGTCTGTCATCCACTGCATTCCTCGCTCATCATGAATCCTCGCTTCTGTGGCTCTTTAGTTTTTCTGTCTCTTTTGGTTAGTCTCATGGATTCTCAGGCACACAATCTCATTGCCTTACAAATCATCTATTTCAAGGATGTAGAAATTTCCAATTTCTTCTGTGACCCTGCACAACTTCTTCATCTTGCCTGTTTTAACACATTCATTAATAACATAGTCATGTACTTTGTTGGTGCTATATCTGGTTTACTTCCTATATCTGGAATTTTCTTCTCTTATTATAAAATAGTTTTCTCCATTCTGAAAATACCATCATCAGGTGGGAGGTATAAAGCCTTCTCTACATGTGGGTCTCACCTGTCAGTTGTTTGTTTATTTTATGGAACAGCCATTGGAGTATATCTTGGTTCAGCTGTATCAC
Organism: Apodemus agrarius; assembly: GCA_964023405.1. Classification (NCBI taxonomy): domain Eukaryota; kingdom Metazoa; phylum Chordata; class Mammalia; order Rodentia; family Muridae; genus Apodemus; species Apodemus agrarius. Next base: position 20,297,475 of record OZ030012.1, on the reverse strand, counting down.
ATTCTCCCAGAAGTACTGCAGTGGCCTCACTGATGTACACTGTGGTCACTCCTATGTTAAATCCGTTCATCTATAGCCTGAGGAATAAGGACATTAAAAGAGCAGTGAAGAGACTCCAAAGAATAACATTGTAATTGTAGGGCCTGTGGCACTCAGTTAGGGTATGGGTGGGAGAGTAAAGTAGGGGATTTAAGAATGTATAGAAATTTTCAATTAGTGAAGACAAAAACATACTGGATCATGCTCATGGTGACATAACAATATAAATGTAACTATTACCAATGAAGTAGATATAGAACAATACTTAATATGCTTAATTTTCTGACTTATTAATGTTTTGTCATTACAAACTGTGATGGTAACTCTTGGTTGTCAGCTTGACTATATCTGGAATGAAATACAGTCCAGATACGGAGGGCACACCTCTGTTCTAGATATTGAGGAAGGAAGACAACATGACTTTCATCCAGATCTGAAGCTAGAAGACACAATCTTTTGACCTGGATCTTGAGGTGGAATTATATATGCTTTTAATCCAGATTTTGATGGACACCTTTAATCTAAGCCATACTTTCTGCTGAAAACTTGATACAGACAATGGAAAAAAGGAGGATTAATTTGTTCTTCACTATATATATATATAGTTTGTTGATATATATATATCTCACATACATTTATATATTACCTAGTACATATATCTCTCTATTTACAATCTATATTTTATTTTGTTGGTTCTATATCTGGTTTACTCCCTCTATCTGGAATTTTCCTCTCTTACTATAAAATTGTTTTCTCCATTCTGAGAATACCATCATCAAGTGGGAGCTATAAAGATTTTTCCACCTGTGAGTCTCACCTGTCAGTTGTTCACTCCTTTAGTGGAACAGTCTTTGGAATATATCTTGGCTCAGTTCACACACACACACACATACACACACACACACACACACACACACCCAAATAGCTACATCTCTAGTCTCTATCTATCTATCTATCTATCTATCTATCTATCTATCTATCATCTATCTATGTATCTATATATCTATGTATCTAACTATGTTTCTATGTATCTATCTATATATCTGTGTACTATCTTTCTATGTTTGTATATTTCTATGTATGTATGTATCTTTCTATGTATGTATGTATGTATGTATGCATGTATGTATGCATGTATGTTGTATGTATGTATGTATCTACCTATCTACCTACCTACCTACCTACCTACCTACCTATCTATAGCTATAAACTGGGTAATTACAAGATTAATCTTTTAAGGTCACATAAGTTTTTCCCTCCCATTCTTCAGTTTATCAGTTCTGACCCACAGGGCATCATATTTTTCCTCTTCCATGGTTGTCTGAATTGTAGCACTTCTGTGACATTGTATCACTACCATTCCTGAAGTTGGAGCCTTAGCTCCAGAAAAGCAAATCACACGTGCCATCCTTGGTTATGATTCAGCACAGAAGCAGTTCAACTCATGAGTGTTGAGGGGAATGGTACATAGAGGATGGCCTTCCAGGAAAACATGATTGATTATCAATAGAACTGATGCAACCATTTTGTGTAGTTAAATGGCAGGATATTGATTTGCAAAATTTTATCTTAGGAAGAGCATAATTATATTCTTTGTTATGGAGGGAATCCTGAAAACTTCATTCGGTCCTCACATACTAGTTCCACTTATCACAGAAGCTCTCCCCATGCTAGCAGAAAAATTTGCTACTATAAAGTGTTTCCTAGGAACTTCAAAGGACTATGAAAGTGATGATAAATATATAAAGAAGGTGCTTGTGACTGCAACATCATGAAGGATTTATTGTTTTTATTTAAACTCTGGAGATTGAACCTAGGCAAGCACTCTGCCACGAAGCTAAATTCCAACCCCCAAAACTTTCTAGATAAAACTCTTCCCATAATCTGAACAATATTCTCTATCTGTTGCTCATAATTTTACAGGTACAGACTTCTCAATGTTATAATACCATGGATTTTGTTAGGAAACAAAGAGACACTGCAGTTTAATGTAACCTATTCTAGGAGTTTAGGTGGGAATGAATAAAGTCATGTAATATAGTTAGATGCGGCTGTGTAGAGTGTTTACCCCAATATTTGGAGACTGAAGCAGGTGAATCTATGTACTAGGCCAGCAATGGCTATATAGTAAGACTGATTCAAAAAGCAACCAAACCAAATTAAAAGCAAAACAACAGCAGCAGCAGCAATGAAACCAGATATGTCAGAATACAGGATACCCCACAAAGAGGATTTTGGCAGATTGCCTATTTATTTATTTGTTGTGTATAGGTGAGTGACACACATGCCACAGCACATATGCCAAGGGCAGCTTAAAGGAGATGATATTCTTTTTTAGTCATGTGGGTTCTAGGAATTGGATTCATGTTTTCCTACTTGGTGGCAATCTTTAACAGCTGAGTCTTCTTGTTTCCTGCCCCTACCAGATTATCTTTTTGAAAGACCAGAAAGCCACTTCACATATCTGTCACATAGTATCGTTATCTAAGCTGATTTCTAACTGATACAAGTACATTGAGCAAGGGCTAAAAGATGAATGGTCTGTTTGTGATTAGTATATGATTAATGTATAAAATAAAAAGAAAATAATTGCCTCATAAACATTTTATTCACTGAAATATATACACACCCTGGAAAAATATTTTGGCAGCCAGAAATTATAGATGAATTTAATTGGATGAAATAGTGACTATTTTGTATTTTGTCTGTTCCCCTCATTTTACCTTTGACTTACAGCAGTTGTTATGGTGATTAGAATTTGGTATTGTTAGCTAAGCTGATTTCCAATTGATGGAAGTACATTGAGCAAGGGCAAAAGATAAATGGTCTGTTTGTGATTAGTATATGGCTAATGTATAAAATAGAATGAAAATAAAATTTTGATATCAAATTCGAAAGATAGATGTAAAGTATCATTATTTTCAGATGCTACATACATATATTTATAGGATATATATATATATATATATATATATATATATATATATATATATCCCCTACAACATCCTTGAGGGATTCATACAGCTGAGTAACACTTTCAGAAGAGTATCTGGCTACACAATTAACTCACAAAAATCAGTAGTCCTCCTATATGACAGCAGACTGTGAAAGAAGTCAGATGAACAAAACGTTCCACAAAACTCTCAAATAATATAAAACATCTCCAGAGTATATCTATCCAAACAAGCAAAAAATTAAATGATTAAAACTTAAAGTCTTAGAAGAACGAAATTGAAAAGGATATCAGAAGATGAAGAGATCTTCCATGTTCATGGATAGGTAGGATTAAATTAGTAAAAAGACCAATCTATGGAAAGCAATCTATAGATTTCATCAGATCCCTTCAAAATTCCAACAATTTTATTACAGTTCTTGAAAGGATATCTCCACTCACAACAGCCAGCTCCAAGGTATTCTGGTACTACAATTACAGAGCATCCTCTTAGAGGCAAAGGGGAAGGTTTGCAGTGGGGAGACTGGGAAGGGGGACAACATTTGAAATGTAAATAGAATAATTAATAATAATAATAATAATAAAAGAAGCAAGAATAATAACAGCAACATTTTTATTAGAAATAAGAGGGAAATGGAAAATTAAGGCAAGACCACCCCTGTGGAAGATGGATCTACTGTAAGCTGTGTATATATAATAAATAATATAATTTAATGAAATAATATAATTTTTCTTCCAGTATTCTTGCCTCCTAGTGGACTTGGCACTGGTCTACCATGAGGTCCTAGCAGGTCTTTTAAACTTTTCTGAGTCCTGATTTAGAAAGAAAGAACTTTCCCTATTTCTCCTTGCCTGTCTTTTTCTTCAGATGCTAGCCAAACCTAAGCATGCTTTTTTTCCCTTGTGCTTTTGGCTTCCTTATTCTTTCTCTGAATCCCCCTGTTCATTTTTGGCCATGTGGCAGCTTGTCTATCATGTGCCTGACCTCCATGTCTCACTCAATGGCATGGCTGTCTGTCTTCTATTTCTGTATCTTCCTTCTTGGTAGCTGGTAAGAATTACAGTTTGCCTGCTCCAGGATTTTTCTTTTAACTTTAATAAAATCATCCCAAACTTTCAAAAAAAAAAAAAAAAGAAAGGATATTTCCAAACTTTGTATGAAAACAAAACAAAACAAACAGTTTAGCTAAAACAATTCTGAACAATAAAAACTGCTTGAGATTTCATTATTCCCCATTTTAAGTTGTACCACAGAGCTATCTATAAATATAAAAACCTCATGGAATTGGCCTAACCATACACACATTGATTAATGGAATGAAACTGAAGTCTCCATTCTAAGTCCACAGAAATATGGACATCTGAATTTTAAATAAATCATCCAGAAATATACATTGGACAAAGAAAGCATCTTCAACAAATGGTGCTGATCAATCTAGATGCTTATGTGTAGAAAAATGCAAATAGATTTATAATTATTATTCTGCACGTAACTCAAGTTAAAGTGGACCAAAAGCCTCGACATAAAATAAGATACACTGAATATGATAGAAGAGAAAGTTGGGAGTAGTCATGAACATAGATGCATAGGAGACAACTTTCTGAACAGAATACAGATACCACAGACCCTACGAAGAACAATTAATAAATTAGATCTCATGAAACCAAAAAGCTTCTGTAAGACAAAGATCACCATCAATCAGAAATAACAGCAGGATATATATTAGGAAAAGATGCTTACCAACTCTACACTCAGTAGAAGACTAATATCAACAATATATAAAGAACTCAAGAAACTACATTAAAAATAAAGTAATCCAATTAAAACTGGTATACAGATTTAAACAGAATTTTCTATCGAGGAAATTAAAATGGCTGAGGAACATTTAAGAAAAATATTCAACATCCAAATGACTTTGAGATTCCATTTTATACCTGTCAGAATGGCTAAGATCAACATAATTGACAGTTCATGCTGTTGAGGATATATTGCAGTAGAAACACGTCTCCATTGCTAGTTGGGATGAAAATCTGTACAGCCACTATGGAAATCAATACAGCTCTTCCCAGAACTTTAGGAATCAATTTATCTCAATCCCATATATTCCACTCTTTGTATATATTCAAATGATGCCATCTCTAAGTGATGCTATAACAATAGCAAATGCTTTCATCTTGGTGGTATGGTTTCTTGTAATTAATTAATGCTAAATGAAAAATTAACTTCATTCATGAGGAAAAGCATCAGATCCAAAAACAAAGTTCTTGGAGTTAAATTTCATTAAAGAAGCTAGAACATAATAATTCCATATTACACATTAAAGAAGAGGGATTGTAGTAGAAGGAAGGGGTGGAGGAGACTATCAAAACAAGGCCATTTAAATGCAGCAGCACTGACACATATATGAACCCAAAGAGATTGTGGCAGCATGCCCAAGGCCAGCAGGGGTCTGCATGGTTTGCACCAGAAGGGGTTTCAATTTTGAGAGAAGTGGACACATGCCTAAATTCCTTACCCAGAAGCAAGGTTCAACTGATAGTATCTCACAAATGAAAAAATCAATTCTCTCCAATAGAGTCTCACTGGTGATTCAAACCACTCATTAAGACCAGGACCTATTCCCAGCAGTAGATGTCCAACACACACACACACACACACACACACACACACACACACACACACACAAACAAGCTCAATGACATATTTGGAGGTTCTTAAGGTTTTGACAGTATTTTTTTCTCATTTGTATTTTCATATATTTTATTGTTTTTGGGCTTTTCATTTCTTAAGGAGAATTCCTGTGCATACAGACATGTGTGTCTCTGTGTCTTCATACATACCTCATGTTATTTCTTTGGCTTTTTTCTTCTGTTTGTTTGTTTTGCCCTATTCTAATTTATTTTATTCTTCTTCTTCAGATGTATGTTTGTTTTATAATAAAAGATAGAAAGTTTGTGGATTCTGATAGGAGGGGAGGACTTTCAAAGGAATTGGGGAGGAGAAACCATAATGTGAATATATCATATGAAAATCATCTATAAAAACTAAAGATTCTTGGGTTGGAGAAATGGTTTAGCAGTTAAGAGCACTGACTTGCTTTTCCAAAGGTCCTGAGTTCAAGTCCCAGCAACCACATGGTGACTCATAACCATCTGTAATGGGTCCAATACCCTCTTGTGGTATGTCTGAAGACAGCTACAGGGTACTCATATACACTAACTAACTAACTAACTAACTAACTAACTAACTAAATCTTTAGTTCCCTCAGTTCTCCTAAACAATCAAACAAACAAATCCTAACTCATCTTGTGTGTGATTATAATTAGTAAATATGATAAAATGGAAAGGATTTTTAAAATAAATTAATTTATATCCCAAATGCTGTTGTCCCTCTTGGTCCCTCCCTCATAATATTGTCACCCTACTTCCTCTCCTCTTCTCCTCTGAGAGGGTGGGCCCCCTTGAGTATCTCCCCACCCTGGCACATCAATTCGCTACCATATTATGTGCATTCTCTCCTGCTGAGGCCAGGCAGGACATCCACGAAGACTGAACTGCCTGTCTGGTACATATGTTGCAGTCTGTGTATGTTCTTAGGTTGGTGGTTCAGATTGCATAAATCTCAGAAAATACTTTGACCTTTGGACTTTTACAAAAGTTTGAAACTATTATAGACTATGGGGACTTTCATAGTTAGACTGAGTGCATTTTTGCATTGTATTATGGTTACAAGTCTATGGGGGCCGGGAGCATAATGTGGTTTGAATAAGACCCCCATCAATTCATGTTTGAATGCTTGGTAACTTTTATGGGTATGAGAGATTTTGCTTAAAACTCTGGCCTATCAGAACTTTGAAAAACCTTTTCAAGTCCTTCCAGTATTGAATTTAATATTTAATGATTAATTCTTCTGATTGGCCTGTCTTTACTTGTCATCTCGTCATCTTCTCTTGAGTTTTCAATACCCTTTTAAATCCTGTGGGTATTTTTGAATATTTACTCAAACATCAAATAAGGATTTTCTTTTTTGGTGTTCCATATGGCTCTTGTATTTGTAATGACATCTCTTTCTCTATATCTGGAAAATTCTCTTCTAAGATTTTACTGAAAATATTTTCTATGCCTTCTACATAGATTTCTTTTTTGTGTCCATAATTCAGAGTTCACATTTTAATGATACTTCAAATCTCTCATGCATTGTTCATATATTTCTTTAATTTATCATTGATGTTGACTGAAAAAAAATCTAGTTCTTTTACTTTGTCTTCATACTCTGATATTCTGTCTCTCACAATATTTATTCTTTTATTATTATTTATTGGATATATTCTATATTTACATTTCATTTCCCTTTTCCTGGTTCCCCGCCCCCACCCAAAGGTGCCCTTTTCCCTCCCCCTGTTCCCCCATCCACCCCTTACCAATTCCCTGTTCTGGTATTCCCCTACACTGATGCACTGGGCCTTTCCAGAATCAGGATCCACACCTTCCTTCTTGTCGGACATCATTCTTTCTCTTATCTCTTGTATTTTATTGTTAATATTTGCATCTATGGCCCCTGATTTCTTTCCGAGGTTTTCTATTTCCAGAGTAGTCTCCCTTCGTGATTTCTTAGTTGTTTCTACTTCTTTTTTTTATTGGATATATTCTATATTTACAATTCATTTCCCTTTTTCTGGTTCCCCACCCCCAAAGGTCCCACATGTCCTTTTCCCTCCCCCTGCTCCCTCATCCAACCCCTCCCACCTCATTGTTCTTGTATTCCCCCACAATGATGTTTTGGTCCAATCTAGCACCAGTGTCCACTCCTTTCTTCTTGTGAGACATCACTTGATATGTGATTTATGTCTTTGGTGTTCCAAGCTTCTAGGCTAATATCCAATTATCAGTGACTTCATACCATGGGTAGGTATTCTTTTGAGACTGGGTCACCTCACTTAGTATGACGTTCTCCAGCTCCATCCATTTCTCTAAGAATTTCATGAATTCATTGTTTCTAATGGCTGAATAGTACTCCATTGTGTATATATACCACATTTTTTGTATCCATTCCTCTGTTGAGGGACATCTGGGTTCTTTCCAGCTTCTGGCTATTATATATAAGGCTGCTATGAACATAGTGGAGCATGTATCCTTATTGCATGCTGGGTAATCTTCTGGGTATATTCCCAGGAGTGGTATGGCTGGGTCCTCCGGAAGTATCACGTCCAGTTTTCTGAGGAACCGCCATACTGATTTCCAGAGTGGTTGTACCAGCTTGCATTCCAATCAGCAGTGGAGGAGTGTTCCTCTTTCTCCACATCCTCTCCAACACCTGATGTCTTCTGAGTTTTTAATCTTAGCCATTCTGACTGGTGTGAGGTGAAATCTCAGGGTTGTTTTAATTTGCATTTCCCAAATGACTAATGATGTTGAATATTTTTTAAGGTGTTTCTCAGCCATCCGAATTTCTTCAGGCGAAAAGTCTCTGTTTAGCTCTGTACCCCATTTTTGGATAGGGTTATTTGGTTTTCTGGGGTCTAACCTCTTGAGTTCTTTGTATACATTGGATATTAGCCCTCTGTCAGATGTGGTGTTGGTGAAGATCTTTTCCCAATATGTTGGTTGCTGATTTATCCTTTTGACAGTGTCTTTTGCCTTACAGAAACTTTGTAATTTTATGAGGTCCCATTTGTCTATTCTTGCTCCTAGAGCATAAGCAATTGGTGTTCTGTTCAGGAATTTTTCCCCTGAGCCAATGTCCTCAAGGGTCTTCCCCAGTTTCTTTTCAATTAGTTTTAGTGTGTCTGGTTTTATGTGGAGGTCCTTGATCCACTTGGAGTTGAGCTTAGTGCAAGAAGATAAGAGTGGATCAATTCTCATTCTTCTGCATGTTGACCTCCAGTTGAGCCAGCACCATCTGTTGAAAAGGCTATCTTTTTTCCACTGGATGTTTTCAGCTCCTTTGTTGAAGATCAATTGGCCATAGATATGTGGGTTCAATTCTGGGTCTTCGATCCTGTTCCATTGATCCGCCTCCCTGTCACTGAACCAATACCATGCAGTTTTTAATACTACTGCTCTGTAATATTGCTTGAGGTCTGGGATATTGATTTCCCCAGAAGTTCTTTTGCTGTTGATGATAGTTTTAGCTATCCTGGGTTTTTTGTTATTCCAGATGAATATGAGAATTGCTCTTTCTAACTCTATGAAGAACTGAGTTGGGATTTTGATGGGGATTGCATTGAATCTGTATATTGCTTTGGGCAAGATTGCCATTTTGACTATATTAGTCCTGCCAACCCACGAGCATGGAAGATTTTCCCATTTTCTGATGTCTTCTTCAATTTCCCTCTTCAGAGACCTGAACTTTTTGTCATATAAATCTTTCAAATGTTTGGTTAGCATCACTCCAAGATACTTTATATCATTTGTGGCTATTGTGAAGGGTGTCATTTCCCTAATTTCTTTCTCTGCCTGCTTATCCTTCACGTATAGGAAGGCTACTGATTTGCTTGAGTTGATTTTATAGCCAGCCACTTTGCTGAAGTTGTTTATCAGTTGCAGGAGTTCTCTGGTGGAGGTTTTTGGGTCACTTAAGTATACTATCATATCATCTGCAAATATTTATAGTTTGACTTCTTCCTTTCAGATTTGTATCCCTTTGACTTCCCTCTGTTGTCGAATTGCTCTAGCTAGTACCTCAAGTACTATATTGAAGAGATATGGTGAGAGGGGGCAGCCTTCTCTAGTCCCTGATTTTAGTGGGATTGCTTCAAGTTTTTCTCCATTTACCTTGATGTTGGCTACTGGTCTGCTGTATATTGCTTTTACTATGTTTAGATATGGGCCTTGAATACCTGCTCTTTTCAAGACCTTTAGCATGAAAGGATGCTGAATTTTGTCAAATGCTTATTCAGCATCCAATGATTTGACCATGTGGTTTTTTTCTTTGAGTTTGTTTATGTAGTGGGTTGCGTTGATGGATTTCCGTATATTGAACCATCCCTGCATCCCTGGGATGAAGCCAACTTGATCTTGGTGAATGATCGTTTTGATGTGTTCTTGGATTCGGTTGGCAAGTATTTTGTTTAGTATTTTTGCATCGATATTCATAAGAGAAATTGGCCTGTAGTTCTCTTTCTTAGTTGGATCTTTGTGTGGTTTTGGTATCAGAGTAATTGTGGCTTCATAGAATGAGTTGGGTAGTGTTCCTTCAGTTTCTATTTTGTGGAATAGTTTGAAGAGTATCGGTATCAGGACTTCTTTGAAGGTCTGATAGAATTCTGCACTAAAACCGTCTGTTCCTGTGCTTTTTTTTGGTTGGAAGACTGTCTACGACCCCTTCTATTTCTTTGGGGGTTATGGGTCTGTTTAGACGATCTATTTGATCCTGGTTTAATTTTGGTATTTGGTAACTGTCGAGGAAATTGTCCATTTCCTCCAGATTCTCCAGTTGTGTTGAATATAGGTTTTTGTAGTAGGATCTGATGATTTTTTTTGAATTTCCTCAGTTTCTGTTGTTATATCTCCCTTTTCATTTTTAATTTTGTTAATTTGAGTACTGTCTCTGTGCCCTTTGGTAAGTCTGGCTAGTGGTTTATCTATCTTGTTGATTTTCTCAAAGAACCAGCTCCTGGTTTTGTTGATTCTTTGTATGGTTCTCTTTGTTTCAACTTGATTGATTTCAGCCCTGAGTTTGATGATTTCCTGTCTTCTACTCCTCCTGGGTGAAATTGCTTCTTTTTGTTCCAGAGCTTTCAAGTGCGCCATTAAGTTGCTAGTATATGCTCTCTCCTGTTTCTTTTTGGAGACACTCAGGGCTATGAGTTTTCCTCTAAGCACTGCTTTCATTGTGTCCCATAGATTTGGGTATGTTGTGCCTTCATTTTCATTAAATTCTAAGAAATCTTTGATTTCTTTCTTTATTTCTTCCTGGACTAAGGTATCATTGAGTAGAATATTGTTCAGCCTCCACGTGTATGAGGATTTTCTGTAGTTTTTGTTGCTATTAAAGAACACTCTTACTCCATGGTGATCTGATAAGAGACATGGGATTAGTTCGATCTTTTTATATTTGTTGAGATCTGTCTTGTGTCCAATTATATGGTCGATTTTGGAGAAGGTACCATGAGGGGCTGAGAAAAAGGTATAGTCTTTTGCTTTAGGGTGAAATGTTCTATATATAACTGTTAAATCCAATTGGTCCAAAGTTTCGATGAGTTTCTCCATGTCCCTGTTTAGTTTCTGTTTTCCTGGTCAGTCCACTGTGGATAGTGGAGTATTGAGGTCCCCCACAATCATTGTGTTAGGTGCAATGTGTGCTTTGAGCTTTAGTAATTTCTTTTACGAATGAGGGTGCCCTTACTTTTGGAGCGTAAATGTTTAGAATTGTGAGTTCTTCTTGGTGGATTCTTCCTTTGATTAGCAAGAAGTGACCTTCTGTGTCTCTTTTGATGACTTTGGGTTGAAAGTCAATTTTATCTGATATTAAAATGGCTATTCCAGCTTGCTTCCTGTGACCATTTGCTTGCAAAATTGTCTTCCATCCTTTTACTCTAAGGTAGTGCTTGTCTTTGACTCTGAGGTGTGTTTCCTGTAAGCAGCAAAATGTAGGGTCCTGTTTCCGTATCCAGTCTGTTAGTCTATGTCTTTTTATTGGGGAATTGAGTCCATTGATGTTAAGAGATATTAAGGAATAGAGATTATTACTTCCTGACATTTTTATGTTATTTTTGTTTTTGAGTAGTTATCTTCCTTTGAGTTTGATGGAAGAAGGTTACTGTCTTGCTTTTTCTTGGGTGCAGTTTCCTTCCTTGTATTGGATTTTTCCTCCTATTATCCTTTGTAGAGCTGGGTTAGTGGAACGATATTGTGTAAATTTGGTCCTGTCATGGAATATTTTGATTTCTCCATCTATGTTGATTGAGAGTTTTGCTGGGTATAGTAGTCTTGGCTGACATTTGTGTTCTCTTAGGGTCTGCATGAGGTCTGCCCAGGATCTTCTAGCTTTCATGGTTTCCGGAGAGAAGTCTGGTGTGATTCTGATAGGTCTTCCTTTATACGTTACTTGGCCTTTTGCTCTTACTCCCTTTAATATTCTTTGTTTAGTACATTTGGGGTTTTGATTATTATTTGACGGGAGGTGTTTCTGTTCTGGTCCAGTCTGTTTGGAGTTCTGTAGGCTTCTTGTATATTCATGGGCATCTCTCTCTTTAAGTTAGGAAAGTTTTCTTCCATAATTTTGTTAAAGATATTTGCTGGCTCTTTAAGTTGTAGATCTTCACTCTCATCTACCCCTATAATCCTTAGGTTTGGTCTTCTCATTGTGTCCTGGATTTTCTGGATGTTTTGGGTTGCAAGCCTTTTGGATTTTGCGTTTTCTTTGACTGTGGAGTCAATGGTTACTATGTTATCTTCAGCATCTGAGATTCTTACCTCTATCTCTTGTATTCTGTTGTTGATGTTTGCATCTACGACCCCTGATTTCTTCCCAAGGTTTTCTATCTCCAAAGTTGCCTCCTTTTGTGATTTCTCAGTTGTTTCTACCTCTGTGTTCAGATCTTGCATGGTTTTGCTCAGTTCCTTCATTTGTTTGTGTTTTCATGTAATTCTTTAATATAATTTGTGCTCCCTCTTTCATGACTTCTGCGTGTTGTTTCAAGTTCTCCTGCATTTCTTTAACTGAATTTCTCATTTCCTCTTTATTGGTTTCTGTCTGTTGGCCCATATTCTCCTGGAGTTCTTTAAGTGTTTTTTTTATGTTTGGATTGTAAGAGCTTCTACCCTATTGATGTTCCCCTGCATTTCTTTAAGAGATTTGTTTATGTCTTTTTTGTGTTCCTCTAGGAGCATCATGACCTGTGCTTTTATATCTAACTCTTGTTTTTCTGTTGTGCTGGGGTAGCCAGGACTTTCTGTGGTTGGCGAATTGGGTTCAGATGGTGCCATATTGCCTTGATTTCTGTTAATAACATTCCTACATTTGCCTTTTGCCTTCTGTTTATCTCTGGAGTTAGTTGGTCTTATTGTAGAAGGCAGCCCTGCTGAAAGCACAGCGCGCCTGTCCCCAGGAGTCAGTGACCTTTGCTGAGCTGTTGGTACCTGTATCTGCAGATCTCTTCTGGCTCTGAGTGCGGGCCAGAGCCTGGCAGCGTTGTCTGTGCTGGACTACGCTAGCTCTCAGTCCAAGCCCCTGACTCCAGCTGCTAGAATTCTGTGCTGTGTCCCGAGGCAAGATGGCCCCTCGCTGCCAGCCCTCCCGGAGAGCCTTGGTGGTCGGTGGTCTGCACCCGCAGCTGAGCTGTTTGTGCCCAGATCTCCTGCACAGCTAAGCTAAGCTATATCTTTGTCCACGCACCTGACTCCAGCAGCTTGCTGTGTCCGCTGTTCACGCACCATGTCCCGAGGCAAGATCAGTTGTTTCTACTTCTGTTTTTAGATCCTGGATGGTTTTGCTCAGATCTTTCATTTGCTTGTTTGTGTTTTCATGTAATTCTTTAAGGGATTTTTGTGTTTCCTCTTTTATTGCTTGTATTTGTTGTTGGCCCACGTTCTCTTGTGTTTCTTTAAGAGATTTTTGTGTTTCCTTAAGTGATTTTTGTGTTTCCTCCTTATTGGCTTCCATTTATTGATCCATTTTCTCCTAAATTTCTTTAAGTGTTTTTTGCATTTACCTTGTAAGGGCCTCTACCTTTTGATCCATTTTCTCAAGCCTGTATTTCTTTAAGGGATTTATCCATGCGTTCAGCTATCAGCATGTTGACCAGTGAATTTAGATCCAAATCTTTTTCTGGTGTTTTGGGGGATCCAGGACTTTTTGTTGTTGGTGAACTGGGTTCGGATGCTGGCATGCTGCCTTGATTTCTGTTAGCAACTTTCCTACGTTTGATTTTTGCCATCTGGTTATCTCTGGCGTTAGTTGACCTTGTTACTGACTGGTGTTTGAACCTCTCGTGAGGCTGGGCCTGCCTGTTGATTCTTTACTGATGACCTGGCGGCAAGATGGAGACTGCTGCTGAGAGTAATAAGAGGAACTCAGAGTAGTCGGTTCCCAACCATGTTGGTACAAGGCCCGGTGGCCGTGGAGATGTCCTGCTGGGCTGTCCAGGCTCTGTCCTCTGGCAAGAGCCTGGCAGAATTCCACCTGAGTGATGGTAGTAACAAATTAAGTCTGTGTCTCTGGCCCTCTCTACTAGTGACCTGCTCCTCTCTGCTGGTGACACAGGAGCAAGCTGGAGACCTTTGGTGTAGGGTCCTGGGAGAACTGCGGGGCACACAGCTCTCAGCCGTGCCTTGGAGGTGTTCCAGTGATCCGCCCCGACTCTCGCTCCTGCCTCACACCTGGCGGTTTCCCGCCCGAGCAATAGCAGGCTCCAATTAGGCCTGGTTACCTGCTCCTCTCTGCTGGTGACCCCATAGCTGCTTCTTTAGGGACTGGAGCATGTGGACTCCTCCACATGAAGAGGGTCACATGTTGATTGAAACATTCCCTTTGGTTGTACCCTTCCTGATTGGGATGAATAATTTTGATTATTAACTGGATTGAGAAATGTCAGAGAGCATAGTGAAGTATACCTCTAGCTGTGCTCCTGAGGGCATTTCCAGACACAGTTTAATCAAGAGGGCTCTGATTGAATGAATAGATGGACTCTCATAATGTTGAGCTGCAAAGAGTCTCCATGCAGTTTTTAACACTACCACTCTGTAGTATTTCTTGAGGTCCGGGATACTGATTCCCCCAGAAGTTCTTTTACTGTTGATAATAGTTTTAGCTATCCGGTTTTTTTGTTATTCCAGATGAATTTGAGAATTGCTCTTTCTAACTCTATGAAGAACTGAGTTGGGATTTTGATGGGGATTGCATTGAATTTGTATATTGCTTTTGGCAAGATTGCCATTTTGACTATATTAATCCTGCCAACCAATGAGCATGGAAGATTTTTCCATTTTCTGAGGTCTTCTTCCATTTCTTTCTTCAGAGACCTTAAGTTTTTGTCATACAAATCTTTCACTTGTTTGCTTAGAATTACACCAAGATACTTTATATTGTTTTTGGCTATTGTGAAGGGTGTCATTTCCCTGATTTCTTTCTCAGCCTGCTTATCCTTTGAGTATAGGAAGGCTATTGATTTGCTTGAGTTGATTTTATAACCAGCCACTTTGCTGAAGTTGTTTATCAGCTGTAGGAGTTCTCTGGTGGACATTTTTGGATCACTTAAATATACTATCATATTGTCTGTGAATAGTGATAATTTGACTTCTTCCTTTCTAATTTGTATCCCTTTGACTTCCTTATGTTGTCGAATTGCTCTAGTTAGTACCTCAAGTACTATATTGAAAAGATATGGTGAGAGGGGGCAGATCCTACTACAAAAGCCTATACTCAACACAACTGGAGAATCTGGAGGAAATGGACAATTTCCTAGACAGATAGGAAATACCAAAATTAAATCAGAATCAATTAGATCCCCTAAACAGCCCCATAACCCCTAGAGAAATAGAAGGGGTTATAGAAAGTCTCCCAACCAAAAGAAGTACGGGACCAGATGGTTTTAGTGCAGAATTCTATCAGACCTTCAAAGAAGACATAATACCAATACTCTTCAAACTATTCCACAGAATAGAAACAGAAGGAACACTACCCAACTCATTCTACAAAGACACAATTACGCTGATACCAAAACCACACAAAGATCCAACTAAGAAAGTGAACTTCAGACCAATTTCCCTTATGAACATTGATGCAAAAAATACTCAATAAAATTCTTGCCAACTGAATCTAAGAACACATCAAAATGATCATTCACCATGATTAAGTTGGCTTCATCCCAGGGATGCAGGGATGGTTCAACATACAGAAATCCATCAATGTAATCCACTACATAAAGAAACTCAAAGAAAAAAACCACATAGTCATCTCAATGGATGCTGAAAAAGCATTTGACAAAATTCAGCATCCTTTCATGCTAAATGTCTTGGAAAGAACAGGAATTCAAGGCCCATACCTAAACATAGTAAAAGCAATTTATAGCAGACTGGTAGTCAACATCAAACTAAATGGAGAGAAACTTGAAGCAATCCTACTAAAATCAGGGACTAGACAAGGCTGCACCCTCTCACCATATTTATTCTTTTTTAAATTAATTATTTTACTTATTTACATTGCAGGCATTGTCCCCCTCCAGTTTTTCCTCCCACAGTTCTTCATCCTATTCTCCCTCCTCTTTGCCTCTGAGAGGGTGATTCCCCACATCCCCCTGCACAAGACATCCAACTTCCATGGGGCCTCAAGTTTCAATAGGAGTAGCCATATCCTCTACCAAGAGGCCAGACAAGGCAGTTCTGTGCTACATATGTGCCGGGAGCCTCTGATGAGCCTGTGTATGCTCTTTGGCTGGTGGCTGAGTCTCTGGGAGCTCCCAGGGTTCCTTGTAATTTGAGACTGTTGATCTTCCTATGGTGTTGCCATCCTCTTCAGCATCTTCACTTCTTCCCCTAACTCTTCATTAGGGGGCTCCAAATTCATTCTAATGGTTGGCTGTACATATCTGCATCTGTTTCAGTCAGGTCCTCTCAGAGGACAGCCATGCTCCTGTCTGTAAGCACAATATAGCAGTAGTAATAGTGTCAGGGTTTGGTGCCTCCTTCCCCTCCTCCCCCATGATGTGGATTCCAAGTTGGGTCAGTCATTGAACAGTCTTTCCTTCAGTCTCTTCTACATTTTTGTACCTGAATTTCCTTTAGACAGGAACAATTCTGAGTCAGAAATTTTGACTGTGGGTTGGTAACTTCATCATTTCTCTTGGTGCCAGTTCTATCTATTGGAGGTGGTTTTTTAAGATTCTCTCTCCCCATTGTTGGGCATTTTGTCTAATGTCACCCCATTGAGTCATGATAGTCTCTCACATCCTATGTCTCTGGGACTTTGTAGAGTGTTTACTCCACTTTTAGCCCCAGAATCTGCATGTTTCCATTCATTCTCCTGACCTTCTGGGTTTCTCTCCTGTCTCGTCCCATATCTGACCCCATCCCACCTTCCACTCAGAACGCTCCCTCCCTCTTCCTTCCCTGATTATTTTGTTCCTCATTCTAAGTGATATTGAAGCATCCTCACTTAGGCCCTTCTTCATGTTAAACTTTTTACAATCTGGGTTGTATTCTGAGTACTCTGTATTGGCTAATATCCACTTATCAGTGGGTACATACCATGAATGTCCTTTTGGGGCTGGGTTACCACATTCAGTTGAATATTTTCTACCTTTTTCAAATTGCCTGAAAAATTCATAATGACCTGATTTTTATTTGCTGAATAGTATTCTATTGTGTAAATGAACCACATTTTCTGTATCCATTCTACTGTTGAGAGACATCTGGGCTGTTATCTGTTTCTGGCTATTATGAATAAGGCTGCTACTGAAGAAACATGAGATAACCTGCTCCCTGTCTCTGTGTTTATCCTTGGCACTGAGTCTCCTACTCTCCAGTCCCTGTGTATTGAGCTAAACATCCAGCAGTCTTACCTCCCCCCAGTGCAGATGTCTCCTGCCTTTGAAGATGTCAGGGAAGAA
This sequence comes from Apodemus agrarius, assembly GCA_964023405.1. Lineage (NCBI taxonomy): Eukaryota > Metazoa > Chordata > Mammalia > Rodentia > Muridae > Apodemus > Apodemus agrarius. Next base: position 20,279,933 of record OZ030012.1, on the reverse strand, counting down.
AACGCAAGCTGTCCTGTCTCCTCAGTGTTATCCCCTGGCAAAAAGCCTTACACTCCTTTTTAGTTAAAGCCAAACAACCAGCACCTACCCCTGGGGCAGATGTCTCCTGTCTTTGAAAGAGGCAGAAAATTAATGCCCTTAAAGTGATAAGGTCCCCCTCTCTTGAGCTATGGTGAAGAGGCAACTAACTGTTCTCAGACAGCTGTGGTGGCTTGTAAAAATACACTAGTTTCTGATAACAGAATAATTTATTTCTTCCCAGGTAAAGAAGATCCTTTTCCAGCTGCAAGGTCCCACCTTGCTATCTGAACAAATGTTATCGGACAACATTCCCTTACCCTTTATCCAATCATGTAACACTAAGGCTTGCACATCTCCTATGTATACCCTGAATCCCTAGATGAAAGCATTACATTTCTAACCTATTGAGCAGGGAAGGTTGTGATCTGGGTCTAGACTCTGCATTTCCATCAGTGTCGCTATTTCTGGCAGTTTCCTGGGGTTCCCATGAATGGGGCATAACACTATGAACATAATAGAGCATGTAAGCTTGTATGGAGGAACATCTTTTGGGTATATGCCCAAGAGTAGTACAGCTGGGTTTTCAGGTGGAACTATATTCAAATTTCTGAGGAACTGGCCAGATTGTTTTTCAGAATTGTTGTACGAACTTGCAATCCCACCAGCAATGGAGGAGTGTTCCTCTTTCTCCACTTGTTTTGTTACTTGAATTTTTAATGTTAGGCATTCTGTTTGGTTGAAGGTGGAATCTCAGGGTCATTTTGATTTGCATTTCCCTGATAACTAAGAATTCTGAACATTTCTTTAAGTACTTCTTGGCCATTCAGATTCCTCTGTTAAGAAGTCTTTGTTTCGCTATGTACCCCAGTTTTAAAATTTGGTTATTTGGCTTTCTGGAAGCTAACTTCTTTAGTTCTTTATATATTTGATTATTAGTCCTCTATCAGATGTAGGATTAGTGAAGATCTTTTCACACTCTGTAGATTGCTGTTCTGTCCTATTGACAGTGTCCTTTGCCTTATAGAAGATTTTTAGTTTCATGAAGTTCCATTTATCAATTGTTGATCTTGAGCTATTGGTGTTGTTTTCAGGAAAATTTCCCATGTGCCAATGTATTAGAAGCTCTTTCCTACATTCTCTTTTATTAGATACAGTATATATAGCTCAATGTTGAAATCGTTGATCCACTTGGATTTGAGCTTTGTTCAAGTTGATAAATATGATTCTATTTTTATTCTTCTACATGCAAACCACCAGTTAAACCAGCACCACTTCTTGAAGATGCTTTCTTTCTTCTACTGATTGGTTTTGGAGTCTTTGTCAAAGATCAATTGTCAATAGGTGTGCATGTTTATTTCTGGCTCTTTGATTCTGTTCCATTGATCCACCTGTATGTGTCTTTAAGTGTGTCTGTACCATGAAGTTTTTATCACTATTGCTATTGTAGTGGCTATTCCTGGTTGTCAACTTGACTATATGTGGAATGAACTACAATCTAGAATTGGAAGGCTCACCTATGATCCTAACCTGGAGGCTCAGAGATATACGTTTCTGACCTGGACTTAGCATGGAGATCTTGAAGCATGGATTCCAGTTCAAGGTCATCTGGGATTAAAGGTGTGGAGACATACACTGTTAATCTGGGCTATACCTTCTACTGGAGACATATATAAGGACATTGAAAGAAGGAAGACTGCTTCTCCCTTGCCGGCTTGCTTCGTGGGACTGAGCAACTGCAAGATCCTTGGACTTCCATTTACAGCTGCTGCTGACTACTGTTGGGGAGTTGGACTACAGACTGTAAGTCATCGACAAATTCCCTAACTACATAGAGACTGCCCATACGATCTGTGACTCTAGAGAACCCAGACTAATACAGCTATGTAGTACAGCTTGAGGGCAGGGATGTCCATTTCTCCAAAAGTTCTTTTATTGTTGAGACTTGTTTCGCCTATTCTGGGTTTTTTGTTTTTCCACAGGAAATTGAGAATTTCTCTTTCCACGTCTTAGAAAAGTTGTGTTGGAATTTTGATGGAGATTGCATTGAATCTGTAGATTGCTTAAGATGACTATTTTCATTATTTTAATTCTACCTATCAGTGCACATGGAGATCTTTTTATTTCTAAAGTTTCTTCAATTTCTTTCATCAGAAACTTGAAGTTCTTGTCATACAGATATTTCACCTGCTGGTTTAGAGTTACACCAAAATATTTTATATTATTTGTGGTTATTGTGCAGTGTATTGTTTCCCTAATTTCTTTCTCAGCCTGTTTATCATTTTATAAAGGAATGCTACTTAATTGTTTGAGCTAATTTTATATCCAGCGATTTTGCTGAAATCGTTTTTCAGCTGTAGAATTTCTCTGATGGAATTTTGGGGGTCAATTATTTATATGACCATATCATCTGCAAATAGTGATACCCCTAACTTTTTTCTTTCCAATTTACATAACATTGATCTCCTTTTGTTGTGTAATTGCTGTAGCTAGAACTTCAAGTACTATATTGAATAATAAATAGGGAGAGTGGGTAGCTTTGTCTTGTCCTTATGTTAGTGGGATTGCTTCTAGTCTGTCTCCATTTATATTGATGTTTGTTATAGGTTTGCTGTATATTGCTTTTATTATGTCTAGGTATGTGCCATGATTTCCTGATCTCTAATGTGGGGCAGTGGGTTGTGAAAGGCAGCCTTGTTCCTGGTCAAGCAAAGCCTAGAAACCCCAGTGACCCTGAAGGAATGGAAGGCATTTTGTCATGCTTTTGGGCCCCTGGCTCCTGTCACATAGCTACAGCTCCCCACCACCCCTTGTTGAGCGGTCTGTAGCCATCAGTCATGTAGGAGCAGGACCCCAAGCCCTCCCACATGTAGATAAGGCATCCCCAAGCTCTTAGACCAAGCCAATAGGAAGTGCCTACTGTCATACTCTGACCCACTCCAAAACTGTATGCAAGAATTTTATCTAGAAGGAATAAAGGTGTGTGAGAATTATGCCTTCTGAGAGCCATAAGGTCTGTAAAACTGCCTGGGAAGAGAAATGCTCTCCTGAAATGGCATCAGAAACTCCCCTACACTCCTTGCTGGCTAGTCAGCTTCTCACCAGCTCATCCCAGCTGAGTCAATGCAGAGTGACTGGTGTAACAACTTGGAGCAACTGAGGCAGCAATGACAGAAATGGAGGTGGTGGCAGCTGCAGGAGCAGAGGCAGTGGAGGTGATTCCCCCTCCCTGCTCTCATTCTCCCCACTTTTGCCTGAACTCTAGCACCTGGCCAGGCCAGAGATCTCCTTGGAAAGCATCCAGTACATAGGCCCACACTCTAAGACTTTTAACATTAAGTTGTGCTGTATTTTATCAAAGTCCTTTTCAGCATTTAAGGAGATTATTATGTGCCTTTTTTCTTTGGGTTTGTTTATATAGTAGATTACATTGATGAATTTTCATATATAGACTCATTCTTTCATCCTTCGGATGAAGCCTACTTGACTGTGGTGAATGATGCTATTTATGTATACTTGGGTTCCATTTGCAAGAATTTTGTCGAGGAGTTTTGCATCTATGTTCATAAGTCACATTGGTCTAAAGTTCTCTTTCTTTGTTGGGTCTATGTGTAGTTTAGGTATCAGAGTAACTGTGGCTTCATAGAATAAATTATGTAGTGTTCCTTCTGGAATAGTGTTCAATTTTGTGGAATAGTTTGAGGAGTATTGGTATTAGCTCTTCACTGAAGGTCTGGTAGAATTCTGTACCAAAACTATCTGGCCCTAGGCTTTTTTTGGCTTGGAAGTTTTAATGACTGCTTTTATTTTCTTAAGGCCTATAGGACTGTTTAGATAGTTTAGTTGATCTTGGTTTAACTTTGGTACATGATAACTATCTAGAAAACTATCCATTTTGTCTAGATTTTCCAGTCTTGTTGCATATAGACTTTTGTAGTAAGATATGATGTTTTGAATTTCCTCAGTTTATGTTGTTATGTCTCTCTTTTTTTCCTTTTTCATTAATTTGGATACTGTCCCAGTGCCCTTTAATTAGCTCAGCTAAGGGTTTATCTATCTTTTTTATTTTCTCAAAGATTCAGTTCTTAGTTTTATTGATTCTTTGTTTCTAATTGGTTGATTTCTGGCCTGAGATGGGCTATTTCTTGTCTATTCCTCTTTCATGTGTTTTCCTTTTTGTTGTTTTATAGATTTCAAGTATGTTGTTAAGTTGCTAGAGTAGGATCTCTCCAATTTCTTTATGAAGGCACTATAAAATTTTCTCTTAGTATTACTTTCATTGTGTCCCATAAGTTTGGGTTTGCTGTGCCTTCATTTTCACTGAACTCCATAAAGTCTCTGATTTCTTTATTTCTACTCTGACAATGTTATCATTGTGTGGAAAGGTGTTCAGTTTCCATGAGTATGAGGGCTTTCTGTTGTTTTTGTTGTTATTGATGTCCAGTCTTAGTTCATCATGATCTGATAGAATACATGGAATTACTTATATCTTTTTTTTATCTGTTGAGGATTGTTTTATGTCCAATTATATGGTCAATTTTGGATAAGTTTCTCTGCAGTGCTGAGAAGAAAGTGTATTCTTGAGCAGCCGGGACCAGCTCTCCGAGCGGACTAGCAGCGAGGGGCCACTGGGCCGCCTCGGGGCACAGCTCGGCACTCTAGCAGCTGGAGTCAGGGGCCTGGACTCAGAGCGAGCATAATCCAGCACAGACAACGCAGCCAGAAGGGAGCAGCAGAGCCGGGTACGAACAGCTCAGCCAAGGACACGCGGAGCTTTCAGCAGGGGCAGCCATCTTGCCCCAGACCCCCGCACGCAAACAGCGGGCACACTGGACGCAGTGAGTGGCTGGAATCAGGTGCGTGGCCAGAGTTATAGCTTAGCTTAGCTCTGCAGCAGATCTGGGCACAGAAAGATCAGCTGCGGGTGCAGACTAGCAGCCGGGACCAGCTCTCCGAGCGGACTAGCAGCGAGGGGCCACCGGGCCGCCTCGGGGCACAGCTCGGCACTCTAGCAGCTGGAGTCAGGGGCCTGGACTCAGAGCGAGCATAGTCCAGCACAGTCAACGCAGCCAGAAGGGAGCAGCAGAGCCGGGCACGAACAGTTCAGCCAAGGACACGCGGTGCTTTCAGCAGGGGCAGCCATCTTGCCCCAGACCCCCGCACGCAAACAGCGGGCACACTGGACGCAGTGAGCGGCTGGAATCAGGTGCGTGGCCAGAGTTATAGCTTAGCTTAGATCTGCAGGAGATCCGGGCACAGAAAGATCAGCTGCGGGTGCAGACTACCGGCCGGGACCAGCTCTCTGAGCGGACTAGCAGCGAGGGGCCACCAGCCGCCTCGGGGCACAGCTCGGCACTCTAGCAGCTGGAGTCAGGGACCTGGACTCAGAGCGAGCATAGTCCAGCACAGACAAGCTGCCAGAAGGGATCTGTCTCCTGGGGACAGGCGTGCTGTGCTTTCAGCAGGGCGCCATCTACAATAAGACCAACTAGCGCCAGAGATAAAGAGATGGCAAAAGGCAAACGTAGGAACGTTATTAACAGAAATCAAGGCAATATGGCACCATCTGAACCCAATTCGCCAACCACAGCAAGTCCAGGATACCCCAGCACACCAGAAAAACAAGAGTTAGATATAAAAGCACAGGTCATGATGCTCCTAGAGGAACACAAAAAAGACATAAACAAATCTCTTAAAGAAATGCAGGGGAACATCAATAGAGTAGAAGCTCTTACAATCCAAACACAAAAAACACTTAAAGAACTCCAGGAGAATATGGGCCATCAGACAGAAACCAATAAAGAGGAAGTGAGAAAATCAGTTAAAGAAATGCAGGAGAACTTGAAACAACAGGCAGAAGTCATGAAAGAGGGAGCACAAAAATATATTAAAGAATTACATGAAAACACAAACAAACAAATGATGGAACTGAGCAAAACCATCCAAGATCTGAACACAGAGGTAGAAACAACTAAGAAATCACAAAAGGAGGCAACCTTGGAGATAGAAAACCTTGGGAAGAAAACAGGGGTCGTAGATGCAAACATAAACAACAGAATACAAGAGATAGAAATAAGAATCTCCGATGCTGAAGATAACATAGTAACCATTGACTCCACAGTCAAAGAAAATGCAAAATCCAAAAGGCTTGTAACCCAAAACATCCAGGAAATCCAGGACACAATGAGAAGACCAAACCTAAGGATTATAGGGATAGATGAGAGTGAAGATCTACAACTTAAAGGGCCAGCAAATATCTTTAACAAAATTATGGAAGAAAACTTTCCTAACTTAAAGAGAGAGATGCCCATGAATGTACAAGAAGCCTACAGAACTCCAAACAGACTGGACCAGAACAGAAACACCTCCCGTCACATAATAATCAAAACCCCAAATGTACTAAACAAAGAAAGAATATTAAAGGCAGTAAGAGAAAAGGGCCAAGTAACATATAAAGGAAGACCTATCAGAATCACACCAGACTTCTCTCCAGAAACCATGAAAGCTAGAAGATCCTGGGCAGACCTCATGCAGACCCTAAGAGAACACAAATGTCAGCCAAGACTACTATACCCAGCAAAACTCTCAATCAACATAGATGGAGAAATCAAAATATTCCATGACAGGACCAAATTTACACAATATCGTTCCACTAACCCAGCTCTACAAAGGATAATAGGAGGAAAAATCCAATACAAGGAAGGAAACTGCACCCAAGAAAAAGCAAGACAGTAACCTTCTTCCATCAAACTCAAAGGAAGATAACTACTCAAAAACAAAAATAACATAAAAATGTCAGGAAGTAATAATCTCTATTCCTTAATATCTCTTAACATCAATGGACTCAATTCCCCAATAAAAAGACATAGACTAACAGACTGGATACGGAAACAGGACCCTACATTTTGCTGCTTACAGGAAACACACCTCAGAGTCAAAGACAAGCACTACCTTAGAGTAAAAGGATGGAAGACAATTTTGCAAGCAAATGGTCACAGGAAGCAAGCTGGAATAGCCATTTTAATATCAGATAAAATTGACTTTCAACCCAAAGTCATCAAAAGAGACACAGAAGGTCACTTCCTGCTAGTCAAAGGAAGAATCCACCAAGAGGAACTCACAATTCTAAACATCTACGCTCCAAATGTAAGGGCACCCTCATTTGTAAAAGAAACCTTACTAAAGCTCAAAGCACACATTGCACCTAACACAATGATTGTGGGGGACCTCAATACTCCTCTATCTACAGTGGACCGACCGGGAAAACAGAAACTAAACAGAGACATGGAGAAACTCATCGAAACTTTGGAGCAATTGGATTTAACAGATATATATAGAACATTTCACCCTAAAGCAAAAGACTATACCTTTTTCTCAGCCCCTCATGGTACCTTCTCCAAAATCGACCATATAATTGGACACAAGACAGATCTCAACAAATATAAAAAGATCGAACTAATCCCATGCCTCTTATCAGATCACCATGGAGTAAGAGTGTTCTTCAATAGCAACAAATACAACAGAAAATCCCCATACGCTTGGAGGCTGAACAATATTCTACTCAATGATACCTTAGTCCAGGAAGAAATAAAGAAAGAAATCAAAGAATTCTTAGAACTTAATGAAAATGAAGGCACAACATACCCAAATCTATGGGACACAATGAAAGCAGTGCTTAGAGGAAAACTCATAGCCCTGAGTGTCTCCAAAAAGAAACAGGAGAGAGCATATACCAGCAACTTAATGGCGCACTTGAAAGCTCTGGAACAAAAAGAAGCAATTTCACCCAGGAGGAGTAGAAGACAGGAAATCATCAAACTCAGGGCTGAAATCAATCAAGTTGAAAGAAAAAGAACAATACAAAGAATCAACAAAACCAGGAGCTGGTTCTTTGAGAAGATCAACAAGATAGATAAACCCCTAGCCAGACTTACTAAAGGGCACAGAGACAGTATTCAAATTAACAAAATTAGAAATGAAAAGGGAGATATAACAACAGAAACTGAGGAAATTCAAAAAATCATCAGATCCTACTACAAAAACCTATACTCAACACAACTGGAGAATCTGGAGGAAATGGACAATTTCCTCGACAGCTACCAAATACCAAAATTAAACCAGGATCAAATAGATCGTCTAAACAGACCCATAACCCCCAAAGAAATAGTAGGGGTCATAGACAGTCTTCCAACCAAAAAGAGCACAGGACCAGACGGTTTTAGTGCAGAATTCTATCAGACCTTCAAAGAAGTCCTGATACCGATACTCTTCAAATTATTCCACAAAATAGAAACTGAAGGAACACTACCCAACTCATTCTATGAAGCCACAATTACCCTGATACCAAAACCTCACAAAGATCCAACTAAGAAAGAGAACTACAGGCCAATTTCTCTTATGAATATCGATGCAAAAATACTAAACAAAATACTTGCCAACCGCATCCAAGAACACATCAAAACGATCATTCACCATGATCAAGTTGGCTTCATCCCAGGGATGCAGGGATGGTTCAATATACGGAAATCCATCAACGTAATCCACTACATAAACAAACTCAAAGAAAAAAACCACATGGTCATCTCATTAGATGCTGAAAATGCATTTGACAAAATTCAGCATCCTTTCATGCTAAAGGTCCTAGAAAGAACAGGAATTCAAGGCCCATATCTAAACATAGTAAAAGCAATATACAGCAGACCAGTAGCCAACATTAAGGTAAACGGAGAAAAACTCGAAGCAATCCCTCTAAAATCAGGGACTAGACAAGGCTGTCCCCTCTCGCCATATCTCTTCAATATAGTACTTGAGGTACTAGCTAGAGCAATTCGACAACAGAGGGAAGTCAAAGGGATACAAATCAGAAAGGAAGAAGTCAAACTATCACTATTTGCAGATGATATGATAGTTTACTTAAGTGACCCAAAAACCTCCACCAGAGAACTCCTGCAACTGATAAACAACTTCAGCAAAGTGTCTGGCTATAAAATCAACTCAAGTAAATCAGTAGCCTTCCTATACGCGAAGGATAAGCAGGCCGAGAAAGAAATTAGGGAAATGACACCCTTCACAATAGCCACAAATGATATAAAGTATCTTGGAGTGATGCTAACCAAACATGTGAAAGATTTATACGACAAAAACTTCAGGTCTCTGAAGAGGGAAATTGAAGAAGACATCAGAAAATGGGAAAATCTTCCATGCTCGTGGGTTGGCAGGACTAATATAGTCAAAATGGCAATCTTGCCCAAAGCAATATACAGATTCAATGCAATTCCCATCAAAATCCCAACTCAGTTCTTCATAGAGCTAGAAAGAGCAATTCTCAAATTCATCTGGAATAACAAAAAACCAAGAATAGCTAAAACTATCATCAACAGCAAAAGAACTTCTGGGGGAATCAATATCCCGGACCTCAAGCAATATTACAGAGCAGTGGTATTAAAAACTGCATGGTATTGGTTCAGTGACAGGGAAGTGGATCAATGGAATAGGATCGAAGACCCAGAATTGAACCCACACATCTATGGCCAATTGATCTTCGACAAAGGAGCTGAAAACATCCAGTGGAAAAAAGATAGCCTTTTCAACAGATGGTGCTGGCTCAACTGGAGGTCAACATGCAGAAAAATGAGAATTGATCCACTCTTATCTCCTTGCACTAAGCTCAACTCCAAGTGGATCAAAGACCTCCACATAAAACCAGACACACTAAAACTAATAGAAAAGAAACTGGGGAAGACCCTTGAGGACATTGGCTCAGGGGAAAAATTCCTGAACAGAACACCAATTGCTTATGGTCTAAGAGCAAGAATAGACAAATGGGACCTCATAAAACTACAAAGTTTCTGTAAGGCAAAAGACACTGTCAAAAGGATAAATCGGCAACCAACAAATTGGGAAAAAATCTTCACTAACCCCACATCCGACAGAGGGCTAATCTCCAATGTATACAAAGAACTCAAGAGGTTAGACCCCAGAAAACCAAATAACCCTATCCAAAAATGGGGTACAGAGCTAAACAGAGTCTTTTCACCTGAAGAAATTCGGATGGCTGAGAAACACCTTAAAAAATGTTCAACATCACTAGTCATTAGGGAAATGCAAATTAAAACAACCCTGAGATTTCACCTCACACCAGTCAGAATGGCTAAGATTAAAAACTCAGAAGACATCAGGTGTTGGCGAGGATTTGGAGAAAGAGGAACACTCCTCCACTGCTGGTGGGAATGCAAGCTGGTACAACCACTCTGGAAATCAGTATGGCGGTTCCTCAGAAAACTGGGCGTTATACTTCCGGAGGACCCAGCCATACCACTCCTGGGAATATACCCAGAAGATTCACCAGCATGCAATAAGGATACATGCTCCACTATGTTCATAGCAGCTTTATATATAATAGCCAGAAGCTGGAAAGAACCCAGATGTCCCTCAACAGAGGAATGGATACAAAAAATGTGGTATATATACACAATGGAGTACTATACAGCCATTAGAAACAATGAATTCATGAAATTCTTAGAGAAATGGATGGAGCTGGAGAATGTCATACTAAGTGAGGTGACCCAGTCTCAAAAGAATAACCATGGTATACAGTCACTGATAAGTGGATATTAGCCTAGAAGCTTAGAACACCAAAGACACAAGTCACATATCAAGTGATGTCTCACAAGAAGAAAGGAGTGGACACTGGTGCTAGAATGGACCAAAACATCATTGTGGGAGAGTACAAGAACAGTAAAGTGGGAGGGGGTGGATGCGGGAGCAGGGGGAGGGAAAAGGACATGTGGGACCTTTGGGGGTGGGGAACCAGAAAAAGGGAAATGAATTGTAAATATAGAATATATACAATAAAAAAAAATCAAAAAAAAAAAGAAAAAAAAAGAAAGTGTATTCTTTTGGGATGAAATGTTCTGTAGATATCTGTTAAATCTATTTGGTTTATAACTTCTGTTAGTTTCACCTTCCAGTTTCTGTTTGCATCCCAGAGCAGACCCTGTGCTATAGCTCTCCATACCCATATTCTACCTGGAAAGAGTTAGTCTCCCAAGAGTGTGGACACCCTGAGAGCACTGGTAAGACCACCTCTTCTGCTGAAATTTCTGAAATAAGAGGGACACAACCAGAGTCATAAGGATATTGGAACCAAGGAAGAACCTGGGATAGGATCATTCTGGTTTCTGTCTGTACCCCAAAGCTGACCCTGGGCCACATTTCTTCATAACGAAACTTCTGGAGAGAACTGGTTTACCATGAGTACTGACACACAGGCTTGCAGGATGGACAGGCCACAGTCAGAGACAGCAAGACCAGCTAACACCAGAGATAACCAGGTGGCAAGAGACAAAGGCAAGAACATAAGCAACAGAAACCAAGACTACTACTGGGCATCATCAGACCCCAATTCTGTCCCCACATTGAGCTCTGGATACCTCAACACATGGGAAAAGCAAGACTCTGATTTAAAATCATGTCTCATGATGATGATAGAGGACTTTAAGAAGGACATAAAAAACTCCCTTAAAGAAATACAGGAGAACACAGGTAAACAGGTAGAAGGTCTTAAAGAAGAAACACAAAAATCCCTTAAAGAATTAGAGGAAAACACAACCAAACAGGTAGAGGAATTGAACAAAACAATCCAGGATCTAAAAATGGAAATAGAAACAATAAAGAAATCACTAAGAGAGACAACCCTGGAGATAGAAAACCTAGGAAAGCAATCAGCAGTCATAGATGCAAGCATCACCAACAGAATAGAAGAGATCGAAAAGAGAATCTCAGGTGTAGAAGATACCATAGAAACATTGACACAACAGTGAAAATGCAAAATGCAAAATGCAAAAAGCTCCTAACCCAAAATATCCACTTTTGCTTTATTGTTTTTATTTTATAATGGATCATAGTTTGCCATAAATCTCAGAAGATACTTTTAACTTTTAAACAGTGTGGAGATAGTAATAGACCATGAATCTCCATTTTGAAGTTGGACAGAATGCTATTTTGCATGATGATAGGGCTACAAGCCAAGATGACCAGGGAATGCAATATGGTAGTTTGAATAAAAATGGTCCCTACAGACTCATAGGGAGTGGCACTATTAGGAGGTGTGGCCTTGTTGAACTATGTGTAGTCTTGTTGGAAGAAGTGTGTTACTGGTGGTAGACTTTGAAGTTTCAAATGCTCAAGCCAAGCCTAGTCTCTCTCTCTCTCTCTCTCTCTCTCTCTCTCTCTCTCTCTCTCTCTCCCCCCTGCCTGTCAATCCAGATGAAGAACTCTGTTACTTTCCAGCACCATGTCTTTTTCCATGCAACATGCTTTTTATTATGAAGACAATGACAATGGATTTAAACTCTGACATGTAAGCCAACCCCAATGAAATATTTTCCTTTATGAGTTGCTGTGGTAAATCTCTTTACAGCAATACAACCCCTAACTAAAACAGTAACTAATTGCATTTTGCATGAATTTGAGGCCTTCTCCAAAGGAGGAGATTATTTTTCCACAAACCTATGACTAGGAAAATCATGTGCACTAGGTACAATTTATCATTGTTATTTCGTTAAATGGGTATAGTGTAAAAGTGCTTTCTAACAGTGATATTTATTTCCTTAGATTGGTACTTTTTATGCTTTCAATTTTTAATTGGCTATATTCTATATTTACATTTCATTTCCATTTTTCTGGTTCCCTGCCCCCCAAAGGTCCCACATACCCCTTTCCCTCCCCATGTCCCCTATCCACCCTTTCCCACTTCCCTGTTTTGGTATTCCCTTACACTGATGCTTTGAGCCTTTCCAGAACCAGGGTCCACTCCTTCCTTCTTGTTGGACATCATTTGGTATGTGGATTGTGTCTTTGGTGTCCCAAGATTCTAGGCTAATATCCACTTATCAGTGAGTGCATACCATGGGTATTCTTTGAGACTTGGTTACCTCACTTAGTATGATGTTCTCCAGCTCCATCCATTTCTCTAAGAATTTCATGAATTCATTGTTTTTAATGGCTGAATAGTACTCCATTGTGTATATATACCACATTTTTTTGTATCCATTCTTCTGTTGAGGGACATCTGGATTTTTATTCTTTAGCAGAGAAGATTCTTGTAGTGGCCTGTGGTTAATGCAGAAATGCAAAAACCTTTCACAGTTCTCATAATAGTGACTTTTGAGTGCTTAAACCTAAACAGGTCTTCTATTTTACCCACTCCAAGATTCAGGTAATATTTTGAAAGAGAAAAATGTCTTAGTTACTTTTTGATTGATGTGAAAACAGCATGATTAAGACAACTTATAGAAGAGTTTAGCACTTTAGAATTTTAAATAGTTTAGAGAATTACAATCTATGATGGCGAAACAAAGCCATGGTGTTAAGAACAGCTGAAAGCTTACATGTTGATCAGTAAATAGGAGACCGAGAGGCAGACAGAAACCTGCCTACCACAGAGATACAGAGAGACAGAAAGATAGATAGAGACATAGAGATAAGAGAGAGACAGAAGGAAATACATATAGAGAGACAGACAGAGAGAAGGGCTTGGAAGTTTGAGAGCCTTTTGAAATTCCAAGGTTCACCTTTGGTGACACATCTTCTCCAAACAAGTTCACGTCTTCTAATCCTCAAAAACAGTTCTACCAAATGGGACAAAATATCCAAACTTAGATCTTATGGAGGGCCATTGTCATTCAAACCACCATATTCTACTTCCTGGCCTCTATAGGCTCATGACCATGCTATAATACAAAATCTATCAGTCCAACTTCAAAAAGTCTTCTGAGCGCCAAGGCAATACATTAACTGTAGAATCTCTTGCAAAATTAAAATCAAATCACATACTTCTAACACACAATGCCATAGAGGGCACATTACCATTCCAACAGAGAGGATTGGGAGTATAGTGAGGAAAGACTAAATCAAGTCCAAAATCCAAATCCTGTAGATCCATGTATGCTGCCTTCCACATACCTCTCTCTCTTATTCTGGTTTCCCTTCCATGTTTGTTGCTTTCCATGGCAGCTCTCTCATGGCTTTTCCATTGTCAACATCTCGGGGACTCCAACATAATTAAGGCTTGATTTTTCACAGCTTTACACAATGGCCTCTGGGGATCCCCATGCATGCAGTGATTCTTGCATGATCTTAGTGACTATCTTTAACTGTGGAGGAAGATTCTCCAGCCCATTTACTCATGTATTCTTCATGACTCTAAAGGTAGAACCATGTAGAAAATTCTGCCCAGTTTGAATGACTGCATAGGGTAAATTCTGACTAGATAAATCCTATTTGGAGAATTCCTTTGTTGTTGCTTTTTAGGATAACAAAATTACTCAGGCCTTTTCTTATTATAAGTTGGAAGCTTAGCGATATGGGATCTTGGCTTATGGATGCCCTCCCATTTTTCCCATTTCCAATTGTTTCTCTTTATCACTTTTAGTAGGATCTTTACCTCCAATATAAAATTCCCTGGTTCTAGTTTTCTCCTTAAACTGTACATTTTGTATTTCTTTTTTATTTGTTAGTCACTGTAGATAGGCATAAGTGTGGTTAACCATAGCACAAAGTCAACATTACGCTGTATTTGAATCTCCTTCACCAAAGAAATTAATCTATTATGGTTCAATTTAGCATTATGAGATTCTGAGGACAAAGTTAGAGAGCAGCCACATTTTTTTTGGCGAAAACGCCCATAAGAACGGTCTTTAGCCCATGTGATAATATTGTTCCCCTCTGAATCCTTTCGCTTTCAGTACTATTGTCTTTTAGGCTCTTACTTGAATGTCCTACTAAGTCCTCTTATTGCATTCAATCACTTTCCTATTCCACAGTCATGTTTCCTTCATTACTCCAAAAAAATAAACAAAAACAAAAAACAAAAACAAAAACAAAACAAAACAAAACCCAGCAAAGTGAAGCCTCTCATGGCAATAGCTTATTCCTTTGAATCAACTTCTCTTATTTTTTCTCCTTGTGTCATGATAAGACAGTATAACCAAGGAAACTTATAAGGAAAAAAGTTTGTTTTGGACTTATACTTTTAGAGTTTTAGAATCTATTATAGTGGAATGAAGGGATGTCCTTAGGAATCTCTGAGAACTTACATCTGATCAGTAAGTAGGAGGCAGAGAGAGAGAGAGAGAGTGAGAGAGAGAGAGAGAGAGAGAGAGAGAGAGACTAGGACAACCTCTTTCTAATCCTTCCTAAACAGTTCTACCAACTGGTGATGAATAATTAGAATCTATAAGCCTATGGTGGGGGGTCAGAACCATTAAAACCATCACACAGAATTTGGAAAGAAGTGACATAAAGTAGCGTTTTCTTTTGGATATAACATAGCTACTTCATTCATGTAGTCTCTGCAAGAAACTTTCACAAGACCTGTCATAATTTCAAATTTAGGAGGGAGAAGGCCCTAGACTCTTCACTCTTCACTTAGAAACAACAGTTAGTCAGTGTATTCTGGAGCATGTGGGGGGAAATTTTCTTTAGTGATATCACTGCTTCTAAGTTGCCTGTGTTCCAATAAATAACTTTCTACTCATGCCATCTGAGCTACCCCCCAAAAAAACCTAAAAACTTTGGGGGTCCCACAAAAGGATAAGAAGTTAGAATATTATTACTTGGGAATTATCATTTCAGCTTCCGAGAGAAGATAATGAATGATATAAGGAAAAGGCATTGGGGAATGGCCAAAATTCTTTATGTAAATACATGAAATTGTCAAAGGACACAATTAAACCATGAAAAATTTCAAAGAAATGTTATATTGATTTGTGTGCCTGTTACAGATTTCAGTATATAAAACACCAAGTATATACCCAAATGTTTCAACTAATAAATCTAGTAAAGATATAAATAAGATAAAGAACTTCAAGCAATACCTATTTGATCATCATCATCAGCTTATTTGGGATAGCATCAAGAGAAGACCTAAATACCCACTCAACACAGATGGACTAGAAACTCATACCAAAAGCCATAAACAATGAAGGTGTACAAGTTCTGATGTAAAAACAAGAAAACACAAAAGCTCTATGATAAATATATTCCCTCTGAAGATTATCAATTACATAGTAATGATTTTCTTTTTTTTATTTCCTTTTTTTAAAATTTTTATTTTCTACATTCTATGTTTACATTCCAAAGCCTTTCCCCTTTCCCAGTTCCCCCCTCCCTATGTCCCATAGTTCCTCTCCCCCCAACTATTCCCCAATCATTCCCCCTCCCCCCACAGTTTCTCTACAAAACTGGATCCAATCTTTCCAGGCCCAGGATCCTCTCCTTTCTTCTTGGGAATCATTTGACTTGCTAATTGTGCCTTGAGTATTTAGGGCTTCTGGGCTCATTAATATCCACTTATCAGTGATTTCATTTCATGTGTATTCTTTTGTGATTGGGTTAGCTCACCCAGGATGATATTTTCCAGGTCTAACCATTTACCTACAAATTGCATGAATTCATTATTTTTAATTGCTGAGTAGTATTCCATTGTATAAATATACCACATTTTCTGTATCCATTCCTCCTTTGAGGGATATTTGGGCTCCTTCCAATTTCTGGCTATTATAAACAAGGCTGCTATAAACATAGTGGAGCATGTGTCTTTATTGTATGCAGGGGAATCCTCTGGGTATATGCCCAGGAGTAGTATGCCAGGGTCCTCTGGAAGGGACATGTCCAATTTTCTGAGGAAATGCCACACTGATTTCCAGAGCGGTTTTACCATTTTGCAATCCCACCAACAGTGGAGGAGTGTTCCTCTTTCTCCACATCCTCGCCAGCACTTGTTGTCTCTTGAGTTTTTAATCTTAGCCATTCTGACTGGTGTGAGGTGAAATCTCAGGGTTGTTTTGATTTGCATTTCCCTGATGACTAATGATGTTGAACATCTTTTAAGGTGTTTCTCGGCCATCCGAATTTCTTCTGGTGAAAATTCATTGTTTAGCTCTGTGCCCCATTTTTTGATAGGGTTATTTGGTTCTTTGCGGTCTAACTTCTTGAGTTCTTTGTATATATTGGATATTAGCCCTCTGTCGGATGTGGGGTTGGTGAAGATCTTTTCCCACTTTGTTGGTTGCCGTTTTGTCCTTCTGACACTGTCCTTTGCCTTGCAGAATCTTTGTAATTTTATGAGGTCCCATTTGTGAATTCTTGATCTTAGTGCATAAGCTTTTGGTGTTCTGTTCAGGAACTTTCCCCCTGTGCCTATGTCCTCCAGGGTCTTCCCAAGTTTCTTTCCTAATAGTTTCAGTGTGTCTGGTTTTATGTGGAGGTCCTTGATCCACTTGGAGTTGATCTTAGTGCAAGGAGATAAGAGTGGGTCAATTCGCATTTTTCTGCATGTTGACCTCCAGTTGAACCAGCACCATTTGTTGAAAAGGCTATCTTTTTTCCACTGGATGGTTGTGGCTCCTTTATCAAAGATCAAGTGACCATAAGTCTGTGGGTTAATTTCTGGGTCTTCAATCCTATTCCATCGATCCACTTGCCTGTTGCTGTACCAATTCCATGCAGTTTTTAACACAATTGCTCTGTAGTACTGTTTAAGGTCAGGGATATTGATTCCCTCAGAAGTCCTTTTATTGTTGAGAATAGTTTTAGCTATCCTGGGTTTTTTGTTGCTCTAGATGAATTTGAGAATTGCTCTTTCTAGATCTGTAAAGAATTGAGTTGGGATTTTGATGGGGATCGCATTGAATCTGTATTTTGCTTTTGGCAAGATGGCCAGTTTTACTATATTGATCCTGCCAATCCAGGAGCAAGAAATATTTTTCCATCTTCTGAGGTCTTCTTCGATTTCTTTCTTCAAGGACTTGAAGTTCCTGTCATACAGATCTTTTGCTTGTTTGGTTAGAGTTACGCCAAGGTACTTTATGTTGTTTGTGGCTATTGTGAAGGGTGTTATTTCCCTAACTTCTTTCTCAGCCTGCTTGTCTTTTGAGTAAGAAGGCTACTGATTTGCTTGAGTTAATTTTATAACCAGCCACTTTGCTGAAGTTGTTTATCAGCTGTAGAAGTTCTCTGGTGGAGTTTTTTGGGTCACTCAAGTAAACTATCATATCATCTGCAAATAATGATCGTTTGACTTCTTCCTTTCCAATTTGTATCCCTTTGACTTCCTTATGTTGTCTAATTGCTCTCGCTAGAACTTCAAGTACTATATTGAAAAGTTATGGAGAGAGAGGGCAGCCTTGTCTAGTCCCTGATGTTAGTGGGATTGCTTCAAGTTTCTCTCCATTTATTTTGATGTTGGCTACTGGTTTGCTGTAGATTGCTTTTACTATGTTTAGGTATGGGCCTTGAATTCCTGCTCTTTCCAAGACTTTTAGCATGAAAGGATGCTGAATTTTGTCGAATGCTTTTTCAGCATCTAATGAGATGACCATGTGGTTTTTTTTTTAGTTTGTTTATATAGTGGAGTACATTGATGAATTTCTGTATCTTGAACCATCCCTGCATCCCTGGGATGAAGCCTACTTGATCATGGTGAATCATCATTTTGATGTGCTCTTGGACTCAATTGGCCAGAATTTTATTTAGTATTTTTGCATCGATATTCATAAGAGAAATTGGCCTGTAGTTCTCTTTCTTTATTGGATCTTTTTGTGGTTTAGGTATTAGCGTAATTGTGGCTTCAAAGAATGAGTTGGGCAGTATCCGGTCTGTCTCTATTTTGTGGGATAGTTTGAAAAGTATTGGTGTTAAGTCTTCTTTTAAGGTCTGGTAGAATTCTGCACTAAAACCATCTGGTCCCGTACTTTTTTTGGTTGGGAGGCTTTCTATAACCCCTTCTATTTCTTTAGGGGTTATGGGACTATTTAGCTGGTCTATTTGATGCTGATTTAATTTTGGTATTTGGTATCTGTCTAGGAAATTGTCCATTTCCTCCAGATTCTCCAGTTGTTTTGAGTATAGACCTTTGTAGTAGGATCTGATGATCTTTTGAATTTCCTCAGTTTCTGTTGTTATGTCTCCCTTTTCATTTCTAATTTTGTTAATTTGGATACTGTCTCTGTGTCCTTTGGTTAGTCTGGCTAGGGGTTTATCTATCTTGTTGATTTTCTCAAAGAACCAGCTCCTGGTCTTGTTGATTCTTTGTATGGTTCTCTTTGTTTCTATTTGATTGATTTCAGCCCTGAGTTTGATGATTTCTTGTCTTCTACTCCTCCTGAGTGAATTAACTTGTTTTTCTTCCAGGGCTTTAAGGTGTGCCGTTAAGCTGCTAGTGTATGCTCTCTCCAGTTTCTTTTTGGATGCACTTAGAGCTATGAGTTTTCCTCTTAGCACTGCTTTCATTGTGTCCCATAGATTTGGGTAGGTTGTACCTTCATTTTCATTGAATTCTAAAAAGTCTTTGATTTCTTTTTTTATTTCTTCCTTGACCAAGGTGTCATTGAGTAGAGTATTGTTCAGTTTCCATGTGTATGTGGGCTTTCTGTTGTTTTTGTTGCTATTGAAGACCACTCTTACTCCATGGTGATCTGATAGGAGGCATGGGATTAGCTTGATCTTCTTGTATTTGTTGACATCTGTCTTGTGACCAATTATATGGTCTATTTTGGAGAAGGTACCATGTGGTGCTGAGAAAAAGTTATATTCTTTAGCTTTAGGATGAAATGTTCTATATATATCTGTTAAATCCAATTGGTCCAGAGTTTCAATTAGTTTCACTGTGTCCCTGTTTAGTTTCTGCTTTCCTGATCGGTCCATTGAGGAGAGTGGAGTGTTGAAGTCACCCACAATTATTGTGTTAGGTGTAATGTGTGCTTTAAGCTTTAGTAAGGTTTCTTTTACAAATGAGGGTGCCCTTGCATTTAGAGCATAGATGTTCAGTATTGAGAGCTTTTCTTGGTGGATTTTCCCTTTGGCCAGCAAGAAGTGACCTTCTGAGTCTCTTTTGATGATTTTAGGTTGGAAGTCAATTTTATCTGATATTAGAATGACTACTCCAGCTTGTTTCCTGAGACCATTTGCTTGTAAAATTGTCTTCCAGCCATTTACTCTAAGGCAGTATTTGTCTTTAACACTGAGATGTGTTTCCTGTATGCAGCAAAATGTAGGGTCCTGTTTCCTTATCCAGTCTTTTAATCTATGTCTTTTTATTGGGGAATTGATTCCATTGATGTTAAGAGATATTAAGGAATAGTAATTATTACATCCAGACTTTTTTGAAATTATATTTATTTATTTTATTTATTTTTTATATTTGAGAGTTTACCTTCTTTTGGGTTTGATGAGAGGAGGGTTCTATCCTGCTTCTTCCCGGGTGTAGTTTCTGTCCTTGTCTTGGTGTTTTCCCCCTATTATCCTTTGTAGGGCTGGATTTGTGGAAAGATATCGTGCAAATTTGGTTTTGTCATGGAATACCTTGATGTCTCCATATATGGCGATTGAGAGCTTTGCTGGGTAAAGTCGTTTTGGCTGACATTTGTGTTCTCTTAGAGTTTGCATTATATCTGCCCAGGATCTTCTAGCTTTCATGGTCTCAGGTGAGAAGTCTGGTGTTATTCTGATAGGTCTTCCTTTATAAGTTACTTGGCCTTTTTCTCTTGCTGCCTTTAATATTCTTTCTTTGTTTAGTACATTTGGAGTTTTTTTTATTATGTGACAGGATGTATTTCTGTTCTGATCCAGTCTGTTTTGGGTTCTATATGCTTCTTGTATATTCATGGGCATCTCTCTCTTTAGGTTGGGGAAGTTTTCTTCCATAATTTTGTAGAAGATATTTGCTGGCCCTTTAACTTGTAAATCTTCATTCTAGTCTATACCTATAATCCTTAGGTTTGGTCTTCTCATTGTGTCCTGGATTTCCTGGATGTTTTGGGTTACAGCCTTTTTGCATTTAGTATTTTCTTTGACTGTTGAATCAATGGTTCCTATGGTATCTTCGGCTTCTGATATTCTGTCTACTATCTCTTGTATTCTATTGTTGATATTTGCATCTATGGCCCCTGATTTCTTCCCAAGGTTTTCTATCTCCAATGTTGTCTCCCTCTGCGATTTTTTAGTTGTTTCTACTTCTGTTTTTAGTACCTGGATGGATATGCTCAGATCTTTTGCTTGCTTGATTGTGTTTTCGTGTATTTTTTTAATAGATTTTTGTGTTTCCTCTTTCATAGCTTCTACTTGTTGGCCCACGTTCTTCTGTATTTCTTTAAGTGGTTTTTGTCTTTCTTCCTTATTGTCTTCTTCTTTTTGATCCATCTTCTCCTGCATTTCTTGAAGTGATTTTTGTATTTGCCTTGTAAAGGCTTCTAACTTTTGATCCATTTTCTCCTCTATTTCTTTACGAGATTTTTCTATGTGTTCAGCTACCAGCATCCTGACCAGTGATTTTATATCCAAGTCTTGTTTTTCTGGTGTTTTGGGGTATCCAGGGCTTCCTGTTGTTGGCGAACTGGGTTCAGATGCTGTCATGTTGCCTTGATTTCTGTTAGTGATGTTCCTTCATTTACCTTTTGCCATCTGGTTATTTCTGGTGTTAGTTGACCTTGTTGTCACTGGCTGGTGTTTGAATCTCCTGTGAAGCTGGGCTTACCTGTTGTTTCTCTACTGGTGGTTATGCGTGATTGCTGCTCAATGGGATCATGAGCTGGCTGCCACCCGCTGACTTTGTGCACGGCCTGAGGTCTCAGGGAAGTGCGGGGGAGTGCAGCAGAGCCTCAGCGCATGTTGCCTAGTAGCAAGAGCCTAGCTGATCCCTCCACGCAGTAGCCCCTGATGGAATCTCTCTACCTGTGCCTTTCCAGCTGTGTCCTGGTTGCAATATGGAGGCCTGCCCCTATTGCTGGTCCAAGGTCCTGGGAACTTGTTGCCTCCAGCTGCCTGGGTGCACAGCCTAAGGTTGCTGGGAAGTGCAGCAGAGCCTAGGCAGGCACCTCTGGGCCTGCCTGGGTACGAGAGCCTAGCAGATCTCCCTGCATGGTATCCCCAGATGGAGTCTGTGTACCTGCACCTTTCCAGCTGTGTCCTGGTTGAAATATGGAGGCCTGCCGCTATCGCTGGTCCGGGGTCCTGGGGAGCTGGGTGGCTCTGGCTGCCTCGGTGCACAGCCTAAGCTCGCAGGGACGTGCGGCAGAGCCTAGGCGCCCACCACTGGACCCGCCTGGGGGCGAGAGCTTAACAGATCTCCCTGCTCTAGCCCCAGATGGAGTCTGTGTACCTGCACCTTTCCAGCTGTGTCCTGGTTGCAATATGGAGGCCTGCCGCTATCACTGGTCCAGGGTCCTGGGGAGCTGGGTGGCTCCGGCTGCCTCGGTGCAGGGCCTAAGCTTGCAGGGACATGCGGCAGAGCCTAGGCACCCACCACTGGGCCCGCCTGGGGGCGAGAGTTTAGCAGATCTCCCTGCTCTAGCCCCAGATGGAGTCTGTGTACCTGCACCTTTCCAGCTGTGTCCTGGTTGCAATATGGAGGCCTGCCGCTATCGCTGGTCCAGGGTCCTGGGGAGCTGGGTGGCTCCGGCTGCCTCGGTGCACGGCCTAAGCTCGCAGGGACATGAGGCAGAGCCTAGGCACCCACCACTGGGTGCCCCAGAAGGAGTCTGTGTACCTGCACCTTTCATAGTAATGATTTTCAATGAGAACAACACAGGTGAAATTCAGAAAATGAATTAATAAGAACAATTAAAATATATACAATAAATTCATGAAAGGTATAAACACTTCAGTGAATTCAAACATTAATTCTTATTGTCTGTCTGTCTGTCTGTCTCTCTCTCAGCATAAATGAGGAGATCAGAGGACAAGTTGTGATAGTCCAATATCCTATCCCTTTATGTAGTTCCTGGGGATTAAACTCAGGTGGTCGAGCCTCCCAACCAGTTCTACATTTGTTGGAGAAAATGTGGAGAAAGAGGAGCACTCTTCCATTGCTGGTGGAATTGCAAACTATTATAACCACTCTGGAAGTCAATCTCGAGGTTCCTCAGAAAAATTGGAAATAGATCATCCTGAAGACACAGCAGTACCACTCTTCAGATTATACACAAAAGATGACCCACCATACCACAGGGGCAAGTATTCCACTCTGTTCATAGTGGCCTCATTTGTGATAGCAACCTAGATGTCCCATGTCGGAAGAATGGATACAGAAAATGTGGTTCATTTACACAATGGGATACTATTCAGCTATTAAGAACAAGGACATCCTGAGTTTTGCAGGCAAATGGATGGAACTGGAAAATATTATACTGAGTGCAGCATCTCAGACCCAAAAGGACATGCATGGTATATACTCACTAATAAGTGGATATTAGCCAAAAAGTACAGAATACTCATGATACAGTACACAGAACTCAAAAGGTCAACAAGCTGAAGTGTCCAAGTGAGGATACCTCAGTCCCACTAGTGAGGGAGAAGAAATCAATCACAAGTGGGGATGGAGGGAGGGAACTGGAAGGGAAAGTGGATGGGGCAGCAGAGTGGGGTGGAGAGGGGAACCTTATCTGATATCACATGCGGGAAAAGGGTTGAAGCCCTGAGGATCAAGTGAATGAATGGAAACAGGCAACATTGGGAGATAGGAGGTTAGGGGACCCTCCAGAATGCACCAGAGACTCTCAGGACTCAAAGGCAGGGACCTTAGATAAAGTGCCCAACAGTAGGGAGAGTGAAATTACAGGGGATGGGGAGAAGGTATGAGATGTGGAGCCATCAGAAGGTGGATGGGGAGGGGGAATAAAATGTGGAGTGTAAAAAATATAAATAAAAAAGAAAAAAGGAAATCTAAGAATACCCATGTACTATAACTGAATAAGTTGAAATTATTGAAGATCTAAAAAAAGAGAGAAAGAAATAAAAGGAATGAGTATGAGAGTGGCAGGGGTGGCGGAGTGGACTGAGAGGATCCAGGAGGGGATTGCTCTCAAATCAAAACATGTTGCATGGCCACCATCTCCGCTCCCAGACAGACAGGACTGGCAGCTCCAGGTACAGAGATATCCCGAGTTTAATATCACTTGGGACACAGACCGCCAGGCTTCTGCCTGTGCCCAAGGCCTGGGCAGCTCTGTGGTTCATTCATCTGTGTGCCAGCCTGTTGTGAGTGGTTTGACCTGCAGAGTAATCAGCACTTGGAGGGACCCCCTGCTTCCATCTTTGCTCTCAGTTGGACAGGACAGGAAGCTCTAGGTACACAAAGACAACCCTGAGTATAGCATTTCTTGGGGCAAGTTACACCAGGACTGCAATGGCACCCAAGAGTAGGACAGCCTACTGTGCCAGGGGAAACCCAGTCATCCAGAGGAGCAGAAATAGCCTTACAGGCTTACAGGAGGTTCAATCACCAGTCAGTGACCATGGGACCAACTAATGCCAGAGATAACCAGATGGCAAAAAGCAAACATAGGAATGTTACTAACAGTAATCAAGGCTACTTGACAGCGTCCGAACCCAATTCTCCAACAGCAGCAAGTCCTATATACCCCAACACACCAGGAAAACAAGATTTGGATTTAAAGTTACTGGTCATGATGCTGTTAGAGGAAGACAAGAAGCACATAAATAAATCTCTTAAAGAAATACAGGAGAAAATGGGTCAAAAGTTAGAAGCCCTTACAAGGGAAACACAAAAATCATTTAAAGAAAACTAGGAGAATATGGGTCAACAGATAGAACCCATAAAGAGGAAATGCAAAATCCACTTAAAGAAATACAGGAGAACTTGGGTCAACAGGTAGAAATCATGAAAGAGGAATCACAAAAATCTCTTAAAGAATTACAGAAAAAAACACAAACAGTGAAGTAACTGAGCAATGGCATCCAGGATCTAAAAACAGAAGTATAAACAACCAAGAAATCACAAAGGGAGGCAATTTTGGAGATAGAAAACCTTGGGAAGAAATCAGGGGCCATAGATGCAAATATCAACAACAGAATACAAGAGATAGAGGTAAGAATCTCAGATGCTGAAGATACCATAAAAAGAATGGATACAACAGTCATAGAAAACGCAAAATGCAAAAAGCTTGTAACTCAAAACATCCAGGAAATCCAGGATACAATGAGAAGACCAAACCTAAGGGTTATAGGCATAGATGAGAGTGAAGATTTACAACTTAAAGGGCCAGCAAATATCTTCTATAAAATTATGGAAGAAAACTTCCCTAACCTAAAGAAAGAGTTGCCCATGAATATACAAGAAGCCTATAGAACTACAAACAGACTGGGCCAGAACAAAAATACCTCCTGTCACATAATAATCAAAACCCCAAATGTACTAAACAAAGAAAGAATTTTAACGTAGTAAGAGAAAAAGGCCAAGAAACATATAAAGGAAGACCTATCAGGATTACTCCTGACTTCTCTCCTGAGACCATGAAAACTAGAAGATCCTGGGCAGATCTCATGCAGACTCTAAGAGAACACAAATGCCAGCCAAGACTAATATACCCAGCAAAACTCTCAATCGCCATAGATGGAGAAACCAAGATATTTCACGATAAAACAAATGCACACACTATCTTCCACAAACCCAGCCCTACAAAGGATAATATTTGGAAAATGCCAGTACAAGGAGGGAAACTACACCCTGGAAAAAGCAAGATAGTAACCTTTTCATCAAAGAAGAAAACCACTCAAACATAAAAATGACATCAAAATAACAGGAAGTAATAATCACTATTCCTTAATAGCTCTTAATATCAATGGACTCAATTCCCCAATAAAAAGACATAGACTAACGGACTGGATACATAAATAAGACCCTACATTTTGCTGAATACAGGAAACACACCTCAGTGGCAAAGACAAATACTACCTCAGAGTAAAAGGCTGGAAAACAATTTTACAAGCAAATGGTCTCAGGAAACAAGCCAGAGTAGCCATTCTAATATCAGATAAAATTGACTTTCAACCTAAAGTCGTCAGAAGGGACACAGAAGAACACTTACTGGTCAAAGGAAAAAAATCCACCATGAAGAACTCTCTATTCTGAACATCTATGCTCCAAATGCAAGGGCACCCTCATTTATAAAAGAAACTTTACTAAAGCTCAAAGCACACATTGCAACTAACACAATAATTGTGGGTGACGCTTAAACACTCCACTCTCCTCAATGGACTGATCAGGAAAACAAACTAAATAGCTACACGGTGAAACTATTTGAAACTTTGGACCAATTAGATTTCACACACACACACACACACACACACACACACACACAATTTCATCCTAAAGCAAGAATATACCTTTTTCTCAGCATCTCATCGTACCTTCTCCCAAATCGACCATATAAGTGGTCACAAGATAAACCTCAACAGATATAAGAAGATTGAACTAATCCCATGCCTCCTATCAGATCACTATGGAATAAGAGTGGTCTTCAATGGCAACAAAAACAACAGAAAGTTCACATAGACATGGAAGCTGAACAATACTCTACTCAATGATTCCTTGGTCAAGGAAGAAATAAAGAAAGAAATCAAAGACTTTCTAGAATTTAATGAAAATGAAGGAACAATGTACCAAAATTTATGGGACACAATGAAAGCAGTACTAAGAGGAAAACTCATAACCCTGAGTGCCTCCAAAAAGAAACTGGACAGAGCATACACTAGCAGCTTAATGGCACACCTTAAAGCCCTCGAACATAAAGAATCTATTTCTCCCAAGAAGAGTAGAAGACAGGACACCATCAAACTCAGGGCTAAAATCAATCAAGTGGAAACAAAGAGAACCATACAAAGAATCAACAAAACCAGGAGCTAGTTCTTTGAGAAAATTATCAAGATAGATAAACCCTTAGCCAGACTAATCAGAGAGCAGAGAGACAGTATCCAAATTAAGAAAATTAGAAAGGAAAATGGAAATATAACAACAGAAACTGAGGAAATTAAAAAAATCATCAGATACTACTACCAAAACCTATACTCAACACAACTGGAGAATCTGGAAGAAATGGACAATTTCCTAGACAGATACCAAATACCAAAATTCAACCAGGATCAAATAGATCATCTAAACAGTCTCTTGACACCTAAAGAAATAGAAGTGGTCATTGAAAGTCTTCCAACCAACCAACCAACTAACCAACCAACCAACCAACCAACCAACGAAACAAATAAAAAAGTAAACAAAAATCCCCAAACAAATCAGATAGTTTTAGTTTAGAATTCTCTTAGACCTTCAAAGAAGACCTATCACTCTTCAAACTATTCCACAAAATAGAAGCAGAAGGAATACTACCCTACTTGTTCTATTAAGCCACAATTATGCTGATACCAAAACCACATAAAGATCCAACATGGAAAGAGAACTTCAGACCAGTCTCCCTAAGGAATATTGATGCAAAAATACTCAATAAAATTCTTGCCAAACAAATCCAAGAACACATCAAAACAATCATTCACCAAGATCAAGTAATCTTCATTCTAGAAATGCAGGGATGGTTCAATATATGGAAATCCATCGATGCAATCCACTACATAAAGAAATTCAAAGAAAAAAATGACATGGTCATTTCATTAGATGCTGAAAAAGCTTCTGACAAAATTCAGTATCCTTTCATGCTAAAAGTCTTGGAGAGAACAGTAATTCAAGGCCCATACCTAAGCATAGCGAAAGCAATATACAGCAAACCGGTAGCCAAAATCAAATTAAATGGAGAGAAATTTGAAGCAATACCACTAAAATCAGGGACCAGACTAGGCTGCCCCCTCTCTCCATATCTTTTCAATATAGTATTTGAAGTTCTAGCTAGAGCAATTAGACAACATAAGGAGGTCAAAGGGATACAATTTGGAAAGGAAGAAGTCAACCTATCACTATTTGCAGATGATATGATAGTATACTTAAGTGACCCAAAAAAACTCCACCAGAGAATTCCTATAGCTGATAAACAACTTCAGCAAAGTGGATGGTTATAAAATCAACTCAAGAAAATCAGAAGCCTTCTTATACTCAAAGGATAAGCAAGGTGAGAAAGAAATTAGGGAAACGACACCTTTCACAATAGCCACAAACAATATAAAGTATCTTGGTGTGACTCTAACCAAACAAGTGAAAAATCTGTATGACAAGAACTTCAGGTCTCTGAAGAAGGAAATTGAAGAAGAGCTCTGAAAGTGCAAAAATCTTCCATGCTCGTGGATTGGCAGGATTAATATAGTAAAAATGGCCATTTGCCAAAAGCAATATACAGATTCAATGCAATTCCCCTCAAAATCCCAACTCAGTTCTTCATAAAGTTAAATAGAGCAATTCTCAAATTCATCTGGAATAACAAAAAACCAAGAATAGCTAAAACTATTCTCAATAATAAAAGAACTTCTGGGGGAATCAGTATCCTAGACCTCAAGCAGTACTACACAGTAATAGTGTTAAAAACTGCATGGTATTGGTACAGTGACAGGCAGGTAGATCAATGGAATAGAATTGAAGTCCCAGAAATGAACCCACACACCTATGGTCACTTGATCTTTGACAAAGGAGCTAAAACCATCTAGTGGAAAAAAGCCTTTTCAACAAATGGTGCTGATTCAATTGGAGGTCAGCATGCTGAAGAATGCAAATCAATCCCTTCTTCTCTCCTTGTATTAAGCTCAACTCCAAGTGGATCAAGGACTTCCACATAAAACCAGACACACTAAAACTAATAGAAAAGAAACAGGGCAAGACCCTTGAGAACATGGGCACATTGGAAAAGTTCCTGAACAGAACACCAATACCTTATGCTCTAAGATCAAGAATTGACAAATGGGACCTCATAAAATTGCAATTTCTGTAAGGCAAAGGACACTGTCAAAGGACAAAATGGCAACCAACAAATTGAGAAAAGATCTTCACCAACCCTACATTTGACAGAGGGCTAATATCCAATATATACAAATAACTCAAGGAGGTAGACTCCAGAGAGCCAAATCACCCTATTAAAAATGGGGTACAGAGCTAAATGGAGAATTTTCACCTGCAGAATTTCGAATGGGTGAGAAGCTCTTTAAGAAAAGTCCAACATCATTAATCACTAGGGTAATACAAATCAAAACAACCCTGAGATTTCACCTCACACTAGTTAGAATGACTAAAATTAAAAACTCAGGAGACAGCAGGTGTTGGTGAGGATGTGAAGAAAGAGAACACTCTTTCACTCCTGGCGGGATTGCAAGCTGGTACAACCACTCTGGAAATCAGTCTGGTGGTTCCTTAGTACACTCAGCATGACACTTCTGGAAGACCCTGTTATACCACTCCTGGGCATATACCCAGAAGATTCCCCAGCATGCAATAAGGACACATGCTCCACTATGTTCATATCAGCCTTATTTATAATAGCTAGAAGCTGGAAAGAACTCAGATGTCCCTCAGTGGAGCAATGAATACAGTAAATATGGTATATTTACACAATGGAATACTTTCAGCGATTAAAAACAACAAATTCATGAAATTTTTAGGCAAATGGTTGGAACTGGAAAATATCATCCTAAGTGAGGTAACCCAGTCACAAAAGAATACACATGGAATGCAGTTACTGGTAAGTGGATATTAACTAGCCCAGAAGCTCTGGATATCAAGACACAATTAAACTATCAAATGATTCTCAAGAAGAAGGAAGGAGAAGGCTCTGGTCCTGGAAAGGCTTGATCCAGCATTGTAGAGGAGTACCAGGACAGAGAAATGGGAGGGGGTTGAATGGGGAATGGGTGGAGGGAAGAGGACTCATGGGACTTTTGGGGAGAGGGGAACCGGGAAAGGGGAAATCATTTGGAATGTAAACAAAGAATGTAGAAAAACAAACAAACAAAAAAGAAAGTGGCAGATGGAATACACATGCGACAAAGTGATGGTGTATTGGGAACAAGAAATAGCAATCATTTTCAAGTAGATAAATACGATATTAAAACCTACAGCATTTGTCTCAAGAACAGCAAAGTTTACTTAGCTTTTTTGGTGTTGATCCATCAGGGAGAAGAATACACTCTAAGCAGTCTTACCAGAGCCCCCTTTACATCTTTGTTTCTCAAGCTGTAGATGAATGGGTTGAGCATAGGAGTGACTACTGTATACATCACTGAGGTTATAGTACTTCCTTGAGAAACATGGGTCCCAGCCGAACTGAGGTAAACCCCCAGTGCTGTACCATAAAACAAACAGACCACACAGAGGTGAGACCCACATGTGGAAAAGGCTCTGTACTTGCTCACTGCAGAAGACATCTTCAATAGGGAGGAGACAATCTGCGAGTAAGAGAAGAGAATTCCAGTGACAGGAAACACACACAACAAAGCTGTAGCCACATATAATGCAATAGTATTGATGAGAATATCAGAGCTTGTTACTTTGAGAATTTGAGCCAACTCACAGAAGAAATGTGGGATTTCAGTGCCCATGGAGAATGTTAATTGCTTCATTAATAGACTATGAAACAGGGAGACTGATAAAATGATGACCCAGCACATTAGCACAAGGAGGCTACAGAAGTGAGGGTTCATGATAACTGTGTAGTTTAAGGGGTGACAAATGGCCACAAAGCGGTCAAAGGCCATTACAGTCAGTAGCAAATTATCCATTCCTGCAAAAACCATAAAAAAATAGACTTGAGTGAGGCACTGCATGTAGGAGATGTTTCTGTTCTTTGTCTGGATGTTCACCAGCATCTTTGGGACAGTGGTAGAAGTGAAACACATGTCTACAAATGAGAGGTTGGAGAGGAAGAAGTACATGGGGTGGTGGAGATGGGAGTCAGAACTGACAGCCAGGATGATGAGCAGGTTCCCAAGGATTGTGACAAGATACATAAATAAGAACATCCCGAAGAGAATAGGCTGCAATTTAGGATCATCTGAGAGACCCAGTAGGAGGAACTGTGATACTTCTGTGCAATTTTCTTTTCCCATTCCAGAGGCTTCTCTCCTTGACAAACAAACAAATGTTTAGAAAACATTCGTACAAATTCCATATGACTCAACACTCTTATTTTTAGATGGATATTCTTGACCCTTCTTGATTCTTCCCATTACCTTGATGCCCTTAGACAAGAATAATATCATTTCACTTTAAATATTTATAAAGTTTTGAGCCTTATATTTTATTTGGCATAAATCTCCGTCATTTTATATTTACTCAATTATTTGTTTCCTCTTAAATTTTCTGTGTGCGCTAGCTGTAAAATGGTCATAAGGCATTTCATATATTCCTTAAGAGCCATGATTCTTCCTCATTCCTAAAGTTTTGTAATAAATAAATGATATTTTAATAACCCAATCCATATTTATTTTCTGAGTTTATACTTATTGATATAACTATTAACTAACAAAATGTTATTTCCTTTATAAATACTAGTACTATAACGTTTATTCAGAGAATTAGAACATCTTTTTTACAGTATATCAATAAATGATATATTTTATTGCTGTCATTATTACTTTTAGTATTAATATTCTATTTTATGATAAGTATTTTAGATATAAAATTCTTCCATAGGTTAGTATCAGGATGGAGCTTGGTTTAGGAAATGAACTCTCAACTCAAATTTCTAGGAACAAAATTTTGGCTTTCTAAGTCATTATTTATGTGACCCTGAGATACTTAAGGCCACTTAACTGCAAATTATTTTACACCTTGATATTACTTCACCATAGTATTGAAATGAGCAATTAAATAATGTTACAATTTATTTATTCTATTGTGGTTCCTGTCATATGCAATTGGACTCTTAAAAAATCTAAGTTTTTCTTCTGAACATCCAATAATTTTATCTTGCATGGCTATTTATCATTATATTTAAACCTGAAATCCATCAAATATGGATTGTTATAAATACAATCATTTTAATCCTTTTAATCCTTTCAAATTCCATTATTTTGATGAGTACAATATTTATGATTAATGAGCCAATGTTCCTTTAGTCAGAAAATACCATGCGTGTTCTTACAAGATATGTAAGAATAGTGTAGGCTGAATATTGTGAGAACAAAATAAAGTGAAAGGAGAATAAAATGAACATAAAAACTGTATATATATGAAAGTGCATGCTCACATAGTTGGGATGGCAGTTTGAAAAGATTAATGGAGTCAATGCATAAAATATGTATGTGACTAAATCAACCACAATTTCTATTAAGCAAATTATCTTACATTATTAAGAATTAGTTTGATTATTGCAATTAAACATATTTTATGACAAACATTATTATTATTGATAGGCATCAAACTTAATATAAGTCAAAGATACATTCAGTACTAAGTTATTACATGAAAGACTATAGAAAAGGCTTATCTTAAATATAAATGTTTCAGCAGAGATAAGAATGATGAGTAATTTTTCATCGAGCTAAGAAAAGAGAAGAGAAGAGAATAGAAATTTATTCTATTAGATTATGATTGAAGTTAGGAATTTCAAGGTGCAACTAACAAAAAGTAGATGTGAGAGTCAGGAGAAACGTAGCATATGAGGCAGTGTAAGGCTATTCCTCCATTCTTTCTCAACGCCACCATTGTATTGGTAAATTCAAATTCATCCACTAGTCTGAATTTCTGACAGTTTTGTCTCATATTTCTAAATATATACATAGATCTTGGAATGTTATAAGTGATGGACAAATACAAATTTTGGATACATAATACATATCTGTACCCAAATATCAATTATATAACAAAAGGTAAAATTCAACTTTATGTCTATCTTTAAATCAGACACAGTACTGAATAGTATAAACTACATTCATATCAAATTGTAGCAGTTTTAGAAGTATAAGTCCAATTAACATAAGGATATGCATCAGCATAGTTTACGATAACAATGTGTCATAACTACAATTATGAGAGAAAAAGGTGGTTGGAAAAATATAACAGCCATTTTTGCTGTCAGATTCTAACGGTATGTTAGAAAACAAAATGTTCAAGGCTAATTATTTAATCCAATAAGTAATGATTGTTTCCAAACCACATTCTTTAAGATATTAAACCACTAGCATATCTGAAATTAAACCATGAACATGTTAATTTAATTACTTCCAATTTCAGTCATATACTTCTTTCTGAACATCTAAAAATTATTTTAAAATACATGGGATTATTTATTTTAAAAATGTTTACTGTGTTAAGTCTCGTAAATAATTAGTTGTAAGTAAACTGTTGGAAAACAAAAGATAAACAATAATTACAACTAAAAGTAACAAGCAATATAATTCAAGTAATTCAGCAGAAACTTAGATAACATGATAGATAAATTAAGTGTGACAAATATAAGAATACCTGAGTTAATGAGTAAATAATTGGGTGTAGAATGTCTGGAAGTGAAGTACAATTGAAAGAAAAATTGAAGAAGAGTGGCAGAGTGTAAGAATAAGAGATCATTATAAAAGGAAAATGGCAAGTTTTATTTTTAAATTATTTATTTTAATTTTTGAGATTATAATACAATTACATCATTTCTTCAATTTCTTTCCTTCCTTGAAATGATTCAATTTCTTGCTCTTTTTTTTTTATAAATTGAAGTGGGAGTTGTTACATACCTCCCACTTCTAAATTCATAGATGTAATCTATTTGTTCTATATAATGTTACTTGTATGTTCATGTTTTCAGTGATGGCCATTTGGTATTAGATTACCAATTGAAGTGTTTATCCCCTGGGAGACTATTTCTCCTGTTTTTAGAATTCTTTAGTTTCCTGTAGCGTATCACATATTATATATTTTTATCATATTCTTTCCTCTTCTATAGCTCTACAAAGATCCTACCAACTTCCTTACCCACCAAATTTCATGCTTATTCTCTCTCTCTCTCTCTCTCTCTCTCTCTCTCTCTCTCTCTCTCTCTCTCACACACACACACACACATGACATATATGAACATGCATATGTGCTCACAGAATTTTTTTGCCAACTACCCCTTTGCAAAATTACTCTTCTTGATAGGAGGCTCCCAGTTCTAAAGAGTGAAAGAGCAAAAACAAAGTCTATGAAAATTGATGTTACTTCAAAAATACAGGGTAATCCTTCAGAGACAAAGTGCTTCTTGTATCCTCATTGCTATTCTGAAGATCTAGGTAATTCTCTTCTTCTTCTTCTTCTTCTTCTTCTTCTTCTTCTTCTTCTTCTTCTTCTTCTTCTCCTCCTCCTCCTCCTCCTCCTCCTCCTCCTCCTCCTCCTCCTCCTCCTTTTCCACTTCTTCCTCCACCACTACCAATTAATTTACCTTTGCATCCACTGTATTGACCAGGATTTACAGATTCTCTCAGATATCCATCATGGAGGCTTTCTATTTCCATAACTTGTTCCCAGAAAGCCCACATGGATTATTATGGAGACTAGAGTAATATAATTACAGGTGAGGGACAATGGTTGAGGTTTCTGTCATTTAAATCATTTAATTACCACAGCTCCTCATTAAATAAATTGTTCTATTGCTTTCTTAGTTCTCAAAGCCTTTCATTCCCCTGAGGTAAAAATGAAGATTGCAGAGAGGAAAATTTTTGATCATTGTATCCATGTGGGCATTAACAGAGATAGACTTATTTCTTCTAAGGGTAGTTTGTTACAAAAGTTACAGGAATTCTTCTAAGGAACTAGTAATTTGTGTGATTATCTTTCCTTGATATCTGTGTGGAATTTTGGGGGACTGAATGAATACTTGTCCACAATATTATTTCAGAAAAGAAGTCCATTTTTGTAATTTTATATCAATATAATTCAAATTAAGAGATTAAATTATATGTTTAATGTGTACAGGATTATATTAAATTTGCTGCATGTGATGAATTGGTTAAATATAGAATAGTAACATGTAAATTGCATCATGTAGTTACTAATTTTGTGGCAAGATTCCTAATATTCACTTAATTTTTCAAAATACTCATGAATATTGTTATTATGGGATTAGAATTCTGTACCTTCTGATCTGTACCTTCTGATCAATACCCTTTCTTCCATGGTCTACCCTCTGCTAACTAAGCACCATATTTTTGTATTTTTGTGAGATAAACTTGGTGAAACTGTTATCTGGTCGTGATTATATCACTTCTTAATTTGCAAATGACCTTGAAAATAGTCCTTATTATTTAACTAGAAAATTCACATTCTATAAGATTATGTTTATGAGTGGCTACATCACTGGGTTTTCCCAAGAGATCACTGATTTTGAAATCAAATGTTACTATAGTTTTAATAGATTGAAGATTTCTAGGTGCCATTTGGAGGGTTCTTGAATACAATATTTCAAAAGCTGACAGTGAGATGCCTCAGTTACTCTTATTTTTGTACATTTATCATTGAAGGCCAAAATAGGTGAAATGTCACCATATTTTGGGCAGACATTCTAAAGCAGGCGAACATGTTTCTGGACAAAGTTAAGTAGGGGTGTTAAAGTATAGGAGATATATTAAGAAGACAAAATCATGTATTAAAGGGAATCTTCTAGGACTTTATGGATCCAAGGCATTTGGGCCAAAGCCCACCTCTTCCTCTACCTCTCTCTTTCTTTCTCTCTAATTTCTTGTGCAATCTTTATTTTTTTATTTTGTATATTCTTTGTTTACATTCTGAAGGCTTTCCCCTTTCCCAGTTCCCCCCTAACCATATGTCCCATAAGTCCTCTCCCACACCCATTCCCAAATCACCACCCCACCATTTCTCTGTTCTGTCCTGGTACTCTCCTACAAAATTGGATTCAGTCTTTTCAGGACCAGGGTCCTCTCCTTCCTTCTTCTTGGGATTCTTTTGACTTGCTAATTGTGCCTGGAGTATTCAGAGCTTCTGGGTTCATTAATATCCACTTATCAGTGATTGCATTTCATGTGAATTCTTTTGTGATTGGGTTAACTCACTTAGGATGATATTTTCCAGATCCAACCATTTGCCTACAAATTGCATGAATTCATTATTTTTAATTGCTGAGTACTATTTCATTGTATAAATATACCACATTTTCTGTATCAATTCTTCCTTTGAGGGACATCTGGGCTCCTTCCAACTTCTGGCTATTATAAATAAGGCATCTATGAACATAGTGGAGCATGTGTCTTTATTGTATGCAGGGGAATCCTATAGGTATATGCCCAGGAGTGGTATGATAGGGTCCTCTGGAAGTGTCATGCCCAATTTTCTGAGGAACCACCAGACCTATTTCCAGAGCGGTTGTACCATCTTGCAGTCCCACCAACAGTGTAGGAGTGTTCCTCTTTCTCCACATCCTCACCAGCACCTGCTGTCTCTTGAGTTTTTAATCTTAGCCATTCTGACTGGTGTGAGGTGGAATCTCAGGGTAGTTTTGATTTGCATTTCCCTAATGACTAATGATGCTGAACATCTCTTAAGGTGTTTCTCAGCCATCTGAATGTTTTCTGGTGAAAATTCTTTGTTTAGTTCTGTAACCCATTTTTTTGGAATTTTTTATTAGATAGTTTACATTTGTTTTTTTTTCTTTTTTTATTGGATATATTCTACATTTACAATTCATTTCCCTTTTTCTGGTTCCCCACCCCCAAATGTCCCACATGCCCTTTTCCCTCCCCCTGCTCCCTCATCCACCCCTCCCACCTCACTGTTCTTGTACTCCCCCACAATGATGTTTTGGTCCAATCTAGCACCAGTGTCCACTCCTTTCTTGTGAGACATCACTTGGTATGTGATTTATGTGATTTATGTCAAGCTTCTAGGCTAATATCCACTTATCAGTGACTGCATACCATGGGTATTCTTTTGAGACTGGGTCACCTCACTTAGTATGACATTCTCCAGCTCCATCCATTTCTCTAAGAATTTCATGAATTCATTGTTTCTAATAGCTGAATAGTACTCCATTGTATATATATACCACATTTTTGTATCCATTCCTCTGTTCAGGGACATCTGGGTTCTTTCCAGCTTCTGGCTATTATATATAAGGCTGCTATGAACATAGTGGAGCATGTATCCTTATTGCATGCTGGTGAATCTTCTGGGTATATTCCCAGGAGTGGTATGGCTGGGTCCTCCGGAAGTATCACGTCCAGTTTTCTGAGGAACCGCCATACTGATTTCCAGAGTGGCTGTACCAGCTTGCATTCCCACCAGCAGTGGAGGAGTGTTCCTCTTTCTCCACATCCTTGCCAACACCTGATGTCTTCTGAGTTTTTAATCTTAGCCATTCTGACTGGTGTGAGGTGAAATCTCAGGGTTGTTTTAATTTGCATTTCCCTAATGACTAATGATATTGAACATTTTTAAGGTGTTTCTCAGCCATCCGAATTTCTTCAGGTGAAAAGTCTCTGGTTAGCTCTGTACCCCATTTTTGGATAGGGTTATTTGGTTTTCTGGGGTCTAACCTCTTGAGTTCTTTGTATACATTGGATATTAGCCCTATGTCGGATGAGGTGTACCCCAGTTTTTAATAGGGTTATTTGGTTCTTTGGGGTCTAACTTCTTGAGTTCTTTGTATATATTGGATATTAGCCCTCTGTCGGATGTGGGGTTGGTTAAGACCTTTCCCATTTTGTTGATGGCTGTTTTGCCCTTCTGACAGTGTCCTTTGCCTTACAGAAACTTTGTAATTTTATGAGGTCCCATTTGCCAATTCTTGATCTTAGAGCATAAGCTATTGGTGTTCTGTTCAGAAACTTTCCCCCTGTGCCCATGTCCTCCAGGGTCTTCTCCAGTTTCTTTTCTATTAGGTTCAGTGTGTCTGGTTTTGTTTGGAGGTCCTCGATCCACTTGGAGTTGATCTTAGTACAAGGAGATAAGAGTGGGTCAATTCGCATTCTTCTGCATGTTGACCTCCAGTTGAACCAACACCATTTGTTGAAAAGGCTATCTTTTTTCCACTGGATGGTTGTAGCTCCTTTATCAAAGATCAAGTGACCATAAGTCTGTGGGTTCATTTCTTGGTCTTCAATTCTATTCCACTGATCTACTTGCCTGTTGCTGTACCAATACCATGCAGTTTTAACACAATTGCTCTGTAGTACTGCTTGAGGTCAGGGATATTGATTCTCCCAGAAATCCTTTTATTGTTGAGAATAGTTTTAGCTATCCTGGGTTTTTGTTATTCCAGATGAATTTGAGAATTGCTCTTTCTAGATCTATGAAGAATTGATTTGGGATTTTGATGGGGATTGCATTGAATCTGTAGATTGCTTTTGGCAAGATGGCCATTTTTACAATATTGATCCTCCCAATCCAAGAGCATGAAATATTTTTCCATTTCCTGAGGTCTTCTTCTATTTCTTTCTTCAAGGACTTGAAGTTCCTGTCATACAGATCTTTCACTTGTTTGGTTAGAGTCACACCAAGATACTTTATATTGTTTGTGGCTATTGTGAAGGGTGTTATTTCCCTAACTTCTTTCTCAGCCTGCTTGTCCTTTGAGAACAGGAAGGCTACCAATTTGCTTGAGTTGATTTTATAACAAGCTATTTTGCTGAAGTTGTTTATCAGTTGTAGGAGTTCTTTGGTGGAGTTTTTTGGGTTGTTCAAGCATACTATCATGTCATCTGCAAATAGTGATAGTTTGACTTCTTCCTTTCCAATTTGTATCTCTTTGACTTCCTTATATTGTCTAATTGCTCTCGCTAGAACTTCAAGTACTATATTGAAAAGATATGGAGAGAGAGGGAAGCCTTGTCTAGTCCCTGATTTTAGTGGGATTGCTTCAAGTTTCTCTCCATTTATTTTGATGTTGGCTACTGGTTTGCTGTATATTGCTTTTTTTTCCTTTGGTTTTTTCGAGACAGGGTTTCTCTGTTTAGCCCTGGGTATCCTGAAACTCACTCTGTAGACCAGGCTGGCCTCGAACTCAGAAATCCGCCTGCCTCTGCCTCCCAAGTGCTGGCATTAAAGGCGTGTGCCACCACCGCCCGGCTGTATATTGCTTTTATTATATTTAGGTACGGGCCTTGAATTCCTGTTCTTTCCAGGACTTTTAGCATGAAAGGATGCTGAATTTTGTCAAATGCTTTTTCAGCATCCAATGAGATGACCATGTGGTTTTTTTCTTTGAGTTTGTTTATGTAATGGATTACATAGATGGATTTCTGTATATTGCACCATCCCTGCATCTCTGGAATGAAGCCTACTTGATCATGGTGAATGATCGTTTTTATGTGTTCTTGGATTCGGTTGGCAAGAATTTTATTTAGTATTTTTGAATCAATATTCATAAAAGAAATTGGCCCGTAGTTCTCTTTCTTTGTAGGATCTTTGTGTGGTTTTGGTATCAGCATAATTGTGGCTTCGTAGAACAAGTTGGGCAGTGTTCCTTCTGTTTCTATTTTGTGGAATATTTTGAAGAGTATTGGTGTTAGGTCTTCTTTGAAGGTCTTATCGAATTCTGCACTAAAACCATCTGGTCCCGTACGTTTTTTGGTTGGGAGACTTTCTATAAACCTGTCTATTTTTCTCGGGGTCATGGGGCTGTTTAGCTGATCTAAACGATCCTGATTTAATTTTGGTATTTGGTATCTGTCTAGGAAATTGTCCATTTCCTCCAGATTCTCCAGTTGTGTTGAGTACATGATTTTGTCGTAGGATCTGATGATTTTTTGAATTTCCTCAGTTTCTGTTGCTATATCCCCCTTTTCATTTCTAATTTTGTTAATTTGGATACTGTCTCTGTGTCCTTTGGTTAATCTGGCTAAGGGTTTTTCTATCTTGTTGATTTTCTCTAAGAACCAGCTCTTGGTTTTTTTGATTCTTTGTATGGATCCTCCCCAACTCTGGATACTGGCTCAAGCCTGGCCGTTTCCCACCTGAGCGATGGCAGGCCCCAATTAGGTCTGGATACCTGCACCTCTCTGCTGGTGATCTGGGTGCAAGATGGAGACCTTCGGTGTAGGGGCATCTAATTATTTTTCTTAAAAAGCCATATTTGTCACTAGTAATTTGCTATTAGATAAATAAAATCCCCATTACATAATCTAAAATAGTAAATCTTTTTAATACATGTTCTCTTTTTCATTTTCCTATTTTTTATTGAAAGTTTTTCTTTTATAAAATATAATGTGATTATAGTTTCCCTTTTCCAAAATCCTCTAAGATCCACTATACTTTGCTTTCAATCTGGATTCTTACCCTTTTCATCTCTCATTAAAAAACAAAAGGTTTCTGAATAATAATAATGACAATATAAAACTAAAAAGAACAAATCAGTACAGGACAAAATAAACACAAGTAAAAGAACCAACACAAAGCACAAAAAACACATATAGATGCAGAGACATATACATTTACACAGGCAGAATCATATCAAATCCAGAACAGGATCTGTCAAACTGGATATTAGCCTGTACAAGAATGCAAATAAATCCATATTTATCAACCTGCACAAAACTCAGGTTCAACTGGATCAAAGACCTCAATATAAAACCAGATACAGTAAATCTAAGAGAAGAAAAAGGGTAGAATAGCTTTGAACACATTGTCATAGGAGTCAACTTTCTAAACAGAATACCCATAGATCGGGAACTAAAATAAAAAATGAAACTGGAGTGGAGCAGCTGGGACAGGAGCCTTCTGGCACCCATTTGCACCAGGGAACCTTCTCCACAGCCTTCTGTGCACAGTCCACCAGGAGATAGTGCTCTCCTAGCAGTGCTTTCACTTCTGAGCTCAGAGGTGAGATCTCCTCATTCTATCCAATATATCTCTGAAAGGGGAACAGCTAGGAGCTCACAGGGCATACAATTATTGGAGTGGCAGGTACAGGAGCCTTCTGGTCACCATTTGCACCAGGGAGCCAGGAAGATCCATAGCTTTCTGGGCGCAGACCCTGACAAAAGAGAGCTCATCTCCTAGGAGTACGGGCACAAGCTTATAGGTCCACAGGAGGGACAAGCTCCAGCCAGAGACTGCAAGACCAACTAACACCAGAGATAACCAGATGGTGAAAGGCAAGCACAAGAACCCTTTCAACAGAAACCAAGGCCACTTAAAAACATCAGAACTCAGTTCTCCCACCACAGCAAGGCCCAGATACCCCAACACACCAGAAAATCAAGAGTTGGATTTAATATTGCATCTCATGATGCTGACAGAAGACTTCAAGAAGAACATAAATAACTATCTTAAAGAAGTACAGGAGACAATGGGTCAACACGTAGAAGCCCTTAAAGAGGAAACACAAAAATCCCTTAAAGAATTATAGGAAAATACAAAGAAACAGATGAAGGAACTGAACAAAACCATCCAGGATCTAAATAATGGAAGTAGAAATAATAAAGAAATCACAAAGGGAGAAAACTCTGGAGATAGAAAGCCTTGGAAAGAAATCAGGAGACATAGATGCAAGCATCAACAACAGAATACAAGTGATAGAAGAAAGAATCTCAGGTGCTAAAGATACCATAGAAAACATTAACCCAACAGTCAAAGGAAATGCAAAACGCAAAAAGCTTGTAACACCAAACATTCAGGAAATCCAGGATACAAAGAGAAGACCAAACCTAAGGATTATAGGTATAGATGAGATTGCAGATTTACAACTTAAAGGGCCAGCAAATATCTTCAATAAAATTCTGGAAGAAATATATATTCAGCACAACTGAAAATCTGAATGAAATGAACAATTTTCTAAACAGATACCAAATACTAAAGATAAATCAGGATCAGATAGATCAGTCCCATAATCTCTAAGGAAATTTTAAAAAAGCACAGGACCATGTAATTTTAATGCAGATTTCTATCAGACCTTCAAAGAAGACCTAACACCAATACTCTTCAAACTATTCCACAATATAGAAACAGAAGAAATACTATACTACCCAACTTGTTCTATGAAGCCACAATTGTGTTGATGCCAAAACCAGACAAAGATCCAACAAAGAAAGAGAACGTCAGACCATTTTCCCTTCTTAATATCAATGCAAAAGCACTCAATAAAATTTTTGACAACCGAATCCAAGAACACAACAAAATGATCATTCACCACCATCAAGCAGGCTTCATATCAGGGATGCAGGGATGGTTCAATACATGGAAATCTGACAATGTAATCCACTACATAAACAAACTCAAAGGAAAAAAACCACATAGTCATTTCATTAGATTCTGAAAAAGCATTTGACAAAATTTAGCATCCCATCATGTTAAAGGTCTTGGAAAGAACAGGAATTCAAGGCCCATACATTCATTTCCATCAGGGAAATGCAAATCAAAACAACCCTGAGATTTCACCTAACACCTGTCAGAATTGTGAAGATCAGAAACTCAGGAGACAGCAGGTACTGGCAAGGATTTGGAAAAAGAGGAACACTCCTCCACTGCTGGTGGGATTGCAAGCTTGTACAACCATTCTGGAAATCAGTTTAGTGGTTCCTCAGAAAATTGGGCATAGTTTTTCTAGAGGATCCTGCTATACCACTCCTGGAAATATACCCAGAGGATTCTCCATCATTTAATAAGGACACATGCTCCTCTATGTTGATAGCAGCCTTATTTGTAACAGCCTGAAGCTGCAAGAACCCAGATGTCCCTCTACAGAGGAATGGATACAGAAAATGTGGTATACACAATGGAATACTACTCAGGTATTACAAATGAGTTCATGAAATTCTTAAGCAAATGGATGTAACTAGAAAATAGCATCCTGAGTGAGGTAATCCAATCAGAAAAGAACACCCATCTTATGCATTCACTGATAAGTGGATATTATCCCAGAAGCAGATACTGAGGGAATGGCCATCCAGAGACTGCCCCTCCTAGTGATCCATCCCACATACTGTTATAAATCCCAGACCCTATTGATGCTAACAAGTATTTGCTGAAAGGAGCCTGATATATCTTTCACCTTTGAGGCTCTGCCATAGTATGACAATTACAGAGGGGGACATTCTCAGCCAACCTTTGTACTGAGCACAGGGTCCCCAATGGGAGATAGAAAAAGGACCCAAGGAGCTGAAGGGGTTTGCAGTGCTGTAGAGGAACAACAATTTGAACCACCCAGTACCCCCAGAGTTCCCAGGGAGTAAACCACCAACCAAAGAGTACACAT
This sequence comes from Apodemus agrarius, assembly GCA_964023405.1. NCBI lineage: Eukaryota > Metazoa > Chordata > Mammalia > Rodentia > Muridae > Apodemus > Apodemus agrarius. The sequence continues at coordinate 20,237,022 of OZ030012.1, read as the reverse complement.
GGAGGGACCCATGGATCCAGATGCATATGCAGCAGAGAATGGCTTTGTTGGACATAAAGGGAGGAGAAGTCCTAGGTCCTGAGAAGGATACATATCCCAGTATAGGGGAATAGCAATACTGGAAAGCAGGAATGGGTGGATTGGTGAGCAGGGGAAGGGGGGATGGGTTAGGGGATTTTTGGTGCGGGGAATCCAGGAAAGGGGACAATTGAAATGTAAGTAAAGAATATATCTAATAAAAAATGAAACTGAAAAGCTTCTTTAATGCAAAGGACACCATCAATAGGATAAAACGTCAGCCTACAGAATGGGAAAATATCTTTACCAACCCTAATGGTCAAAATATCTAAAGAACTGAAGAAGTCAGAGACTAACAAACCAAATAATCTGATTAAAAAATCTGGTACAGAGCTAATCAGCCATGTCTCAACAGAGCAATATCTAATGACATAGAAACACCTAAATGTTCAACATCCTTAGTCATCAGGGAAATGTAAATCATGACAACTCTTGGGATTCTACTTTATGTCATGGGTATTTTGCTATATTTCTTTGTCTCCAGGCAGGTCACACTCATGAAGCCACCCAGGAACTATTTTTGGATCCATCAATGAAAGACACACATATTAGCTTATTTTAACATCTCTTACTAGCTCAGTGGTTAGGCACTTCCAAGCCTCTGGTGGCTAGTACGCCATTTCCTCCTGTACCCCTGGATCAACACCTTCTAAATCTACTTTTAATTTTGCTGCCCTGTTACTTTCTGTATAGCCCATTGTTCTTTACTGCTGAAGATGCTTCTGGGAAGGCTTTCTGGGGGCCACCATCCCTTTACTCTTACATTTCAAATGATCTCCCCCCCCCGCAGCTCTAAATCTGTTCTGTGTCTCTCTCCTGGGTCATGGTGAACCCTTTTTCTTTCTCCTGCATCTTAGTACATGCAACTCCATGGGTCCCACTCTATTTGACCATGGGTCAATCTCTATTTGACCAGCCATTGGCTCTATTCTTTATTGCCAATCACATCCTACTGGTGGTAGGCTTCCTTTAGCCTGTGTGAAGGACACTGCAAACATGTTTTTATTTTATTTACAATTAGCAAGAGATCACCAGCCACTACATTCCCCACTTTTGTCCACTAAAAAGGCATTTCTTTCCAATTTACATTAAACATATGCGTAACTGTTCTGCAAACTATGAGGTATGATATATAATAACAGTGTCCAATCCATCAATTTTGTCAATTTAGATAAAGTATTCTACCATCATTCCTAAATAAAAGAGCTTACAATTTTATACCTGAATTATTTTTTGATTTTAGCCTGTAACACCATCTGAAAAACATGTTTTAAATTGTGTATCGTATCTTTAATGTTAAACAGCTTACGTTTGCTTATGGGGCTACAATTAGTCTTCCACTCCATCAGAAATCTGGGAACAAAGTAAATAGTACCTGAGAATATAGGAAGCACCAAACATAGCTCTGAAACTTAAAACAGTTGTAGAGACAGATGTTTACCTAGACAGTCACCTAATTTCTTATAACATTGGAACATCAATCAGCCTTTTGGCCTAGAGCCATCTGGTGGACCCAGCAATTAAGCAGGAATATAAAGGATTAGCTTACATTGTCTTGGCAGAGATTAGTAGCTGATTGTCCCAGATCAGTCTGTCCTTTTGAGCAGTATTTTGTCTGCAGATGAATAGGCAATTTCTGTCCCATGGCTACCTTGCCAGGTTAAACAACCTCACCTTGAGGTAAAGATGTTCAATTCTTCTTTGAGGAGAATGAGGAAACTGTCAGGAGCAAATACGTATCATTGTCAAATGATCCTTAATAATGAAATAACATTAATGTCACATTCTGTGGATTTCTGATGTTTTTGAAGACTATCTATGTAAAGTATATTTGAACTATTAAACTTCAGCTCTTCTTAGCCATTTCTAGTTGAGTAAAATAAAAGCACTTTATATAATAAAATCAGAATCTAACCTAACCATGAATTTATTATCTGGTCCTTAACTTATGTTACTTAATCATTCATAAACAGTTTGTAATAGCAGCTATTAGAAGGACTTTGTCAAAGTCTTGTGTTTTTAGAAAGTTGCCTAGGCCTACAATATATAATTCCTATGTAAAAGTAACAATATTAATGTCAAATTTTGTATCAACATACAGATTTATACCAATGAAAGCCTTAATTCTATATCAATATATAAATTCTGTACTAGTGTAAGAAATAACCTTAGTTTTACATCAATTACAAAGATTTCTACCAACGTAATATTATGGCTACACAAGTTTTGTTCAAGAATAAACTCAATATCCTATCCCATCTATCTCCTCCCTGTTCAAAATTATGACCATTCCCAAATCATCCCTTAAGATGACAACCTATCTATGATTTGTAAAATAACCATAACCAGACACCTAAACCTGTAGGACCATGAAAGGAAGCCTCGTTTCCAGTCATGCATAGGCTTGAAACCCTGGTGATGCTGCAGGGATGGTAGGTGTTTTGCCATGCTCCCAGACACTAGGCTCCTGACACGAGTCCGCAGGCCTCAATAAATTCATGGCCATCAGTTACATAAGAGCAATACCCCAAACCCTTCCACATGTAGAGGACATGATCTGTGGTTATGTAGCCTCAAGACAGATCTCTGCTTTAATGAAGTACCTAAAGGTCTGAAGGGCTTAGCCAATAAACTCTCCTTCCCAGACACTCCTCACTGTGAGAGGTATTTAGCCTCAGACCTGCCCTGAGAAAGTGGGGTATAGATTTATTTATTTATTTAATTTCCGCCATGGCAGTGTCTTAAAACCATGGGCTGCCTCTTTTCATCAGGATCCACCATGGGGAGCAATGGAACAGACCTTTGCCTAAAGAGATGGCTGTTTAATCTCCTGTGGAAGGTCTCTCGGTGCTCCCAGTCATGGCCTTCACCAAGTCAAGCCTCCCTCTAAATAAGCCAAAGAGTCTATCCCCTTGGGATCTATACAGAGAACCCCTCTTTTCCCCTATGGGCCTGGCCTAGATCCAGCCTGTGGTCCCTAACTCCATTCTCAGCTCTTCTGCTGCATCCAGCAGTGCCTGGGTGCCCAAGAGCATGAGAACCATATGGCCCTCACCTCTGCAAGGCTCAGGGACCCTTGAGCCAGCTCCAGCTGTCCCCAGGACCTCAGATTGCACTCTCTCACCCCTGAAGTGGTGTCCAGCAGCTTCCCATAGCCCAACACCTGCCCAGCACCATCGTGGGGTAAGCCAATCAAACTCCCACATCTCGACTCCATCAGCGGCCCAGGACCTGTGGTGAAGTGGATGTCGGACATCACAAACCCTACACAAACCCAAGGATTTGGGTTGACCACTCTCCATGGCTTCTTCCTGCTGAAGAGGGGTGATGAGAAATTCTTTAAAGGGGTGGGAAGGGGTAGAAAAATTAGATTATTAGACTTAAGAAAGCTAGCTTTAGCATCTGTTATCCAGTCTCTGTATGTTTAGAAGACACAGAATTCGACCGAGGTCCTGACTGGATCTGTCTGAAAGTTTGGATGAGGCAAGATTATCTGGAATCAAAAGCAATTCCTCAAGCTGTTTTGGAAGCAAGTCTCTGGACAGCATCAGGAAGCAGGGGCCTGGAACAGCAGGTCTTGTTACAGCTGTACATTCTGTAATATATGAATATCACAACCAAAATTTTAGTACCATTAAGATATGTATATGGATTGTGCAGGGTGCACATATCAATTAAGGATGAAATTATGCTCCTTGTTTGAGCAGGTGAAAGACAACTGTCTTTTTTTGAGTTAATTTTATCAATAATCAATTGTAATAAATCTTCATTCATGCCACATGGAGGGCATGAATAATCTTAAGGATTCCATAACTAACAAGATTTATTGTCTCATTTTAGTTAAAGTTTAGGCCAGAGACATTTTTATGTATAAGCCAGTTACCAGGCTGTTTACATGTTGAGGAACCAGCATATCAATTTACTTGTCTTGTTTGATTTTCTCAAAAATTTCAACTTTCTTAGAAGGTCTTTCCCTGTCCTATCTGGTCCATATCATTCTGGAAGGCGTCCAGAGCTTTTTTATTATTTCCTGTAAACACAATTACAGAGTCTCTCTTTCACAAAATAGCATGTCCTTGGTCTGGTAACTAAAAATCATCGAAGATATAGCTTAACCTCTCTTGGAAAGGAATTTTGATATAACCACCAAACTCATAACCACAGCATTTTGATAAAACAATTCAAAACAATTAAAGCAATCCAAACAAATATTAACCATTGAGACAGTGTATCCTCATTGCCTCCTGCTTTGTAACCTATAATTTAAGATCACAAGCCTCAAGATTTTATACATCTATTTATACTTAAATCCTCCCTATTATGGAGATTAATATCTCTGTGGGTACATATTGTAGTATTCCCTGTTCTCTTTATTTAATTCTCAAGGACTAAGCTTAGGTTTCCTAGCTCCTGCTTTTGATCTAACACACACACACACACACACACACACACACACACACACACGCCTGTATTTAACTTTAATTAAATTCCCTTCTACTTACTTTGTAAACCTATTCACAGGCTGTAATTTTTGTCATGCCAGGGTGATAATCCCAGAAATCCCATGCAGACCACATTCAAAGATCTTGAAATTTGCCCTGGTAAAACTTTTAAACATCTGTAAAGAATTTGTTCATTCATTCTCCCTATATTCTCCCCTCTGTGGAACTTAATATCTTCTGTGCCTGCCATCTGGTTCTCTGCTTTTCATTTTATTCCTCCTAGTTCCTGGCCTGGCTCTTAGCACAACAGCAGCTCCAAGCTACTCAGCTTGCATCAGTTTTGAACTTCCGGAAGAAATTCCCATGTGGCTTGGGCAAAATCTGAATATTCCCTTCTATCCATAAAAAATTAAATCTGACTTATAAATCTCTATCCTTTATTCATCTTGTGGCTGGAGTCAGGCAGCTTTATCTGCTTCTTACTGTATTCTTCCTAGCAGGCAGCCCTGGGTAAATTCCTGCAACTCTAAATCTGCTCTCTCTCTCTCTCTCTCTCTCTCTCTCTCTCTCTCTCTCTCTCTGTCTCTCTCTTTCCTGTGTCATAGTAATCCCTCTTTCTTCCTCCCAAATCAGCCCATGCAACTCTAAGGGTCCCATCCTATGTCCTTTCCCCTAGCCATTTGCTGTGTGGCAATTCTTTATTGCTGATCAAATTCAGCTGGGGGAAGGCTTCCTTTAGCTTGTATGCAGGACACTGCAAACAGTTTTTTTGAGTAACATAATTATCAATAGAATACCAGTGGTTACAATCTTATACCTATCAGAATAGCTAAGGTCACAAACTCAAGGAACAGTACATGCTAGTGAAGATGTGAAGAAAGGTGTACACTCCTCCATTGCTTTTGGGAGTGCAAACTTGTACAATCACTCTGAAAATCAATTTCACAATTTCTCAGAAAATTGAGAATTGTTCTATCTCTAGGTCCAGATATACTACTCCTGTGTATATACCTAAGAGATGCTCCACCATACTACAAAGACACTTGCTCAATTGTGTTCATAGCAGCTTTATTCATAATATTCAGGATATGGGAACAACCTAGATATCTCTCAGCTTAAGAATGGATAAAGAAAATCTGGTATAGCTACATAACTGAATACTATTCAGTTAGAGACTTCTACCAGAGGATATAAAGACTGAAATGGCTAACTCCTGTAGCCAGGCAGGACTTCTAGAGGAGGTAGGGGGACATTAATCCACCCATAAAGCCTTCAACCACAAATTTGTCTTGCCTACAAGATGTGCAGGAGTAAAAAGAGAGCAGAGACTGAGGGAATATCCATCCATCTTATTTTGTACCCATCACATATGCGAGACAACCTCTGACACTGTTAACGCTGCTCTGCTCTGCTTGTAGACAGGAACCTAGCATAACTGTATCCTGAGGGGGGTTTCCAGCAGCAGATGGAGGCAGATGCAAACATTGGCTCTATCAGTGAGAATTCAGGAGGAACCTGTGGAGTCTTGTGAAAGAGTGGGGGATAGAAATTAGCAAGTCAGAATTGTCAGAGACACCACAAGAAGATCCACAGTGTCAAGTTACCTTGGACCATAGGGCCTCAGAGAGCATGGGCCACCAATCAGGGAGCCTGCAGGAGGTGGACCTAAATACCCTACACATTTGTAGCAAATGTGCAGCTTGGTCTTTATGTGGGTCCCCTAACAAGTGCAACAGGGGCTGTCTCAGTATGTCTCTGTTCCTTGATATTGGATCCCTTCCCTTCTACTTGGACAGCATGGCTGGGACTCTATGGGAGATAATTGCCTAGTCCTGCTGAGAATATAAGCCCCAGTGTGGGGTGATATCTACAGGGGTCTTCTCTTTTCTAGAAGAAGGGAAAGGGACAATGGGGGAAGGTCTTTGTAAGGGTGGGACTGGGAAGAGAGGAGGGAGAATTGCTGTGATAGTGACATAAAGTGAATAATATATAAAAATATAAAACAAAATAAGGTACTTAAACAGAAATAGAACCCCTGTGAAACAGAAACAGTAATAAAAATCTTCTAAAAAAAGTCCAGGGTCAGATATCGTAGTACAGTATTTTAACAGATTTCCAAATAAGAATTAATGTCAATACTCCTCAAATTATTATCCCACAACATAGAAACAAGAGGAATTCTGTCCAATTCATTTTACAAAGCCATAGTTATCTTGTCGAATGAATAATATAAAGACTCGACAAAGAAAGAGAATTATAGAATTTTCCTTATGAACATAATTGCAAAAATTATTAATAAAATACTTGCAAACTGAATTTAAGAATACATAAAAAACTATCATCCACCATGATTATGCAGACTTCATGCAGAGATGCAGGAATTGTTTAACATATGTAAATCTATAAATGTAATCCATTATACAAATAAACTGAAATACAAAAACCACATGAGCATTTCATTAGATGTAGAAAATTCTTTTGGAAAATCCAACATCTCTTCATCATAAAAATCAAATCTTAATATAATAAAAGCATTTTCTACAGCAAGTCTATGGCCAATTTTAACTGAAATCAAGAGAAACTCATAGTGATTGCACTAAAGTCAGGAACAATACAAGGTTTTAAAATCCTCTTCATACCTATATAAGATAAATTTAGTTCTTGAAAGGTTATCCTGAGCAATAAGACAATTGATGGAGATCAAAGGTATACAATTTGGAAAGAAAGAAGTCAAAGAATCTTTGTTGATATGATATCATAGATAAGTTATCCTAAATATTCCACCAGAAAACTCTAACACTTGATAAAAAAAAACTTTAGTAAGTAGGTGGAAATGAGATTATCTCACAAAACAGTAGTCTTTCATATACAAATTACAAATAAACTGAAAAAGAAATCAGTGAAACAACACCTTTTACAATAGCCTGAAATAATATAAAATATCTTGGAGTAACTCTAACAAAGGGTAGATTTTATGTGAACATATTACACATATATGAGTTTATTTAAAATGAATTTAAACTCTTAAAGACATTTAAAATTAATTTGATTTAAATAGTTTTATTAGATAGCTATAAAGTATTTCAATAATGGTGGGAAAATTTAAAGTAGTAGGCAATACAAAAATGTTTTGTGACTTCCAGTAGTCATCTACATCCTGGAGATAAGGCTGTTCCACACCCCACTCTGCACAGGTCCTGATGGGGGAAGAGCTGGTCTCTCAGGAGTGCTCTCATTCCTGGGCTCAGAGGTGAGATCTCCACTTTCTCTCCAATACCTGTACAGAGTAGGACTGGCCCGGAGTGTTTAGTTCACAGGAACAGTGGAATGTCTGGAATGGCTTAGGTGCAATTACCATATGCACCCAAGAGCTGGGGCTATTCCACAGCCCTCTGTGCCCAGAATCTGCCAGGGGAGAACTGGTCTCCAAGGAGTGCTGACACAGGCTTACAGGCCCATGGGAGGAACAACCTCCAGTCAGAGACAACAAGACAAAACTAACACCAGAGATAACCAGATGGTGAAAGGCAAGCACAAGAATCTTACCAACAGAAACCAAGGCTACATGGTATCATTAGAACCCAGTTCTACCACCACAGCAAGTCCTAGATACCCCAACACACGGGAAAAGCAGGATTTGGATTTAAAAATCACATCTCATAATGCTGATAGAAGACTTTAAGAAGGACATAAATAACTCTCTTAAAGAAATACAGGAGAACACAGTTAAACAGGTAGAAGCTCTTAAAGAGAAAACACAAAAATCCCTTAAAGAATTACAGGAAAACACAACCAAATAGGTAATGGAATTGAGCAAAACCATCCAGGATCTAAAAATGGAAGTAGAAACAATAAAGAAATCACAAAGGGAAACAAATCTGGAGATAGAAAACCCAGGAAAGAAATCAGGAGTCACAGATGCAAGCATCAACAAGAGATAGAAGAAAGAATCTCAGATGCAGAAGATACCATAGAAAACATTGACCCAACAGTCAAAGAAAATGCAAAACACAAATAGCTCCTAACCTAAATCATCCAGGAAATCCAAAACACAATGAGAAGACCAAACCTAAGGATAATAAGTATAGAAGAGACGGAAGATTCCCAACTTAAAGGGCCAGTAAATATCTTCAATAAAATTATAGAAGAAATCTTTCCTAGCCTAAAGAAAGAGATTCCCGATCTTGCCTGCAGCTTCCCATCCAGCCGGTAGCAGGGAAGCCAGACCTAACCAGCTTGCCAGGTGCTCAGACCCTGCCGGCTGAACCAGGTACCCGAGACAGCCCAAGTTTAAGACCTCCGGGGAGTCAGGTCTGGAGCAGGAGCTGCGCACAGAGTAGAGGTTTGGAGTACAGCAGCCGTGCCTGCGCTCTGCGCTCGCAGGCCAGACCCTGAACCCCCTGCAGGCAGTGCCATCTTGCCTGCAGCTTCCCATCCAGCAGGTAACAGGGAAGCCAGACCTAGCCAGCTTGCCAGATGCTCAGACCCTGCCGGCGGAACCAGGATAAGCAACAATTCTTATTTATTAAGAAGAGTGAGTATCAGTGCGCATTTCTTGGATACCGTAATTTCACGCAGCCAAGCTGCAATCCAGGCGAAGGCTGTGTGATATTTACTGGGGAAAGTCTTGTTTGGCAGGGCTGTCCGAGATGAATGCCGCTGTGGGCCTCCTTGGCTGCAGATAAGGCTGAGCTGAAATTTCTCATGGCAAGCTGTGTGACCTTTTTCTGACCTGTTCTTTTACTTACAAGATGTCTCTGCCAGCCAGAGGTGCGAGCATCCAGGCGTGATGATTCACTCAGAGTTTATTCTTTGAACTACAGCACTGGCCATGATTAATCTTCTAGAGATCCATTGCTTTGCTTTTAATTGGCTGTACAGTTATTACCTAGATACATTAAAGAATTAACCTCCCAACAATTTATATTTGTATGGTTAGCTGGCTTTGGCACTCTGACATGGAAACCATCAGTTAAGTAAAGTTTCTATGAAGATAGCATACATAGTGTTTCCAAGAACTAATTACTAATTCCAATTACTAATTTATCATTGACCACAGAGGGACGCGATGACCTTGTGTGTAATCTCTGACGTTCATACCTGACTAATTTTGTATTTCCTTGTGCCAGATACTCATGGTAACCATTCTTTGTAAACATTTAAAAATTCCTGCCTCAGAACAGTAAAGTGCATTCAGACGCATTCAGATCTTGTGTGTGTCTGTCTGTCATTCGCCGGACCTGTACCTTCCTGCATACCAAAGACCCTGATTCCCCACGGGAGTGTGTGTTCTGACTGAGTCAGTCCGTGGCAGCTGGCGCCTCAGAACAGGGACAATTTGGGCAGGTAAACTTTCCTTCTTTCTTTCTTTCTTTCAAGGTAACAGGCCGGATCTTGCGAGGGAGCCGCGGTCCCGCCGGTAAAGGATCACCGGTTAAGTGCAAGTAATCTGATATCATGGGGCAGACCGAGTCAAAGCAGGAACGAATGTTCTTTTCAGTGTTTAAGCATATGATGGCTAGCAGAGGATTTAAAGTTTCAGAAAGCACAACCAGAGAGTTCTTTGACTTCGTAAAGAAGGTAAACCCTTGGTTCCCGGAGGAAGGTTCTTTGTCTTTATCAGATTGGAAGAAAATAGGTAAAGATATGAGAAAGTACGCTCAGGAGCGTGGTGAAGGGGAGCTCCCCCCTCAGGCTTATCCATTGTGGCTACAGATGAGGGAGCTTTTGTCGGATGCCACAGACCTTAAGGGACTTGTTCAGGAGACAATTTCCGTGCAGGATGAGAGAGAAGCTAAGCCTTTAAACAAGCCTGCATGTTCTTATGGTACAAACTCTATAACAATGCCGTTAAAGGCTTTTGATGAAGATTCTAGTGATGATATCGAGTCAGATCGAGACCTGGACGAAAAGCAACCTGCGGACAAAAAAGGGAAAAGAGGAAGGCGTCCTTTGCTCCCAAGGGGCTTCCAAGGAGCAGTGGAAGAAGCTAGAAGGAAGGGAGATTTAACTTTCTCCTTTCCAGTGGTAGAAGGTAAAGTAGATGAGGAGCCTGTATGGGAACCTCTCCCTTTAAAGACACTGAAGGAGCTGCAATCGGCCGTTAAGACATCAGGCCCTTCTGCTCCATATACAGTCCAGGTCCTGGACATGGTGGCCAGTCACTGGCTTACTCCTCATGATTGGCATCAGACAGCGAAAGCCACATTAGAACCAGGAGATTATGTCTTGTGGAGAACAGAATATGAGGATAGATCAAAGCAGACCATTATTCAGTTTGCTAAGAAAAGAGGCTCCAAGCCAAGCATGGATATGCTGCTAGGCACAGGAGTATATACTTCTCCTCAGAGACAGGTGAGCATCCCTAGAGATGTGTTGGAAGCAATTACAACAAATGCTGTACAGGCTTGGAGAAAGCTGCCACCTCCCGGAACCAAAGGAACTACTCTCTCTGGAGTAAGGCAGGGAAATGAGGAAACTTATCAAAGTTTCATCTCTCGACTTGAAGAGGCAGTCTTTAGAATGATGCCTCCTTCAGAAGGTACTGAGATACTCCTTAAGCAGTTGGCTTGGGAAAATGCTAATGCTTTATGCCAAGATTTGATAAGGCCTATTAGAAAGACAGGAACAGTGCAGGACTATGTGAAAGCCTGCGTGGATGCCTCACCAGCCGTAGTCCAAGGTATGGCCTACGCTGCAGCTATGAAGGGAGAGAAATTCAGCGCCTATGTTAAAAAGACTTATGGTAAAGGAGGGAAAGGAACCCCTAAGCCCACTTGTTTTAAATGTGGGAAATCAGAACATATGCAAAAGCAATGTCCAGAGAACAATAAGAAGGACTCCAATAGAAAGGGTCTTCCCCCAGGAGTATGCCCTCGTTGCCAAAAAGGCAAGCACTGGAAAAGTGAGTGTAAGTCTAGGTTCCACAAGGATGGAACACCCCTTAATGGGGAAAAGAAGGAGGAGGAATCAAAAAACTAAATCAGGGGCAGCCTCTCAGCCCTGAACTCGAAAGAGAGGAAACTACTGTAGTTACATCAGGGAGTCCTCTGAATCCTGAGGCTCCTGAATTTACTATACATGATTTGCCTAGAGCTACTCCTGGTAGTGCTGGTTTAGATTTAGCCTCCTGTGATGATGTAATATTCTCTAGATGGGACAGTGTTTCCTTGGTCTCTACGTCTACCTTGGGAACTCTGCCACAGGGAATTGTAGGGTTAATAATTGGCCGTAGTTCAAATTATAAAAAGAATTTTGAGGTGTTGCCTGGTGTGATTGATAGTGATAGCACAGGAGAAATAAAAGTCATGATTAGACCATTAAAAGAAACTATACAAATTCATAAGGGGCAGAGAATAGCTCAGCTTCTGCTCCTGCCTTATCTTAACTTACCTAATCCAATCTTAAAGCATGAACGTGGACAAGGGAAGTTTGGTTCTACAGATGTTGTGGCATGGGTCCAAAATATTGGTATGGAAAGACCTTTTAAAGCAGTTAGAATAAATGGAAAGTTGTTTCAAGGACTTTTAGATACAGGGGCAGATAAGACTTGTATAGCAGGAAAGGATTGGCCTTCGTCTTGGCCATGTAAGAGGACTTCTTCTTCTTTGTTAGGTTTAGGGACAGCCTTTAATGTGGCTCAAAGTTCACAGTTCCTGAAATGGGAATTGGAAGGAAAGACAGGAATGATTCAGCCTTACGTTGTTCCTTCTCTCCCCTTTTCCTTGTGGGGAAGAGACATGATGGGTGACATGGATGTAAAATTAGTCACCTCAGATAATCTGAGTGAACAGCATTTTTCATAGGGGCCGCTGAGGGCTTGTTGTATGCAGACAAATTAAGTTGGAAATCAGAGCAGCCTGTATGGCTTAATCAGTGGCCCCTAACAGAAGAAAAAATACAGGCTATAGAACAACTTGTGCAAGAACAATTAGAAAAAGGACATCTTGAAGAAAGCAATAGTCCTTGGAACACTCCCATATTTGTAATAAAGAAAAACTCTGGGAAGTGGAGATTGCTACAGGACCTTAGGGCAGTAAATGCTACCATGGAAGACATGGGAGCGTTGCAGCCAGGACTGCCCTCTCCAGTGGCAGTTCCTGCAGGATGGGATGTGATAGTAATTGATTTGCAAGATTGCTTTTTTACTATAAAATTACATCCTGAGGATTGTAAAAGATTTGCTTTTAGTGTGCCAGCTGTAAATTTGAGAAGGCCATATAGAAGGTATCAATGGAAAGTGTTGCCTCAAGGAATGAAAAATAGTCCGACATTATGTCAAAAATTTGTGGATCAAGCTTTAGTATTGATCAGAAAAAAATATCCTGAGGCTTACTTTGACCACTTTATGGATGACATCTTGATTGCTCATCAATCACCATCAATTAATAAGGAAATATTACTTTATACAATTGAACATTTTACCAAATTTGGATTAGTAATAGCCCCAGATAAGATACAAAAGAATAGACCTTTAAGTTACTTGGGACAGTTAATTCATGATGACTATATTGCCTCACAAAAGGTGTCTATAAGAGTAGACAAATTAAGGAATTTAAATGATTTTCAGAAATTATTAGGAAATATTAATTGGATTAGACCTTTTTTGAAAATTACTACAGGAGAATTAAGTCCTTTGTTTCAACTATTACAAGGGGATACTGATCCTAAGTCTCCAAGAGTTATGACTCAAGAAGCCATAAAAGCTTTAGCATTGGTGGAGGAAAACTTAAATGATGCAAAGGTAAAGCAGATATCTTATGATAAGGAGTGGGACTTGATAATTTTTAAAACACCTTACACTCCCACTGGATGCTTATGGCAGGATGGTGTGTTGGAATGGATACATTTACCTCATGTGCAACAGAAAATGTTGGCTTCTTATCCATATATGTGCTCATTATTGATTAATAAAGGAAGAATGAGATCCAGGGAACTATTTGGTAGAGAAATGCATAATATTATATTACCATATAATAAAAGGCAATTTGAAATACTATTGATGGAAGATGATGATTGGGGAATTGCATTGCAAGGTTATACAGGACAAATTAAATATCATTATCCTAAACATCCTTTAATTGAATTTTATAAGGAAACAGAAATAATTTTCTCAAATAAGTGTTCTTCACAACCTTTGGAGTCTGCCTTATGTATTTTCACAGATGGCTCCTCTAATGGGAGGTCTGTGGTTTATGTACCAGGACAAAAGCCTCTGATAGAGGAAGGTGTGCAGACTTCTGCTCAGCAAGCAGAGATAAGAGCAGTTCTACTTGCTTTTCAAAATTTTACAGAAAAATTTAATCTTTATACGGATTCAAAGTATGTGGTTAATTTGTTTCCAGCCATAGAAACAGCCTTGCTTTCAGGGCAGTCTCAAATTTTAAATTTATTACAGCAATTGCAAAATACGATTAGAAAAAGAGTAGAAAAATTTTATGTAGAACATATACGGGGTCACTCTAATTTACCAGGCCCCCTTAGTAAAGGAAATTATATGGCTGATGCATTAACTAGAGGAACAGTTATGAATGTATTAGAGGCAAAAAATAGTCATGAGCTACATCATCAAAATGCTCTTGCTTTAAGAAGGATGTTTCATATTACTAGAGAACAAGCCAGACAGATAGTTAAGGATTGTGGTAATTGTCCTCAAGTTTACCACCCGCAAAAAATGGGAGTAAATCCCCGAGGCCTTAAGGCATTAGCTTTATGGCAAATGGACATTACACATATCCCTGAATTTGAAAAATTGGCTTATGTTCATGTGACAGTGGATACTTATTCTCATGTGCTGTTTGCCTCTGCAAGAAGTGGAGAAGCTGTGAAAGATGTAATTCAACATCTTGTACAAAGCTTCATGATGATGGGAAAGCCATTGAGAATTAAGACAGATAATGCTCCAGCTTATACATCTAAGGCTTTTGCCTCTTTTCTGCGAGCATGGGATATACACCATACCACAGGAATACCATATAATCCCCAAGGACAGGCAATAATTGAGAGATCTCACCAAACTTTGAAAAATCAGATTGAACGCCTCAGGGCTGCTAATAAATATTTTTCTCCCCATCACCTTTTGAATCATGCTCTTTTTGTGATAAATTATTTGAATACTGATGAACAAGGAAACTCCCCTGCTATGAAACATTGGGGAGGAATAAAAGGAGAACAACGTCCACAAGTAATGTGGAAAGACTTATTAACCGGATCCTGGAAAGGACCAGATGCTTTAATTTCCTCTGGAAGAGGGTATGCTTGTGTTTTTCCACAGGATGCAGATAGTCCAATCTGGATCCCAGACAGGCTCATCCGGCCGTTTAACCAGAGGGCCTCTATCAAGGAATCAGAGGAGAAAGCAGAGACTGAAAAAGAAGAAGATGCTGAGAATGATGATGGGGCTTGATCTTGCTGTTCTACAGGAGACCTCGTCTGTTCCTGAGTCACACGAGTCAAGGGAGGATCTGCCCACCTGGGGACAGCTGAGGAGACTCGCCCGAGAAGCGCAGCAGATGATCACTAGCACCAGAAAGCAGTTATCGACAGAAAATATGTTTCTTGCTATGTTTGTTATCCTTTCTATGCAAATGTGTCCTGTGTCTGCAGTTTCATATTGGGCTTATGTTTCTCATCCCCCACTTCTTCATCCCGTGGGTTGGGGGGAGAATGTAAATATTAGAGTAATGACCAATGATACTAGACTTATGGGGGGACATGCTACTCTTTCCTCCCATCTAACCTCTACTCCATTTAGATATAAGGGGATGTCAGACTCTGCTCCGATTTGCATTGATTTAGCTAGATCGGGGTCTATGGGTTGTCTTTCTCTCGCCTATAAAACTATTCTTGCTGATGCTCCAGATAAATCGCCTCCAGCGAAAGAACCTCCATATCATAGAAGATTTATGTGGGAAATTAAACTAAAGATTTTGGGGACTAATTTTCATAATGAAACCTTTAGGAAGTTATTTAAGGAAATCCCTTTAGATTTATGTTCCTGGAACTATAAAGATAAAGATAAGATGTGGGAGCTTCCTCAGAGTTATGAAAGACCAAGTTGGCTTAAATGTGGTTTTGAACATTGGGCTATAGCACATATTCCCTGGAAGAATCAAGAGAGGATTTATGATTATTCCGTAGCCACACCAAATAATAACTATAGAGCTTTCCTTCTTGGTGAAAAATTACAGTATCATGGATATAAACCTGAAAGGTTTACTTTAGAACCTATTAATAGGTGGTTTACACCAGGATGGGTAGAACCTATCTATGTTAGTCATTCTCCTTTAGGTGATGTTTTGAATACATTTCCAGGACTATTTAGACTTTTTGCTGCATCTAGTATAATTTACTTTAAGAAGCCTCTGGAGTCTAGACCTCTTCCTGTAGCAATTAGATCTTGTTTGAGCTATCCTTATAGTATACTTGCTGGAAATGATACAGATTTAATCATTACTAAATTAGGACACTCTTATGAGCTTCACTGTTCCGAATGTATTTTGACTAATTGTATTGATCATAAGTTGGTTGAATCCTATTCACGCATCGTGATATTACAAAGGCCTTCCTACGTAATGCTTCCTGTAGATCTAAAGGATGAAGCTTGGTTTGACAATGAGGCTTTACAGGAAGTTACTAGAATTAGTGAGCTTATTAGGCCAAAGCGTTTTGTAGCAGCTTTAATGTTAGGTATCAGTGCCTTGATAGCTATTGTAACTTCACTTACAGTTTCATCAGTTGCTTTAGTCTCAGAAATGAAGACTGCACACTTTGTTAATGATTTGAGTAAGAATGTTTCTTTGGCACTGGTAAAACAAGAGGTTATAGATAAGAAATTGGAAGCAAAGATTGATACTCTAGAGGATGTAGTTCTGGAGTTAGGACAAGAGATACAAAATATTAAGGTTCAGCTTTCCACCAGATGTCATGCCAGCTTTTGATACATATGTGTAACGCCATTAATCTATGACAAGCAACATAATTGGACTCTTACAAAAAATCATTTGTTGGGAATTTGGAAAGATAATGATATCTCTCATGATATGGCTCAATTAAAAGCTCAAATTGCGGTTATGAGTAAAGCACAAGATGGATCGGTTAACTTAGAGGATTTGGCTCAGGCTTTTAGTTCTGGTTTGAAGTCTCTGAACCCTGTAACTTGGTTACATTGGATTGTTGTCGTCGCTGTGGCTGCAGGGGTAATCTTTCTTTTTCTTCTTATCCTTCCAATAATTTTCAAACTAGTCTTCTCCTCCATTTCTGCTGCCAAAAGAGATATTCATGAGCTCAAATTAAAAAATAAAAAAGCGGGAGATATCACTGCGCATTTCTTGGATACCGTAATTTCACGCAGCCAAGCTGCAATCCAGGCGAAGGCTGTGTGATATTTACTGGGGAAAGTCTTGTTTGGCAGGGCTGTCCGAGATGAATGCCGCCGTGGGCCTCCTTGGCTGCAGATAAGGCTGAGCTGAAATTTCTCATGGCAAGCTGTGTGACCTTTTTCTGACCTGTTCTTTTACTTACAAGCTGTCTCTGCCAGCCAGAGGTGCGAGCATCCAGGCGTGATGATTCACTCAGAGTTTATTCTTTGAACTACAGCACTGGCCATGATTAATCTTCTAGAGATCCATTGCTTTGCTTTTAATTGGCTGTACAGTTATTACCTAGATACATTAAAGAATTAACCTCCCAACAATTTATATTTGTATGGTTAGCTGGCTTTGGCACTCTGACATGGAAACCATCAGTTAAGTAAAGTTTCTATGAAGATAGCATACATAGTGTTTCCAAGAACTAATTACTAATTCCAATTACTAATTTATCATTGACCACAGAGGGACGCGATGACCTTGTGTGTAATCTCTGACGTTCATACCTGACTAATTTTGTATTTCCTTGTGCCAGATACTCATGGTAACCATTCTTTGTAAACATTTAAAAATTCCTGCCTCAGAACAGTAAAGTGCATTCAGACGCATTCAGATCTTGTGTGTGTCTGTCTGTCATTCGCCGGACCTGTACCTTCCTGCATACCAAAGACCCTGATTCCCCACGGGAGTGTGTGTTCCGACTGAGTCGGTCCGTGGCAAGTGAGGAGCAGCGATAGCGGCAGCCCTCTATATTGCAACCAGGACACAGCTGGAAAGGTGCAGGTAGAGACTCCGTCTGGGGCTAGAGCAGGGAGAGCTGCTAAGCTCTCCCCAACAGGCGGGCCCAGGCGCCTAGGCTCTACAGCACGTCCCTGCAAGCTTAGGCTGTGCACCAAGGCAGCCGGAACCACCCAGCTCCCCAGGACCCCAGACCAGCGATAGCGGCAGGCCTCCATATTGCAACCAGAACACAGCTGGAAAGGCACAGGTAGACAGATTCCATCAGGGGCTACCACGTGGGGGGATCTGCTAGGCTCTCGCTACTAGGCAGGCCCAGCAGCACCTGCCAAGGCTCTGTTGCACTCCTCCACACTTCCCGGAGACCTCAGGCCGTGCACAAAGTCAGCGGGTGGCAGCCAGCTCGTGATCCCGTTGAGCAGCAATCACACATAACCACCAGTAGAGAAACAACAGGTAAGCCCAGCCTCACAGGAGATTCAAACACCAGCCAGTGACAACAGGTCAACTAACAACAGAAATAACCAGATGGCAAAAGGTAAACGAAGGAATGTCACTAACAGAAATCAAGGCAACATGACAGCATCTGAACCCAGTTCGCCAACAACAGGAAGCCCTGGATACCCCAAAACACCAGAAAAACAAGACTTGGATATAAAATCACTGGTCAGGATGCTGGTAGCTGAACACATAGAAAAATCTTGTAAAGAAATAGAAGAGAAAATGGATCAAAAGTTAGAAGCCTTTACAAGACAAATACAAAAATCACTTCAAGAAATGCAGGAGAATATGGATCAAAAAGAAGAAGACAATAAGGAGGAAAGACAAAAATCACTTAAAGAAATACAGAAGAACGTGTGCCAACAAGTAGAAGCTATGAAAGAGGAAACACAAAAATCTCTTAAAGAAATACATGAAAACACAATCAAGCAAGTGAAAGATCTGAGCATATCCATCCAGGTATGAAAACAGAAGTAGAAACAACTAAGAAATCGCAGAGGGAGACAACATTGGAGATAGAAAACATTGGGAAGAAATCAGGGGCCATAGATGCAAATATCAACAATAGAATACAAGAGATAGAAGACAGAATATCAGAAGGCGAAGATACCATAGGAACCATTGATTCAACAGTCAAAGAAAATACTAAATGCAAAAAGCTGTAACCCAAAACATCCTGGAAATCTAGGACACAATGAGAAGACCAAACCTAAGGATTATAGGTATAGACGAGAATGAAGATTTACAAGTTAAAGGGCCAGCAAATATCTTCTACAAAATTATGGAAGAAAACTTCCCCAACCTAAAGAGAGAGATGCCCATGAATATACAAGAAGCCTACCGAACTCCAAACAGACTGGACCAGAACAGAAATACATCCCGTCACATAATAATCAAAACTCCAAATGTACTAAACAAAGAAAGAATACTAAAGGCAGCAAGAGAAAAAGGCCAAGTAACATATAAAGGAAGACCTATCAGAATAACACCAGACTTCTCACCTGAGACCATGAAAGCTAGAAGATCCTGGGCAGATATCATGCAAACTCTAAGAGAACACAAACTTCAGCCAAAACTACTTTACCCAGCAAAGCTCTCAATCGCCATAGATGGAGACATCAAGGTATTCCATGACAAAACCAAATTTGCACGATATCTTTCCACAAATCCAGCCCTACAAAGGATAATAGGGGGAAAACACCAAGACAAGGAAGGAAACTACACCCGGGAAGAAGCAAGATAGAAACCTCCTCTCATCAAACCCAAAAGAAGGTAACCTCTCGAATATAAAAAAATAAATAAAATAAATAAATATAATTTCAAAAATGTCTGGAGGAAATAATTACTATTCCTTAATATCTCTTAACATCAATGGACTCAATTCCCCAATAAAAAGACATAGATTAACAGACTGGATATGGAAACAGGACCCTACATTTTGCTGCATACAGGAAACATATCTCAGTGTCAAAGACAAACATTGCCTTAGAGTAAAAGGCTGGAAGACAATTTTACAAGCAAATGGTCTCAGGAAACAAGCTGGAGTAGCCATTCTAATATCAGATAAAATTGACTTCCAACCTAAAATCATCAAAAGAGACTCAGAAGGTCACTTCTTGCTGGCCAAAGGGAAAATCCACCAAGAAGAGCTCTCAATACTGAACATCTATGCTCCAAATGCAAGGGCACCCTCATTTGTAAAAGAAACCTTACTAAAGCTTAAAGCACACATTACACCTAACACAATAATTGTGGGTGACTTCAACACTCCACTCTCCTCAATGGACCGATCAGGAAAGCAGAAACTAAACAGGGACACAGTGAAACTAATTGAAACTCTGGACCAATTGGATTTAACAGATATATATAGAACATTTCATCCTAAAGCTAAAGAATATACCTTTTTCTCAGCTCCACATGGTACCTTCTCCAAAATAGACCATATAATTGGTCACAAGACAGATGTCACCAAATACAAGAAGATCGAGCTAATCCCATGCCTCCTATCAGATCACCATGGAGTAAGAGTGGTCTTCAATAACAACAAAAACAACAGAAAGCCCACATACACATGGAAACTGAACAATACTCTACTCAATGACACCTTGGTCAAGGAAGAAATAAAAAAAGAAATCAAAGACTTTTTAGAATTCAATGAAAATGAAGGTACAACCTACCCAAATCTATGGGACACAATGAAAGCAGTGCTAAGAGGAAAACTCATAGCTCTAAGTGCATCCAAAAAGAAACTGGAGAGAGAATACACTAGCAGCTTAACGGCACACCTTAAAGCCCTGGAAGAAAAACAAGTTAATTCACCCAGGAGGAGTAGAAGACAAGAAATCGTCAAACTCAGGGCTGAAATCAATCAAATAGAAACAAAGAGAACCATACAAAGAATCAACAAGACCAGGAGCTGGTTCTTTGAGAAAATCAACAAGATAGATAAACCCTTAGCCAGACTAACCAAAGGACACAGAGACAGTATACAAATTAACAAAATTAGAAATGAAAAGGGAGACATAACAACAGAAACTGAGGAAATTCAAAAGATCATCAGATCCTACTACAAAAATCTATACTCAAAACAACTGGAGAATCTGGAGGAAATGGACAATTTCCTAGACAGATATCAAATACCAAAATTAAATCAGCATCAAGTAGATCAGCTAAATAGTCCCATAACCCCTAAAGAAATAGAAGGGGTTATAGACAGCCTCCCAACCAAAAAAAGTACGGGACCACATGGTTTTAGTGCAGAATTCTACCAGACCTTCAAAGAAGACTTAACACCAATACTTTTTAAACTATTCCACAAAATAGAGACAGAAGGGAAACTGCCCAACTCATTCTTCGAAGCCACAATTATGCTAATACCTAAACCACAAAAAGATCCAACAAAGAAAGAGAACTACAGGCCAATTTCTCTTATGAATATAGATGCAAAAATACTAAATAAAATTCTTGCTAACCGAATCCAAGAGCACATCAAAACGATCATCCACCATGATCAAGTAGGCTTCATCCCAGGGATGCAGGGATGGTTCAATATAGGGAAATCCATCAATGTAATTCACTACATAAACAAACTGAAAGAAAAAACCACATGGTCATCTCATTAGATGCTGAAAAATTATTCGACAAAATTCAGCATCCTTTCATGCTAAAAGTCTTGGAAAAAGCAGGAATTCAAGGCCCATACCTAAACATAGTAAAAGCAATCTACAGCAAACCAGTAGCCCACATCAAAATAAATGGAGAGAAACTTGAAGCATTCCTACTAAAATCAGGGACTACACAAGGCTGCCCTCTCTCTCCATATCTTTTCAATATAGTACTTGAAGTTCTAGCAAGAGCAATTAGACAACATAAGTAAGTCAAAGGGATACAAATTGGAAAGGAAGAAGTGAAGCTATCATTATTTGCAGACGATATGATAGTTTACCTAAGCAACCCAAAAAACTCCACCAGAGAACTTCTACAGCTGATAAACAACTTCAGCAAAGTGGCAGGTTATAAAATTAACTCAAGCAAGTCAGTGGCCTTCTTGTACTCAAAGGACAAGCAGGCTGAGAAAGAAATTAGGGAAATAACACCCTTCACAATAGCCACAAACAACATAAAGTATCTTGGCGTAACTCTAACCAAACAAGCGAAAGATCTTTACAACAGGAACTTCAAGTCCTTGAAGAAAGAAATCGAAGAAGTCCTCAGAAGATGGAAAAATATTTCTTGCTCCTGGATTGGCAGGATCAATATAGTAAAAATGGCCATCTTGCCAAAAGCAATATACAGATTCAATGCAATCCCCATCAAAATCCCAACTCAATTCTTCATAGATCTAGAAAGAGCAATTCTCAAATTCATCTGGAGCAACAAAAAACCCAGGATAGCTAAAACTATTCTCAACAATAAAAGGACTTCTGGGGGAATCAATATCCCTGACCTCAAGCAGTACTACAGAGCAATTGTGTTAAAAACTGCATGGTATTGGTATAGCAACAGGCAAGCAGATCAATGGAACAGGATTGAAGATCCAGAAATTAACCTGCAGACTTATGGTCACTTGATCTTTGATAAAGGAGCCACAACCATCCGGTGGAATAAAGATAGCCTTCTCAACAAATGGTGCTGGTTCAACTGGAGGTCAACATGCAGAAGAATGCGAATTGACCCACTCTTATCTCTTTGCACTAAGATCAACTCCAAGTGGATCAAGGACCTCCACATAAAACCAGACACACTGAAACTATTAGAAAAGAAACTTGGGAAGACCCTGGAGGACTTGGGCACAGAGGAAAAGTTCCTGAACAGAACACCAATAGCTTATGGTCTAAGATCAAGAATCGACAAATGGGACCTCATAAAATTACAAAGTTTCTGCAAAGCAAAGGACACTGTCAGAAGGACAAAACGGCAACCAACAAAGTGGGAAAAGATCTTCACCAACTCCACATCTGACAGAGGGCTAATATCCAATATATACAAAGAACTCAAGAAGTTAGACCCCAAAGAACCAAATAACCCTATCAAAGAATGGGGCACAGTGCTAAACAAAGAATTTTCACCAGAAGAAATTCAGATGGCCGAGAAACACCTTAAAAGATGTTCAACATCATTAGTCATCAGGGAAATGCAAATCAAAACAACCCTGAGATTCCACCTCACACCAGTCAGAATGGCTAAGATTAAAAACTCAAGAGACAACAAGTGCTGGTGAGGATGTGGAGAAAGAGGAACACTCCTCCACTGTTGGTGGGATTGCAAAATGATAAAACCGCTCTGGAAATCTGTTTGGCGGTTCCTCAGAAAATTGGGCATGTCACTTCCAGAGGACCCTATCATACTACTCCTGGGCATATACCCATAGGATTCCCCTGCATGCAATAAGGACACAGGCTCCACTATGTTTATAGCAGCCTTGTTTATAATAGCCAGAAATTGGAAGGAGCCCAAATATCCCTCAAAGGAGGAATGGATACAGAAAATGTAGTATATTTATACAATGGAATACTACTCAGCAATTAAAAATATTGAATTCATGCAATTTGTAGGTAAATGGTTAGACCTGGAAAATATCATCCTGAGTGAATTAACCCAATCACAAAAGAATGCACATGAAATGCAATCACTGATAAGTGGATATTAATGAGCCCAGAAGCCCTAAATACTCAAGACACAAATAGCAAGTCAAATGATTCCCAAGAAGAAGAAAGGAGAGGACACTGGGCCTGTAAAGATTGCATCCAGTTTAGTAAAGAAACAGAGAGGGGAGGGGGAATGATTGGGGAACAGTTGGGGGGGAGAGGAACTATGGGAACTATGGTGGGCGGGAACTGGGAAAGGAGAAAGCCTTTGAAATGTAAACATAGAATATAGAAAATAAAAAAAAAGAAAGAAAGAGATTCTCATGAACTGACAAGAAGCCTACATAACTCCAAATAGATTGGACCAGAAAAGAAATTTCTCCTGTCACATAATAATCAAAACACCAAATGCTCAAAACAAAGCAGGAATATTAAAGGCAGTAAGGGAAAAATGTCAAATAACATATAAAGGCAGACCTATCAGAATTACACCAGATTTCTCAACAGAAACAACAAAAGCCAGAATTTCCTGGGTAAATGTCATACAGACCCCAAGAGAACACAAATGCCATCTCTTATACACAGAAAATCTCAATTACCATAGATGGAGAAACCAAGATATTCTATGACAAACAAATTTACACAATATCTTTCCACAAATCCAGAATTTCAAAGGATAATAAATGGAAAACTCCAGCACAAGGAGGGAAACTACACCCTAGAAAAAGCAAGAAAATAATCTTTTAAGAAACAAAGGATACGGGCCTCCATATTGCAACCAGGACACAGCTGGAGAGGCCCAGGTAGACAGACTCCATCTGGGGCTACCGTCACAGGGGGATCTGCTAGGCTCTTGCCACCAGGCAGGCCCAGCTCCACCGATGCTCTGCAGGACTTCCCCGTGCCCTCTGGCATTGCACCAAGGCAGCAGGTGGCAGCCAGCTCATGATCTCTTAGAGCAGCAGTCACGCATATTCACCAGTAGAGAAACAACAGGTGAGCCCAGCCTCATGGGAGATTCAAACACCAGCCAGTGACAACAAGGCCAACTAACATCAGAAATAACCAGATGGCAAAAGGAAAACGAAGGAACGTTACTAACAGAAGTCAAGGCAACATGACAGCATCTGAACCCAGTTCGCCAACAACAGGAAGCCCTGGATACCCCAAAACACCAGAAAAACAAGACTTGGATATAAAATCACTGGTCAGGATGCTGGTAGCTGAACACATAGAAAAATCTCGTAAAGAAATAGAGGAGAAAATGGATCAAAAGTTAGAAGCCTTTACAAGACAAATACAAAAATCACTTCAAGAAATGCAGGAGAAGATGGATCAAAAAGAAGAAAATAAGGAAGAGAGACAAAAATCACTTAAAGAAATGCAGAAGAACGTGGGCCAACAAGTAGAAGCTATGAAAGAGGAAACACAAAAATCTCTTAAAGAAATACATGAAAACACAATCAAGCAAGTGAAAGATCTGAGCATATCCATCCAGGTATGAAAACAGAAGTAGAAACAACTAAGAAATCGCAGAGGGAGACAACATTGGAGATAGAAAACATTGGGAAGAAATCAGGGGCCATAGATGCAAATATCAACAATAGAATACAAGAGATAGAAGACAGAATCTCAGAAGCCGAAGATACCGTAGGAAGCATTGATTCAACAGTCAAAGAAAATACTAAATGCAAAAAGGTTGTAACCCAAAACATCCAGGAAATCCAGGACACAATGAGAAGACCAAACCTAAGGATTATATGTATAGACGAGAGTGAAGATTTACAAGTTAAAGGGCCAGCGAATATCTTCTACAAAATTATGGAAGAAAACTTCCCCAACCTAAAGAGAGAGATGCCCATGAATATACAAGAAGCCTACCGAACTCCAAACAGACTGGACCAGAACAGAAATACATCCTGTCACATAATAATCAAAACTCCAAATGTACTAAACAAAGAAAGAATATTAAAGGCAGCAAGAGAAAAAGGCCAAGTAACATATAAAGGAAGACCTATCAGAATAACACCAGACTTCTCACCTGAGACCATGAAAGCTAGAAGATCCTGGGCAGATATCATGCAAACTCTAAGAGAACACAAACTTCAGCCAAAACTACTTTACCCAGCAAAACTCTCAATTGCCATAGATGGAGACATCAAGTTATTCCATGACAAAACCAAATTTGCACAATATCTTTCCACAAATCCAGTCCTATAAAGGATAATAGGGGGAAAACACCAAGACAAGGACGGAAACTACACCTGGGAAGAAGCAGGATAGAACCCTCCTCTCATCAAACCCAAAAGAAGATAACCTCTTGAATATAAAAAATAAATAAATAAATAAATGAATAAATAAATAAATAAATAAATAAAAATAATTTAAAAAATGTCTGGAGGTAATAATTACTATTCCTTAATATCTCTTAACATCAATGGAATCAATTCCACAATAAAAAGACATAGATTAACAGACTGGATATGGAAACAGGACCCTACATTTTGCTGCATACAGGAAACACATCTCAGTGTTAAAGACAAACACTGCCTTAGGGTAAAAGGCTGGAAGACAATTTTACAAGCAAATGGTCTCAGGAAACAAGCTGGAGTAGTCATTATAATATCAGATAAAATTGACTTCCAACCTAAAGTCATCAAAAGAGACTCAGAAGGTCACTTCTTGCTGGCCAAGGGGAAAATCCACCAAGAAGAGCTCTCAATACTGAACATCTATGCTTCAAATGCAAGGGCACCCTCATTTGTAAAAGAAACCTTACTAAAGCTTAAAGCACACATTACACCTAACACAATAATTGTGGGTGACTTCAACACTCCATTCCCCTCAATGGACCAATCAGGAAAGCAGAAACTAAACAGGGACACAGTGAAACTAATTGAAATTTTGGACCAATTGGATTTAACAGATATATATAGAACATTTCATCCTAAAGCTAAAGAATATACCTTTTTCTCAGCACCGCATGGTACCTTCTCCAAAATTGATCATATAATTGCTCACAAGACAGATGTCAACAAATACAAGTAGATCGAGCTAATCCCATGCCTCCTATCAGATCCCCATGGAGTAAGAGTGGTCTTCAATAGCACCAAAAACAACAGAAAGACCACATACACATGGAAACTGAACAATACTCTACTCAATGACACCTTGGTCAAGGAAGAAATAAAAAAAGAAATCAAAGACTTTTTAGAATTCAATGAAAATGAAGGTACAACCTACCCAAATCTATGGGACACAATGAAAGCAGTGCTAAGAGGAAAACTCATAGCTCTAAGTGCATCCAAAAAGAAACTTGAGAGAGCATACACTAGCAACTTAATGGCACACCTTAAAGCCCTGGAAGAAAAAGAAGTTAATTCACCCAGGAGGAGTAGAAGACAGGAAATCCTCAAACTCAGGGCTGAAATCAATCAAGTAGAAACACAGAGAACCATACAAAGAATCAACAAGACCAGGAGGTGGTTCTTTGAGAAAATCAACAAGATAGATTAACCCTTAGCCAGACTAACAAAAGGACACAGAGACATATTCCAAATTAACAAAATTAGAAATGAAAAGGGAGACATAACAACAGAAACTGAGGAAATTCAAAAGATCATCAGATCCTACTACAAAGGTCTATACTCCGAACAACTGGAGAATCTGGAGGATATGGACAATTTCCTAGACAGATATCAAATACCAAAATTAAAGCAGCTCTGGAAATCAGTTTGGCGGTTCCTCAGAAAATTGGGCATGTGACTTCCAGAGGACCCTGGCATACCACTCCTGGGCATATACCCAGAGGATTTCCCTGCATACAATAAAGACACATGCTCCACTATGTTTATAGCAGCTTTGTTTATAATAGCCAGAAATTGGAAGGAGCCCAAATATCCCTCAAAGTAGGAATGGATACAGAAAATGTGGTATATTTATACAATGGAATACTACTCAGTAATTAAAAATAATGAATTCATGCAATTTGTAGGTAAATGGTTAGACCTGGAAAATATCATCCTGAATGAGTTAATGCAATCACAAAAGAATACACATGAAATGCAATCACTGATAAGTGGATATTAATGAGCCCAGAAGCCCTAAATACTCAAGGCACAATTAGCAAGTCAAATGATTCCCAGGAAGAAGAAAGTAGAGGACCCTGGGCCTGTAAAGATTGGATCCAGTTTTGTAGAGAAACCGTGGGGGAAGGGGGAATGATTGGGGAATAGTTAGGGGGGAGAGGGATTATGGGACGTATGGTGGGGGGGGACTGGGAAAGGGGAAAGCCTTTGGAATGTAAACATAGAATATAGAAAATAAAAATTAAAAAAAACTGTGCCTATCTATGTGAATCGATGGAAAATGTCTTAAAAAAAAGAAACAAAGGATAGTGGACTGGAGAGATGGCTCAGGGATTAAGTGCACTGACTTCTGTAGGTCATGAATTGAAATCCCATGATGGGTCAGAACCATTCATAATGAGATCTGATGTCCTAGTCTGGAGTGTCTGAAGATATTTACATAGTATTCACATATAATAAATAAATAAATCTTTAAAAAAGATAGTCACATAAACATAATTCAACATCTTATAACAAAAATAACAGGAATCAACAATCACTTTTCCTTAATATCTTTTAATATCAATAGACTCAATATTGCCCAATAAAAAGACATAGGCTAACAGACTGGATACATAAACAGGACCCAATATTATGCTGCATACAGGAAATTCACCTCAGGCACAAAGAGACACTACCACCAAGTAAATGGGTAGAAAACAATTTTCCAAGCTAATGGTCCCAAGAAACAAGTTGGTGTAGCCATTCTAATATTGAAGAAATTGACTTTCAACCTAAAGTCATCAAAAGAGACACAGAAGGTAACTTATTGCTGGTCAAGGCAAAAATCCACCAAGAAGAACTCTCAATTCTGAACATCTATCTTCCAAATGCAAGGGCCCCTGGATCTGGAAAGGCCAATGCATCAGTGTAGGAGAATACGAGAACAGGAAAGTGGTAAGGGGAGGATGGGGTAACAGAGGGAGGGAAAAGGGCATATTGGACCTTTGGGGGGGGCGGGGAACCAGGAAAAGGGAAATGAAATGTAAATAAAGAATATATCCTATAAAAAAGCAAGCTATTACACAGGATCCAATATGTAATGAACAACACGAAAGGAAAGCGTTCATTTATATTGGGTCTAATCCAGATGACCTATAGATGACACAATACAATCTAATCATCTTGGAGCTGGAGAAATGCCTCAGCAGTTAAGAGTACAGGCTGCTGTTGCAGAGGATGCAGAACCCAGGAAGCTCACAGCTATCTGTAATGCCAGTTTCTGGGAATCTGATTCTCTTATGTTGCTTCTGCAGGCACTGCAAACATGTGGGGCATGTAATGCTCACAGGCAAACATACATACACAATTAAAATAAATAAATCTTTATTTTTAAAGGTTAAAAATGTCAAATCATACTTCTGAGCCATAGTGATGAGAATAGAACTAACCATACTCGGACAAAACCTACAAGAATCAAGCAAGATGGAGAAAGACATTTTATATTCAGAAAGAAAATATCCATCAAGATGATATTTCACTTTTTAGTATCTATGCCCCAATGAAAGGGCACCTACATTTGTAAAATAATATTACTAAACCTTAAATTACATGTTGAACCTCACACGTTAATAGCGGGAGACATCAGTACCTCACCATCTCCAGTGAACAGGACATCTAGGCAAGAACTAAACAGAGAAATAATGGAACTAATAGACATTATGAGTCAAAGAGTCTTAACAGACATCTAGAGAGCACATCACCAAAACAGAGAAGAAATACAAGGGGCATACATAAACATAATAAAGGCAATTTATAAAAAGTCTACATCCAATATCAAATGAAATGGAGAGAAAGTCAAAGCAATTCCACTGAAATTAAGAGCAAGGCAAGCCTGCCCTCTTTTTATATATCTAGTAACATAGTAGTTCAAGTTCTACCTAGAGCAATAAGACAAGTAAAAGAGATAAAAGAGAAGCAAATAAGAAAGGAAGAAGACAAATAATTGCTTTTTTCAGATGAAGCAATAGTATTCATAAGTGGTCCTGTGGTAGTTTGAATAAACATAAATCTTTATTTTTAAAAGGTTTAAAAAATTCAACTACAAATTTCAAAAAATTTCTTTTTTTAATTTTTTTAATTTTTATTTTTTTATTGGATATTCTATATTTACAATTCATTTCCCTTTTTCTGGTTTCCCACCCCCCAAAAGGTCCCACATGCCCTTTTCCCTCCCCCTGCTCCCTCATCCATCCCTTCCCACTTCCCTGTTCTTGTATTCCCCTACACTGATGCTTTGGACCATTCCAGCACCAGTGTCCACTCCTTTCTTCTTGTCAGATATCATTTGGTATGTGATTTATGTCTTTGGTGTTCCAAGATTCTAGGCTAATTTCCACTTATCCGTGACTGCATACCATGGGTATTCTTTTGAGACTGGGTCACCTCACTTAGTATGATGTTCTCCAGCTCCATCCATTTCTCTAAGAATTTCATGAATTCATTGTTTCTAATGGCTGAATAGTACTCCATTGTGTATATATACCACAACTTTGGTATCCATTCCTCCATTGAGGGACATCTGGGTTCTTTCCAGCTTCTGGCTATTATATATAAGGCTGCTATGAACATAGTGAAACATGTATCCTTATTGCATGCTGGGTAATCTTCTGGGTATATTCCCAGGAGTGGTAGGGCTGGGTCCTCCGGAAGTATCACGTCCAGTTTTCTGAGGAACTGCCAGACTGATTTCCAGAGTGGTTGTACCAGCTTGCAGTCCCATCAGCCATGGAGGAGTGTTCTTCTTTCTCCACATCCTCACCAACACCTGATGTCTTCTGAGTTTTTAATCTTAGCCATTCTGACTGATGTGAGGTGAAATCTCAGGGTTGTTTTGATTTGCATTTCCCTAATAACTAATGATGTTGAACATTTTTTAAGGTGTTTCTCAGCCATCCGAATTTCTTCAGGTGAAAAATCTCTGTTTAGCTCTGTACCCCATTTTTGGATAGGGTTATTTGGTTTTCTGGGGTTAAACTTCTTGAGTTCTTTGTATACATTGGATATTAGCCCTCTGTCGGATGTGGGGTTGGTGAAGATCTTTTCCCAATTTGTTGGTTGCTGATTTATCCTTTTGACAGTGTCTTTTGCCTTACAGAAACTTTGTAATTTTATGAGGTCCCATTTGTCTATTCTTGCTCTTAGACCATAAGCAATTGGTGTTCTGTTCAGGAATTTTCCCCCTGAGCCAATGTCCTCAAGGGCCTTCCCCAGTTTCTTTTCTATTAGTTTTAGTGTGTCTGGTTTTATGTGGAGGTCCTTGATCCACTTGGAGTTGAGCTTAGTGCAAGAAGATAAGAGAGGATCAGTTCTCATTCTTCTGCATGTTGACCTTCAGTTGAGCCAGCACCATTTGTTGAAAAGGCTGTCTTTTTTCCCACTGGATGTTTTCAGCTCCTTTGTCAAAGATCAATTAGCCATAGATGTGTGGGTTCAATTCTGGGTCTTCGATCCTATTCCATTGATCTGCCTCCCTGTCACTGAACCAATACCATGCAGTTTTTTACACTACTGCTCTGTAGTATTGCTTGAGGTCCGGGATATTGATTCCCCCAGAAGTTCTTTTGCTGTTGATGATAGTTTTAGCTATCCTGGGTTTGTTATTTTTCCAGATGAATTTGAGAATTGCTCTGTCTAACTGTATGAAGAACTGAGTTGGGATTTTGATGGGGATTGCGTTGAATCTGTATATTGCTTTTGGCAAGATGGCCATTTTAACTATATTAATCCTGCCAACCCACGAGCATGGAAGATTTTTCCATTTTTTGATGTCTTCTTCAATTTCCCTCTTCAGGGACCTGAAGTTTTTGTCATAAAATCTTTCACGTTTGGTTAGAGTCATTCCAAGATACTTTATATTGTTTGTGGCTATTGTGAAGGGTGTCATTTTCCTAATTTCTTTCTCGGCCTGCTTATCCTTTGCTTATAGGAAGGCTACTGATTTGCTTGAGTTGATTTTATAACCAGCCACTTTGCTGAAGTTGTTTATCAGTTGCAGGAGTTCTCTGGTGTAGTTTTTTGGGTCACTTAAGTATACTATCATATCATCTGTGAATAGTGATAGTTTGACTTCTTCCTTTCCAATTTGTATCCCTTTGACTTCCCTATGTTGTCTAATTGCTCTAGCTAGTACCTCAAGTACTATATTGAAGAGATATGGTGAGAGGGGGCAGCCTTGTGTAGTCCCTGATTTTAGTGGGATTGCTTCAAGTTTTTCTCCGTTCACCTTGATGTTGGCTACTGGTCTGCTGTAAATTGCTTTTACTATGTTTATACATGGGCCTTGAATTCCTGCTCTTTCCAAGACTTTTAGCATGAAAGGATGCTGAATTTTGTCAAATGATTTTTCAGCATCCAATGAGATGACCATGTGGTTTTTTTCTTTGAGTTTGTTTATGTAGTAGATTACGTTGATAGATTTCCATATATTGAACCATCCCTGCATCCCTGGGATGAAGCCAACTTGATCATGGTGAATGATCGTTTTGATGTGTTCTTGGATTCGGTTGGCAAGTATTTTATTTAGTATTTTTGCATCGATATTCATTAGGGAAATTGGCCTGTAGTTCTCTTTCACAAAGTTGGATCTTTGTGTGGTTTTGCTATTAGGGTAATTGTGGCTTCATAGAATGAGTTGGGTAGTTTTCCTTCTGTTTCTATTTTTTGGAATAGTTTGAAAGTATTGGTATTAGGACTTCTTTGAATGTCTGATAGAATTCTGCACTAAAACCATCTGGTCCTGTGCTTTTTTTGGTTGGAAGACTTTCTATGACCCCTTCTATTTCTTTGGGGGTTATGGGTCTGTTTAGACGATCTATTTGATCCTGGTTTAATTTTGGTATTTGGTAACTGTCTATGAAATTGTTCATTTCCTCCAGATTTTCCTGTTGTGTTGAGTATAGGCTTTTGTAATAGGATCTGATGATTTTTTTGAATTTCCTCAGTTTCTGTTGTTATATCTTCCTTTTCATTTTTATTTTGTTAATTTGAGTACTGTCTCTATGCCCTTTGGTAAGTCTGGCTAGGAGTTTATCTATCATGTTGATTTTCTCAAAGAACCACCTCCTGGTTTTGTTGATTCTTTGTATGGTTTCTTTGTTTCAGCTTGATTGATTTCAGCCCTGAGTTTGATGATTTCCTGTCTTCTACTCTTCCTGGGTGAAATTGCTTCTTTTTGTTCTAGATCTTTTAAGTGTGTCATTAAGTTGCTAGTATATGCTCTCTCCTGTTTCTTTTTGGAGACACTCAGGGCTATGAGTTTTCCTCTTAGCAATGCTTTCATTGTGTCCCATAGATTTGGGTATGTTGTGCCTTCATTTTCATTAAATTCTAAAATATCTTTAATTTCTTTCTATATTTCTTCCAGGACTAAGTTATCATTGAGTAGAATATTGTTCAGCCTCCACGTGTATGAGGATTTTCTGTTGTTTTTGTTGCTATTGAAGAACATTCTTACTCCATGGTGATCTGATAGAAAGCATGGGATTAGTTCGATCTTTTTATACTTGTTGAGGTCTGTCTTTTGTCCAATTATATGGTCGATTTTGGAGAAGGTACCATGAGGTGCTGAGGAAAAGGTATAGTCTTTTGCTTTAGGATGAAATGTTCTCTATATACATATCTGTTAAATCCAATTGGTCCAAAGTTTCAATGAGTTTCTCCATGTCCCTGTTTAGTTTCTGTTTTCCTGATTGGTCCACTGTGGATAGTAGAGTATTGAGTTCCCCTACAATTATTGTGTTATGTGCAATGTGTGCTTTGGACTTTAGTAAAGTTTCTTTTATGAATGAGAGTGCCCTTTCATTTGGAGCATAGATATTTAGAATTGTGAGTTCTTCTTGGTGGATTCTTCCTTTGACTAGCAAGAAGTGACCTTCTGTGTCTCTTTTGATGACTTTGGGTTGAAAGTCAATTTTATGATATTAAAATTGCTATTCCAGCTTGCTTCCTGCGACCATTTGCTTGCAAAATTGTCTTCCAGCCTTTTACTCTAAGGTAGTGTTTGTCTTTGACTCTGAGGTGTGTTTCCTGTAAGCAGCAAAATGTAGGGTCCTGTTTTTGTATCCAGTCTGTTAGTCTATGTCTTTTTATTGGGGAATTGAGTCCATTGATGTTAAGAGATATTAAGGAATAGTGATTATTACTTCCTGACATTTTTGACGTTATTTTTGTTTTTGGGTAGTTATCTTCCTTTGAGTTTGATGAAAGAAGGTTACTATCTTGCTTTTTCTTGGGTGCAGTTTCCTTCCTTGTATTGGAGTTTTCCTCCTATTATCCTTTGTAGAGCTAGGTTAGTGGAAAGATATTGTGTAAATTTGGTCCTGTCATGGAATATTTTGATTTCTCCATGTATTTTGATTGAGAGTTTTGCTGGGTATAGTAGTCTTGGCTGACATTTGTGTTCTCTTAGGGTCTGCATGAGGTCTGCCCAGGATCTTCTAGCTTTCATGGTTTCTGGAGTGAAGTCTGGTGTGACTCTGATAGGTCTTCCTTTATATGTTACTTGGACTTTTTCTCTTACTGCCTTTAATATTCTTTCTTTGTTTAGTACATTTGGCGTTTTGATTATTATGTGACGGGAGGTATTTCTGTTCTGGTCCAGTCTGTTTGGAGTTCTGTAGGCTTCTTGTATATTCATGGGCATCTCTCTCTTTAAGTTAGGGACGTTTTCTTCCATAATTTTGTTAAAGATATTTGCTGGCCCTTTAAGTTGTAGATCTTCACTCTCATCTATCTCTATAATCCTTAGGTTTGGTCTTCTCATTGTGTCCTGGATTTCCTGGATGTTTTGGGTTACAACCCTTTTGGATTTTGCGTTTTCTTTGACTGTGGAGTCTATGGTTAATATGTTATCTTCAGCATCTGAGATTCTTACCTCTATCTCTTGTATTCTGTTGTTGATGTTTGCATCTACGACCCCTGATTTCTTCCCAAGGTTTTCTATCTCCAAAGTTGCCTCCTTTTGTGATGTCTCAGTTGTTTCTACCTCTGTGTTCAGATCTTGGATGGTTTTGCTCAGTTCCCTTATTTGTTTGTTTGTGTTTTCTTATAAGTCTTTAAGAGATTTTTGTGTTTCCTTCTCTCATTACTTCTGCCTGTTGTTTCACGTTCTCCTGAATTTCTTTAACTGATTTTCTCATTTCCTCTTTATTGCTTTTTGTCTGTTGGCTCATATTCTCCTCGAATTCTTTAAGCGATTTTTGTGTTTGCATTTTAAGAGCTTCTACCCTATTGATGTTCCCCTGCATTTCTTTAAGAGATTTGTTTATGTCTTTTTTGTGTTCCTCTAGCAGCATCATGACCAGTGCTTTTATATGCAACTCTTGTT
Organism: Apodemus agrarius; assembly: GCA_964023405.1. Classification (NCBI taxonomy): domain Eukaryota; kingdom Metazoa; phylum Chordata; class Mammalia; order Rodentia; family Muridae; genus Apodemus; species Apodemus agrarius. Next base: position 20,202,354 of record OZ030012.1, on the reverse strand, counting down.
TTTCTGGTGTCCTGGGGTATCCAGGACTTGCTGTGGTTGGCGAATTGGGTTCAGATGGTGCCATATTGCCTTGATTTCTGTTAGTAACGTTTCTACATTTGCCTTTTGCCATCTGTTTATCTCTGGAGTTAGTTGGTCTTATTATTGCTGGTTGGAGTTTGAAGCTCCTGCGAGCCTGGCCTTTGGCACTGCTGTAGTAGAGGGAGTCCTTGCTCCTGATCCCAGCCTCCAGTCATCTGCTGTGACCTGACCCCAGCAGCCAGCAGTCTGCTGTGTCCCGAGGCAAGATGGCACCTCCTGCAAACCTGGCTAGCTGGTCCACAGTGGTCTGCAACCACAGCTGAGCTGTAGGTGCACAGATCTCCTGCTGATATCCTCTGACTCTGGGCGCTGGCCTAAGCCTGAAGGTGTTGTCTATGCTATGCTAAGCTAGGTCTCTGTCCATGCACCTGACTCCAACTGCTAGCAGTCCACAGTGTCCTGAGGCAAGATGACACCTTGCTGCCAGTCCAGAGAGCTGGTCCGCAGAGGTCTGCAACCGCAGCTGAGCTGTAGGTGTGCAGATCTCCTGCCGAGAGCTCCTCTGGCTCTGGGCATCAGCCAGAGCCTGATGGTGTTGTCTATGCTAAGCTAGGCTAGGTCTCTGTCCATGCACCTGACTCCAGCCACCCGCAGTTTGCGCGGTGCCCGCAGTTCACTCAGTGTCTCGAGGCAAGATGGCGGCCCCCTCTGAAAGCACAGTGAGCCTGTCCCCAGAGGTCAGTAACCGCTGCTGAGCTGTAGGTGTACAGATCTGCCGATCTCCTCTGACTCTGGGTGCCGGCCAGAGCCTGAAGGTGTTGTCTATGCTAAGCTAAGCTAGGTCTCTGTCCACGCACCTGACTCCAGCTGCTAGCATTCCGCGTGGTGTCCCGAGGCAAGATGGCACTCAAAAAATTTCAAACACTACAGATTCAGTGTTTGAATGCTTGGGTATAGAAAGTGAACTATTAGAAAAATGTATAGCCTTGTTAGAAGTATGTTACTGTGGGGGAGGGGCTTTGAGGTCCCATATATGCTACAACTCAACCCAGTGTGGAACAATCTTCTTCTGAATGCCTTCAGATCAAAGTCTTGAACTACATGTCTACCTTGATGCTGCCATGCTTTCTGCTATGATGATAATGGACTAAATCTCTGAAACTCTAAGCCAGCCCCAATTAAATGTCCTTTATAAGAGTTGCTTTGGTCATGGTGTCTCTTCACATCTATGAAATCCCTAAGACAGACCTCAAAACAAAATGATAAAAGTTATAGATAAATAAATGGAACTTGGAAAAAATCTGACTCAAGTAACAAGGATCCAAAAAGGCATAAACATTGTATGTTGCTTTTTATGTGAAGATATTAGCTTCTAATCTTTTTTAGGTGTGTTTTACTTGGAACATAAGTGGATCTAGGAAAGTAAAAATAGGATGTTGGTGTGGAAACACATCACAGGAGTTTAGATAGTAGAGTATAGATAAAACAAAAGTAAAAAGAAGGAGTATTGGATGTGAAATACCATATCCATTGATGATCATGGAAAGCTTTTGGAACTCAGGATATGTGGAGAGTATTAACCTAAAGGAAGGATGCTGGAAAAATCTATATGGAAATCTGTTATCTTGCAACCCAATTCAAATTCTACTGAAGTGTATAGTAGGAAACATGTGATAAAATACAGAAGCATATAACAGAGTAGATGGTAGGCAGATGTGGAAGATGAGAGGTAGTAGATAGTGGGTTAATAGTCACTAAGCATGTATGAAATAGCTCATGGAAGCATATGAATTAATTAGTTTCAAAGTTCATTTAAAGAAAATTAAAAATAGGTACACTATGTGGTGACACATTGCTGCTCCCAGAAGTCATGGAATATTAAATAAAAGATGAAGGCCCAGATAGGAGAAATCTCTCTAGGAATGATTAGTGAATTTCTAGGATCCTCAAAGCAACACAGAGCTTTTGCCATTATTCTTAGTTACCCTCCACAACTAAATGGTAAGGTGCTATTCCTGAAGGCACCACACATTTTAGCTTCTGGTTATAGAGAAATTAATTTTCATTAATTAACTTTGTCATTGTTGTGGAGTTTTCAAATTATGAGAAAGTTCTATTCAGGTTTCTGGAGATAAACGATATTAGATTTCTTACCCAGCATTGGACCCTTCATGCTCTACTACCATCCTGCCAGGATGACACAACCATTGGTGTAAGAGTGGCTTGAGTTATGTGATGACTGTTTACAGACTGGATTTCAGTCCTTTTCCACACATGGAATTTCATGTCCAATACTGTGAAACTGGTCAAAAGTTCATGATTTGAGAGGTGTAGAACCTCCTTACTATATTCTGAGTACTTAGTTTATACTCATAAGCCTAGACTCCTCTCAATCTTTGTGAAAGAAGTATTTTTTCATGTGGGCATCTATCAATTTAGAGACCCTTAACTGGTTAAAATGTTGGGAAAAGTGAGCATAATTGCTCAGCATTAAATGGAATATATTTATTTATATCTATCACCTGCCAAAGCTGAGAGAACATTTTAGAAGAGGATATAGAAAGTGTGAAGGAGCTGGAGGATGTGCAAACTGTTGTGAAATGCTGTTTTCTGATATAGCATGGCATAACTGTCATACTCATGAACTCATATCAGCTGTTGGTACCTGCACAAGACGTAAAGAATACTACTTTTAGGGCAGCCAAAATTGCATCATATGTGTAGGAGGTATTCACAAATACTGTGGAAATATTCGCAGTTATTAGCTGCCCAAAGCAGGAGAATCAAGAGACTTTGGAGACATGGCTAGTGGTATCTTTTCCATGTTCCAGTTGATGAACTACCCTATATATTATATGGGCAGAACCAATGGGACTAACAGTTATTTAAATAAAATGAAAAGGGCATGAACTTCATATGTTGATATTTTAGGGGGTGTCTGGGAAGAGTCTGAGGCAGAAAATAAAGGGTGCATAAAGTGGATATTTCATTCTATACATGTGTAAAGTAGGAAAGTAAAAATAGGATGTTGGTGTGGAAACACATCACAGGAGTTTAGATAGTAGAGTATAGATAAAACAAAGGTAAAAAGAAGGAGTATTGGATGTGAAATAGCATATCCATTGATGATCATGGAAAGCTTTTGGAACTCAGGATATGTGGAGAGTATTAACCTAAAGGAAGGATGCTGGAAAAATCTATATGGAAATCTGTTATCTTGCTACCCAATTCAAATTCTACTGAAGTGTATAGTAGGAAACATGTGATAAAATACAGATAAAATGTGTAAAGTATGCAACTAGAAAAAATGTTTTTGGTGGTGCTCATTGGGAGGATGTGCTGCAGCGTCATAGGTATGAGAATCACAAGTTTTCAAATGTTCTCATAAGTATGCAGATACATCTAAATAAGAATGTCTGATTATGAGATACAGTCACCAGTATTTTGAAATTCATTTATTTTAAAAATTTATTCAATTATACATTACATGAAAATATATTTCCATCATACATATTATGTCCCCTTATGTCTTCTCGTTCCATTCTAGTAGTCTTCATTATCCCACCAGAGATATTTGTTTGTACTTTATGTCATATATAAATAGATAATTTTATGTGTCTGTATAAAATATAGGAACCATGAATGAGAGAAAACAATTATTTGTCTTTCACCAAAACTGGCATTATTCACTAAATATTATTATCTCTAGCTGGATCCATTTTTTTTCTGCAAATTATACAACCTTATTCATCATATCTGAAGAACATTTCATTATGAAAAAAGAATTTGCACATTTTTTACCCAATTCTCTATTTTTTGAAAATATGGGTGCCTCTAAAATTTAGCTTTTGTGAGTAAAGCTGCAATCAAATTGATGAAAAATTGTTTCCATGATATGTCGAATTGTAGTTCTTTGCTTAACTACCCAGGAACTGTAGATCTGGACCACAAAGATCAACTTTTAGTTTTCCCGAGGAGGTCCATATGACTTCAATAGTTACAAGAGTAGTTCAAATCCCCTTGGTGATGTATAAATGTTCTCTTTTGTCCATATCTCTATTATAGTTTATTTTTGTTCCTTTAATTACTGACAATGTAGCTGAAATGAAATGGAGTATTGGTTTGTCTGATGGATGGTGAAGTTGAATGCTATTTATTAATTAATCAGTAGGTATTCTTATTCAATTTAATTAAAGACAAACTAAAGAAATATGAATTCACATATTAGTGGAGTGAAATGAAAGCTACAACTCCAAAGAGGTTATATTTTGTGAATAAATAGTTGGGTTAAAAACTCAAACTTCAAAAATGATGGGAGATTTTATAAAATTGCATTGCTCTTCTCTGCAGTTGCCATAGGGCAGTTTTAATGTCCCTGTTCCTCAGGCTGTAAATGAAGGGATTAAGCATAGGTGTGACTACTGTGTACATCAGTGAAGCAATTGCACAGTTTTCAGGGGAATTTGATGCAGTTGAACCAATGTATACTCCAATGGATGTTCCATAAAATAAGCAAACAACCGACAGGTGAGACCCACAGGTGGAAAAGGCTTTATATTTTCCATCTGTTGATGGAATTGTCAGGATGGAAGAAATAATTTTATAGTATGAGAAAATAATTCCTGAGGTTGAAAATAAACCAAAAAAGACACCAATAAAATGTATAACTATGTTTTTGGTGAACATTTCAGAACAGTTAAGATTAAGAAGTTGTGAAGGGTCACAAAAAAAGTTAGAGATTTCCATGTCATTGAAGTATGTAAATTGTAGCACTATCAAATTGTGCACCTGAGAGTCCACAAGACTGGCCAAAACAGATACCAAAACTAAGAATGCACAGATGTTAGGATTCATAATGATTTTGTAACGCAGGGGGTGACAGATGGCCACAAACCTATCATAGGCCATTGCAGTCAGAAGCATACTATCCATACACCCAAAAACTATAAACATGGACATCTGTGTTAGGCAGCCCACATAGGAGATGACTCTGCTTTTGGTTCTAATATTCCAAATCATTTTTGGGACTATAGTGGAGATCAAACAAATATCAGACCAGGAAAGGTTGGAGAGTAAGAAATACATGGGAGTATGGAGGTGGAAGTCAGAGCTCACAGCCAGAATGATGAGCAGATTTCCAAGCACTGTGACCATGTAGAAGGATAAAAACAGCACAAAAAGGAAAGGCTGCAGTTCTGGATTCTCTGAGAGGCTCATGAGATGGAATTGTGAGACAACTGGTAGATTTTGTGCTTCTGTATTGTTTGGACACCTACGGAGAAACAAAATTTATTGAAAAAATACATGACATAAAGTATAATTACTCTATGATATCAGAAGCAAAAGGAATGATTAAAAAAGGAAAACCATTTATTTTTGAGTCCAACTTATTACAAGTAAAATGTTCTCACTTGAGGTTCATAGTTTTCATCATCATGACAAGACCAATCATCTACTATTCTACATATGGGTTTCCTTGGCATAATCTCTTTTTATACAAGATATTAGTGAAGAACTAAACTTAACAGAGTGCTAAAACCAGAACATGAGGGATCAGAAGTTTAGGATCATGAAAAAAAAATAAAGCAATCTTTTTGATGACACAGAAAGGAAATATTATCTTTTCACATTTAAAAATCATTACTATTGCAGCAAAAATACAATAAAAACAGAATCTAGCACATTTTTCTTAAGTAGCTACTTTACGAAAACACCAATTCTCTAAACTGTATTATTTTGTATAGTAATTTACCATGGCTTCTTTAGATAGTGACCATGATTGTTTCAAGGGAACACTACAAAATTTTCTACTAGTCTAAGTAGGAAAATTTCAGGGAAACTCTCCATCCCTGACCTCAAAACATACTATGAAGAAATAGTGATGAATACCACATGGTATTTGGGGTAACAGGAGAGAAGCCAAGAAGACATGAGAATGAATGGAATTAGGTAGCTTCTGGGGGTGGGAGGCAGTGAGACACTCTAGAAATTCCCTGAAACCTGAGAGGTGAGAGACTCTCAGGAGTCAAGGAGGGTGAAGTTATGCAAAATGGGCAACAGTGGGGAGAGAGAACTTGCAGAGTCCACCTCCAATAGACAGGGCCTCATGTGGAGGGATGGGGTTACCAAGCACAGTCAGAATTTACCAGCCAGAATTATTTCTGCCTCAAAGAACTGTGGGGATAAAACCAGAGAAGAGACTGAAAGAAAGGCTGTCTATTGACCTGCCCAACTTGGGATTCATCTCATGGCAGGGAACACCAAGGCCTGACACTATTACTGATGTTATGATGTCCTTACAGACAGTAGCCTAGTGTGGCTGTTCTATGAGAGGCCCTATCAACAGCTGACTGAGACAGACGCAAATCCACCCAACCACTAGACTGAAGTTGGGAATGCCTATGATTGAATTAGGGGAAGGATTGAAGAAGCTGAAAGGGAGGGTGACTCCATAGGAAGACCAACAATCTCAACTAACTCAGACCCCAGGGAGCTCCCAGAGACTGAACCACCAACCAGGAGCATACAGAGATAGAAACTGACACACCCACTCCTGCTTCCCTAGTCTAGAATTCCCCTACACTGGGGCAATGAGACTTCACAGGAAAATACAAGAATTATAAGGTAATTTTTGTATAGGCTAATTATTCTGGAGCATACAGGATTGGCTGATATATTCCATTTCTGTAAAGAGGCTTTATAACCAAAACAACTCATATAGAGAATAACATTTAATTGGGGCTGCTTACAGATTCTGAGGTTCAGTCCACTGTCTTCATGGCAGAAAGCATGGCAGCATCCAGGAAGAGGTGGGACTTGAGGAGCTGGGAGTTCTACATGTAATTCCAAAGGCAGGCAGCAGAAGACTAGCTTCCAGGCAGCTAGGAGAAGGGTCTCTAAACCCACACCAAAGTGACATATTTTCTCCAACAAGGCCACACCTCCTAATAATGCCATCCTTGGGCCAAGCATATTTAAGTCACCACATTATTCCATTAAAGAAAAGTTTTTCTCTCCCAGAAGCTATCAATTACAGATAGCTTATTTTTCCATAATGAGGCATTTTGCCCACTGTCCCATTCTCTGTGCAGGGAGTTTAGCTGGTTTAAACTTGTTTAAGGTTTTGTTCATGCAGAACTTTTAGAAGAATACAATTTTGATTTTAAGTTACAGAGAATATTGTTGATCACTACCATTGATCCATGTATCCATCTGTGAATATTTTTAAAATGTATAGATGACTGTGAATTCTTTATAATCTATTTAATTGAAAACCAGTATGTGGAGTTCTTGATGTTCCTTCTTTAATGTCAGAGAAGCAAATCTTATTAGGATATTTTTTTTGACATTTAAGAAATACTTATTTTTTTTAAATTTTCTATATTCTTTGTTTACATTCCAAATGCTTTCCCCTTTCCCAGTCCCCCCCCCCCACCATATGTCCCATAAGTCCTCTTCTGTCTGCCCATTCCCCAATCATACCCTCCCATTTCTATGTCCTGGTACTCCCCTACAATACTGGATCAGGCCTTTTCAGGGCCAGAGCCCTCTCCTTCCTTCTTCTTGGGAATTATTTGATATGCTAATTGTGTCTTGAGTATTCAGAGCTTCTGGGCTAATTACATATTAATCTTAACTCTTTACTGCTATTAGTGATATTTACTGCTTCCAAATACAGCATGATGATTATTTCATAATGTGCCTTTAAGTACTATTTTGTAGACTTGGAATTACCCCTACAAAATTTAGTTGTTATAATCATTAAGTCGATCTACTCACTTGCCTTACAACAAACAAATACTTTTGGAATTTTGGGCTATACTTTCCTGTTAATTTTCCTGTATATATTTAAATAATTTATTTTAAAAATAATTTTTATAGTGTGCTTACTTTGGAAGAACATATACTAAAATTTGAATGATACAGAGAAGATTAGCATAGCCACTGTGTAAGGATGACACACAAATTCATCAAGTCTTCCACATTTTTAGAACAGGAATTAAAAATCATTGGTCATTAATATCGCCACCAATGGACTCAGTCCTCTAACAAAAAAGATACATTCTAACAAAATGAATACAAAACCAAAATCCATCATTTTACTGCATACAAGAAACACACCTTAGCAACAAAGACATAATCTAAGAGTAAAGGACTGGAAAAAGATTTCCCAAGTAAAGAGAAACAAGAAGCAAGCTGGAGTAGCCATTGTAATATCTAGTTAAATAGATTTTTAACTAAAAATAATCAAAAGAGATGGGGAAGGACATTTCATACTCATCAAAGGAAAAATCCTCCAAGATAATGTCTTAATTCTGAATATTTTTGCAAGCCACCCATATTTGTAAAATAAACATTACTAAAACTTAAATTACATAGTGAATACCATGCATTAATATTGGGAGACTTCAATCTCCTACTCTCACCAATGGACAGGCCAGACAGACTGAAACTGAACAGTGACTGGTGTTATGAGTCAAATGGACCCCCAAAAAATCCTCGGAACCTCATGGAACCTTCTTCAAATTTGACCATATACTTGGACACAAATCAAGTCTCAGCAGATACAAGAAAACTGAAGTAACCTCCTGAATCTTATTAGAGTACCATGGAATAAGCTGAACTTCACAATAACAGAAACAATAGAAAGCCTACAATCCCATAGAAACAGAACATCTCTCTACTCAGTGACTATTGGTTCAAGGGAGAAATAAAGAAATCACAGACTTTCTAAAGTTCAATGAAAATGAATGCACAATATACCCAATCTCATGGGACACAATGAAAGTACCACTAAGAGGAAAATTCATTGCATGAACTGACTGCATAAAGATATTAGTAATGCATTTGTTTTTAATATATGGCTAGTATTCCATTTTGTAGATATACCACATTTTCTTTACCTGTTCTTCAGTTGAGGACATTTAAGTTGTTCTAGTTTCTGATTATTATGAATAAAGCTGCTTTGAACATAGTTGAGCAAGTGTACTTGTAACATAGTGGGCCATCTTATGGGAAGAACAATTTTCACTCTTCTGAAAAACTGCCAAAATAATTTCTGAAGTGGTTCTACAAGATTGCACTTCCACCAACACTGGAGGAGTGTTACTCTTGCTCCATATTTTCACCAACATCTGTTATCACTTGAGTTTTTGGTTTAAGCTATTTTGACAGGTGGAAGATGGAATCTCAGGATCTTTTGATTTGCATTTCTCTGATTTCTAAGGATGATTAACATTTCTTTAAATGCTTTTTAGGCATTTGAGACTCCTCTGTTGAGATTTCTGTTTAGCTCTGTACCACATTTTTCAATTGGCATATTTTGTTTGCTGACTGGAGCCTAATAAAGTTGTCACCTGGGAGGCTCTGCTAGTACATGATAAATACAGAGGGGAACACACTCAGCTAGCCATTGAACTGAGCATAGGGTCCCCAATGGAGGAGCAAGAGAAAGGCCCAAGGAGCTGAAGGGGTTTGCAGCACCACAGGAGGAACAACAATACGAGCCACCCAGTACTTCCAGAGCTCCCAGGGACAAAGCCATCAACCAAAGAGTACACATGGAGTTACTATGTCTCCAGATGCATAGGCAGCAGAGGATGGCCTTAATGGACATCAAGGGAGGAGAGTCCCTTAGTTCTGGGAAGACTCGATGCTGCAGTGTAGGGGAATACCAGGACAGGGAAGCAGAAGTGGGTTGGTTGGGGAGCAGGGGGAGGGGAGATGGGTTATGGTATTTTCAGGATGGGGGGCGGGGAGCAGGAAAGGGGACAATATCTGAAATGTAAATAAAAAATATGTATAATAATAAACTAAATAAAACCAAACCAAACCAAACCAAACAAAAAATGTAATTACAAAATTGGAAAATGTAAATGCTTTTGATGATTTTCTTGATAGATACCACTTGCTAAAGTTAAATTAAGATCAGCAAACATTTTAAATAGGCCTATAACTCCTAAGAGTATAGAAGCAGTCATTAAAAATCTCTGAACCAAAAAAGCCCGTGACCAGATGGTTTTAGTGCAGAATTTAGGCAGACTTTCAAAGAAGAGCTAATACCGATATTACTCAAATTGTTCTCCAAGCTAGAAATAGAAGGAACACTGCTATGTTCATTTTAAGAAGCCACAGTTATCCTGATATCTAAACTACACAAAGACTCAACCAAGAAAGGGAATTACAGACCAATCTCCCTCATTAGCATTTGTGCAAAAATACTCAATAACATATTTGCAAATCAATTTCAAGAACACATCAAAAAATATTGCCAACCATAATCAAGTAGTTTATACCAGAGATGCAGGGAAGTTACAACATATGAAAATCCGTATATATACTTCATTGTATAAACAAATTGAAAGGAAAAACACCACAGGATAATCTTATTAGATGCCGAAAAAAACCTTTGACAAAAATCCATCACTCTTTATGATTTAAGTCTTGAAGTTATGTGGGATACAAGACTCATACCTAAGCACAATAAAGTTAATATACAGCAAGACCTAAGCTCTCAGCACATAGGTAACAATTGTACAGCTTGGTCTTCATGTGGGACTCCTAACAGCAGGAGCAGTAGCTGTATCTGACTCTGTTGCCCTTTTATGAGTCCCTTTTCCCTAACTGGGCTGCCTTGCCTAGCCACAATAGGAGAAGATGAACCTAGTCCTAATGCAATTTTGACAAGCCAAAGTTTGTTGATACCTATGGGAGGCCTTCCTTTTTCTGAGCCTTTTCTGAGGAGAAAGAGAAGTTGGTAAGATGAGGTGAGAGGAAGTGTCTGGGAGTAGAGGAGGATGAGGAAGCTAAGAACAGGTTGTAAAGTAAATGAAATAATTAGTTAAAAAATTAAAACAACAACTTCCATCACAAATATCTGAAATTTTCTTGTTTCTACCGACCCTCAGTACTGCACTTAGAGAGACATGCTACCATTTTTACCAGTTAACATTAGCCTTGGTTATTCAATCACAGGTTTTCAAGCCACACACTGAACATTGTCCTTAGCCTCCTTCAAAATTCTTGATTCTGTTTTTGTCTTATTGAGCTTTGCCTGTATATATTATGTTTTGTGTGTGTATTTTTCTTTTCCTTCCTCCCTCCCTCCCTCCTTCCCTTCCTTCCTTCCTTTCTTCCTTCCTTCCTTCCTTCCTTCCTTCCTTCCTTCCTTCCTTCCATCTATTCTGTTTTGTTTTTGATTCACTATTAGCATTCTAAAGAGAGAGGAAGTGTGTAGGGTTGGGTGGGTGTGTAGGCTGGAAGGATCTGGGAGGAGGGGGGATGACAACTCTAACCAGAATAAAGTGTATGAAAAAAGATTTCAATAAAAAGTTCTTGAAACTACTTTTTAAAATAATACAACCATGATAGTTGTTTGAATCCAATATTATGAGCATTTGTTACTCCCAAAATCTCAATACTTGTCACTTATATATCTTATATACTATATGAATGATATACCTAAAATCTATTTAGCAATAATTGTGCCTTGATAACTAAGAAATTCCATCTTTCATGAGGAATGATATTTCTACTTTACTTCAGAAGAAGAGATAGTGATGAGTCATAGAAGTCAGGATGTAAGTAGTTTAATCCCACATAATTGAACTTGTACTAAATGAGGCTCAATGTTCATCAGTCAGTCTACCTCTGTGTGTTTGTACTAAAGAATATTGGACATCTGCATAATATGGCTGGGTAGCCCCTAAAGATAGGAAAACATCACCAGTGTGTGTATCTTCCTTTGGGAATTCTATCAGCATGGCAATATCACCTTAAAATATCATTATAGATATTACTGTATAAGATTTTGTGACAATAACGACATTTGGTGTGAGTATACACTATATATTGAACATATTCCACTCATTTCCCCTTAAGTGCCCACTGTTGTTGGTCTTCTTTGATCTTTATACAGTTTCACTACAGATTTCATATCATGTACTTGATTTTAAACACTTGTATAAAATCTAGGGGCAAGGATTCCTCTGCATACAACAAAGACACATGCTCCACTATGTTTATAGCAGCCTTGTTTATAATAGCCAGAAATTGGAAGGAGCCCAGATATCCCTCAAAAGAGGAATGGATACAGAAAATGTGGTATATTTATACAATGGAGTACTACTCAGCAATTAAAAATAATGAATTCATGCAATTTGTAGGTAAATGGTTAGATTTGGAAACTATCATCCTAAGTGAGCTAACCCAATCACAAAAGAATACACACGAAATGCAATCACTGATAAGTGGATATTAATGAGCCCAGAAGCCCTAAATACTCAAGGCACAATTAGCAAGTCAAATGACTCTCAAGAAGAAAAAAAGGAGAGGACCCTGGGCCTGTAAAGATTGGATCCAGTATTGTAGACCCAGAACAGAGAAATTGTGGGGGGTGGGGGGGGAAAGAGTGGGGAATAGCATGGGGGGAGAGGAATTATGGGACATATGGTGGGGGGTAACTTTGGAATGTAAACAAAGAATATAGAAAATAAAAAAAATAAAAAAAACATGGACAATATGAGGTACAATAAGGTTCTGGTTTGGAAAATTGTTGAAAGGTAGTGATGTATGTGTTTATTCTTGTTATAAATAAATAAATAAATAAATAAATAAATAAATGTAAAAAAAAATCTAGGGGCAACATGCAAAGAATGACAAATGTTTGTCATTACTAGTAAAACTGAATATGCGTTAACTTTTTATTGAAAAATTATATTTTCTGAGACTGGCATACTTTGCTTAATATGATTTTAGTTGCATTTATTCTCTTGTAAATAACACAATTTTGTTATGTTACAGCTGAAAAATTAATCATATACACACCAGATTTCCTTTATCCATTTCTCTGTTGGGTACTGGGGCTGCTTCCATAACTTACCTATTGTGAATAATACTAAATCAAAACTGATAAATATCTCTGTGATGTCATGATTTGGAATGCTTTGGGTAAATATCTGTTAGTACTATAGTTAAATTATATGAGTTAAACCTATTGTTAATTATTTGAGGAACCTCTGTACTTATTTTCATATTTGCTAAAGTAGTTTGCCACATAAGTAGAAAATAAGAGTTTTGATAGATATGATTTTTAAAGGCACCAGTGCTCAGGCTGATAAGATATTCTAAAATATGACTTAGACCAAGTTCTAAAGTTCACATACCCATTTTTCTGCCTCTTAAAATTTCTTATGACTGTCAAAATATATGCCATGAACTTTGAATATATGAGTGTTTTAATGCCTTCAATAATAAGACTAAAATTCTTGCTTCTATTCTTTTGGGCATAATTTTAAGTGTTGAAAGTATAGCAAAGAAGTACCTAATGCTTCGAAATAACATTGATTATGACCAATGTTTTCTAAGTCAATAAAGGGTCTATTTAATGTTGACATGTAGTTTTTGAAACACCTTTTGTGTTAACCACAGTATAAGCTATGGGAAAATGAAAATGAAATAGAAATAATTATTGTCTTCAATTTATTAAAGAATACTCATATATAAGGGAAAAGTGAAAAATTTCATCACGTAAATAGAAAATAATATTTTAGGTTGCAGGGTATTTTATTTGAATTTTATGAATTTTAATTTCACCCTATTATTCATAATATATAAATATTTTGCCAATACACAATTGATTTTCCCATTTTCTTTTTTGCATCTTCTTTTTTATTCTAAATTCTTTGTTTACATTCCAAAGGCTTTCCCCTTTCCCAGTCCCTTCCCCCACCATATGTCCCATAAGTCCTCTCCCCCCCAACTATTCCCCAATCCCCCTTTCCCCTACCATTTCTCTGTTCTGGTACTCTCCTACAAAACTGGATCCAATGTTTTCAGACCCAGGGTCCTCTCCTTTCTTCTTTTTGGGGATCATTTGACTTGCTAATTGTGCCTTGAGTATTTAGGGCTTCTGGGCTCATTAATATCCACTTATCAGTGATTGCATTTCATGTGTATTCTTTTGTGATTGGGTTAACTCGCTTAGGATGATATTTTCCAGATCTAACCATTTGCCTACAAATTGCATGAATTCATTATTTTTAACTGCTGAGTAGTATTCCATTGTGTATATCTACCTACCTATCTATCTATCTATCTATCTATCTATCTATCTATCTATCTGTGTGTGTGTGTGTGTACACACACACACACACACACACACACACACATATGTACATAAATACCACATTTTCTGTATCCATTCCTCCTTTGAGGGATATCTGGGTTCCTTCCAACTTCTGGCTATTATAAAAAAGGCTGCTATGAACATAGTGGAGCATGTGTCTTTATTGTATGTAGGGGAATTTTCTGTTGCTATTCAATGCAATTGTGCTTATTAGCAATTGTCACTTATAAATACATCAAGTCTCAGGGATACTACCAGCTTTCCAAGCATTTTAGAAACAATAAACAAAGATAAATAAATTCAAATTTAAATCATTTCTTGGTCTGATGGAATAAAGTTTTTAATTTTTCAGCCATTGCAAAAAGGTTTTTGCTTAGTTATTATCTTTAGCAGAGTATAAAATAGAATTTATCAACATTACCACTTGCAGGTTGTGAACTAGGCAGTAGTACATATAATGTTTCTTCAAAGTTATATGTAAAACATGAAAATGCAATTTTTTACATCAGTAGTCTTTCATTTTCCTTTGGTTTTGAGATTATAATGTGATTACACCTTTTAACACCTATTTCCCTTTACAGGCCCTCTCACATATCCCTCCATGTTCCTTTTCAAATTTACAACTTCTGCTGTCTCTGTTTCTCTCTGTTTGTCTCTGTCTGTCTGTCTCTGTCTGTCTCTCTCTTTCACACACACACACACACACACTCCTAAATTTATAAGTACAATCTGCTCAGCCTGTAAAATTTTACTTGCATGCATACTTGCAGGGGTTACATTTTGGCATTGTTTCTTAGCCCTTCTGAAGCATATTTTTATTAGTCTTGAAGTCTAGATGTTATAATGGTGGCACATACATCTAAAGCATGTATTATAATCCTATCTAGCCTTCTGAGTAGAATAAGATAGAAATCTGAATTTATGTTATGATCCAGTGTGATATTTTTTGAACAAAGGAGGATATGGACAGGTTTCAAGGCTATCCTGGAGGTCAGGGCATATCTGCCTTTAATTACTATGTTACTGTTTCTTTGTGTTCTTTGCCTGTGATATATGGTTATCCTTTTTGTGGAAGTATAAAGAATCTCAAAAGGGAAAAACATGAGTCTGTTGAATTTACAAGATATGAAACACATATGAGGTTATCATTGGGAATAACTAAGCAAGACCCTTCTGAAAAACAAAGTTCCCATGTCAATAATTAGGTAGGCCACTTCAAACATGTATTGCCACATTTTTGCCTCAATTCTCTGGTGTACAACTAATATAAAGGCTTTACTTTTTATTTTCTAGAAAACAAACGTAATTGACAAAGTGGAGGTGATTAGGTAAACAAAGAGAAATAAGCTATAGGGAATGTACAGGCCAGAGAGCAGAGCTCAAAACCCTTTAGGAATAGTTCAGGATGCTTCTGCTGCTCTCTTTTACTTGCTATTCTTCCTCATCTTCATAATAACAGAATTTCTTATGAAACAATTTTGTGGGACTCATAGGATGATGATGGGAAGCAAACATGACACTGTAGTTATTCATATTCCTCTTTTTTCTCATAATTTTTTTATGATGGCATTAAAAAGAGACTTTACTTTCATCTTTGGTATCTGATTTGTCTTGGACAAACACAATCCATGGGGAATAAAATGAAATTCAATTATTTATTGGCCCACCTTAATACAACACAGAAAATAAATTAACAAATTATCATAGAAGAAAATTTATAGGCCAGTTTACTCTCATCAGGATTTCTCTTTTGACAGGGTATCAATATTTCCAAGGGCTCTTTCTCTATAATCCATTCTTTTCAGTACTTACTTATTTAAGCTTATTCTTTGTTGGGTCATGACCAAGATCCAAAGTAACTCCTTTGTCTTGTTCTATGTAAAGTTCTGGTTCCTTTAAAAGGTTCTATGTAAATGAATGAAATAATACCCTGATGCATTCAGTCACCAGTGGAGAATTCACTTCAATGCCCCCAACTGTACTGGAACCTTAGCGTATTGAAAGTTTGGTGACTTGGAGTAATTATTGACTCTTTTATGACCTTGGAGATAGAATGCCCAGAGCTCATAATTATACAAATTGGTTTACAACATTACACTTTCTCAGAGGCTTTTAATATTAGAAGTTTTTAAAAAGGTAGATAATACTACTTAACTAAAAGTTTATGGCTCTTTCTTTTCTCAGGGAAAACTCTAGTTATTATTCAGTATATTTTTATATTTTATTCATTCTTTAAAAATATCTGTATGTTGAATTCCATTAATTTGAGTGAGATCAAATCGTTCAATGAATGATATTCGGCAAGGTTTATAGGGAGGAAATTAGGAATGATCCAATTATAATCTTCAAAAATAAAAGAATAATCTAAAAATTTTGAATATTTAAAATACTTTAAACTACAAGTTAGTATTCAAAGAAAATAAATTTGAGTATAATATTTTCATAAAAAATTTGCTTTTACATGTCATTCTTTGCTAGTACCCCTTATATCCACTTCACCAACCTGCTGGAGCCCAAATTGTCATTTTATCTGTATATTCAATATAGCTTGTTTGCATTCCTCTTGTGGTCCCCTTTCATTTTATGTATTCTTTGAGAACTTCATGAACATAATAATATACAATGAAATATGACCACATATATTATATATATGGATATATATATATATACATGTATATATATGTATATGTATACACACATAAATATCAATTTCAAACTGATTGGGAAACTTCCCCACTACTGGATAGCTTTGATAGTACTAGTGAGGTACATGCTCCATCAGATTGAAATTGATTTCTCTATATTCTGTGTTTAATTTGTGTTGTCTTCAGAAATAGGGTTTTAACATGATCCATTTTTAGTTTAAATGCACCCACACACAAACACACACTTCAACCCAGTTTCAGTGTGTGAGGGAAAACAGGCAATATTTGTATTTCTGAGTTTGAATTATTTTCTAGAACATATGATTTCATACATCCATTTTCCTCTAAGTGCTATAATTTGTAGGAGCAGATATTACATATGCATAGCATACATTCTTCACCTGCCATCTGTTGATAGACTGTTAAGAGTGGCTCTGTTTCTTGTCTATCTATTGCAATAAATGTGGGTGGGCAACTGTCTCTCAGAGAGAGTTCAGAGTATTTTGAGTATTTAACCAATAGTGGTTCAAACCAAATCCAAACCCAGTCAATGACAAGAGATAATAAAAATTAGAGTAGGAATTAATGAAAGAGAAACAAGGAAAACAATATAAGGAATAAACAAATATGAGGGCTGGTTATTTGATATGGTAATAAAAAGTTGATATACTTTGGCTCATCAAATCAAAAGAAAGAGAGGAGTCAAACTGACAGAATCAGATACAGACACCTAAGAAATAATATTATACAAGATTATTTTAATAATGTCTATTGTAGTAAGCTGGAAAACTTAAGATGAGTTTCTATGTTCAGCTGAACCACCAAAATAAAACTAAGAATCCAAACACCCAAACATACCCATAGCAAATGAGGGGATTAAAGTAGTAATAGAAAGTTAAGCATGTATTAAAATATTGAAGAAAAAAATTAATTAAATTATATTATTTAATTAGATTAATTAATTTAATTAAAATTAAATTAATTTATTTTTGTTTTTTGAGAAATAACTTAAAGTTGCACGGGTAGGGAAGGGGAGATCCTCTAGAAGTACATGAGGAGAAAGAAACATAAGCAAAATACATTTAAATTAAAAATAATTTTAAATAATAAAAATATTAAAAAAATAGAACCAGAAGGAGCACTTCCAAACTCCTACAAAGCTGGTATAAGCACAACATAAAAGACAAAGTAAAGACATAACAGTAATAAAGAAAACTATAGGGCAGCATCCCTGATAAACATAGGTTTAAACATTTTCTTTCTTTTTTTTTTAACATTTTCAATAAAAAGATTACAGTATTGCATCAAAAAGATTATTCAACACAATCAAGTTGGCTTCATCCCCTGAAATACAGGATTTGTTCAACATATGCAAGCCAATAAATGTAAATGTAATAAAATACACAAATGGACTTGAAGACAAAAATCTCATGCTTGACTCAATAGACTCAATAGGAAAAGCCTTTGACAAAATCCAATCTGCATTCATGATGAAAGTTTTGGAGAATTTAGGGTTATAAGGAACATACTTCAGCATTACAAAAGCTATAGGAAATACCCACAGATAGCACAGCATTTTAAATGAAAAAAACTTGAAACAATCCTATTGAAGTCAGGAATAAGGAGGGATATTCCAATCCCCACTCCTTTTCAACATCCAACGTTCAGTGTTAACTGGAACAATATGGCAAGAGAAAGAAATTAAAAGACTAGCCGGGTGTGGTGGCTCACGCCTGTAATCCCAGCACTTGGGAGGCAGATGCAGGCGGATTTCTGAGTTCGAGGTCAGCCTGGTCTACAGAGCGAGTTCCAGGACAGCCAGGGCTACACAGAGAAACCCTGTCTCAAAAAAAAGACTAGAAGTAGGGAAAGAAAATATCAAATTATCCTTCTTTGCAGATGATATAATACTGTACATTAGACATCCCAACAATTCTACCAGAAAACTTATTAAAACAATAACCAAATTCAGCAATGTATACATATTAACTTGTAAAAATCAATAGTTTTCTATATACTAACACAAAATAAACAGAGAAGGAAACTATAGGAACACTATTATTCACAATATTTTAAAAGAAAAATAATATGTAGGATAAACCTGAGCAAAAAAGTGAAGTACCTGTACAATGTAAACTAAATTGTTCAAGAGATATAGAAAGACCTCAAAAAATTGAAAGACAGCCACTTATTAATGAGAACATAGCATGCTTGCCCGTTTAGGTCTAAGTTACCTCACACAGGATGATATTTTCTAGTTCCAATCATTTGCCTGCAAAACTCAGGATGTCCTCGTTCTTAATAGCTGAGCAGTATTCTATTGCCTAAATGAACATCATTTTCTGCATCCATTTTTTCTGTTGTGCGATATCTGGTTATTTCCAGTTTGTTCCTATCACAAATAAGGCTGCTATGAACATAGTGGAACATGTGCCCCTGTTCCATGGTGTTTTCACTAATAAGTGGATGTTAAAAAGTACAATCATGGATTGTTAGAATTTAACTTTGTGAAAATTATCATTCTACTACCAGTTTCTTACAAATTCAATGCAATTGCAATCAAAATCTCCATTTAATTTTGTGCAGAAATAGAAAAAACTGATGTTTATGAAACCACAAAATTCCCCAGAAAGCCATAATAATACTGAGTAAAATTCCAAAACCAAATGAAAAAGCAGTGCTGGAGGGATTATAATTCCTAATGTTAAGATGTACTACAAAATAATAATAATAAAAACAATATGGTAATGGCACAGAAACTGACATGCAGATCAATGGAAGAAAAATCAAAGACCCAACCATGAACACACATAGCTTGAACTACTTAAAATGCTATAAAGAGTTAAAAATCATTCACTGAAGCAAAGAAAGCATATTCAACAAATGGTGCTGGGAAAACTGAAGGCCCACATGCAAATTTACCCACATCTATCACGTAAAAAACTAATTCCAAGTTGATGGAAGAGCTAAACATGAAATTTAAAACAATGAAACTGCTAGAAAAGAACCTAAGACCCCACATAATATAAGTATAGGAAGGGAATTCCCGACTATGACTTCATTTACCCAAGAGTTAAGGTCAAAATTTAACAAGTGGGACTTTATAAAACTAAATTTTCTGCACAACTAAAAAACAATCAACTAGGTGAATAGGAAGGCTACAAAATAGGCAAAAGTTAGCAGACATGTCTCAATGTCAAAAAGCATTAAATTAATAAAAAACACTTTCAAATGCCATATTCTGTGAGTTTCTGAGGTGTTTGAAGACCATCTATCTATTTGTAGCCTACAACATATCTGAACAAGATATATAATCTCTCTCTTTTCTCTCTGCATACATACAAACATATATGTATATATATATATATATGCCTATATATCTGAACAAGCAATCATTGCTTGTTTCTAGCTATTTATTATCTATTCAAACTAGGTTGTATATTTTGTGATAATCTAGTCTATTATCTGACATGACCATGAGTTTGACTGTCTATTAGTTTGTACTTATACTTTAATTTTTAAAAAATTTTATTCGTTATTTTATTTATTTACATTTTAAATGTTATCCCTCTTCCCAATTTCCCCTCTGCTTGTAACCCCCAACCCATCCCCCTAACACCTGCTTCTATGAGGGGGATCCCCCACTTTCCCTCCCACTTCTGATTCACTGCCCTAGCATTTCCCTAGCTTGTATTTCTTAACCATCCATAACAGTTTTCAATAGTAGGTATTAAAAGGACTGGGACAAAACTTTGTATTTTTAAACGAGTTGCAAAGGAACATTACAAGAGTTGAAGCATGTGAACATTATGCTGTAACAAAAATTACCTTAAGTTTGTATTAATATAAAACAACCTATGCCAATGTATCAAAGTATCCTTATTTTTGTATCAATACACAAAATTTTGTACCAATGTATCAAAAATAACCTTATATCTATACAAGTACTGAAACATAGATACACAGATTATGCTGTAACAAAATTAACTTTAAAATTTATATCAATAGGGCTGGAGAGATGGCTCAGTGGTTAAGAGCACTGACTGCTCTCCAGAGATCCTGAGTTCAATTCCCAGTGACCACATGGTGGCTCACAACCATCTGTAATGGGGTCTGATGCCCTCTTCTGGTGTGTCATAAGGGAGCAAAGGTGCACTCATATACATAAAATAAAAAAATAAATCTTAAAAATTTATATAAACATATATTAGTCCATATCAATTTAAACAAAATAATCTTATTTGAGGGTAGCAATAGCCTTAGGTTGAAGAGTAGATTTAATAATCTACCATTTTATTCTATTATTTCCATATGATATTTCTATATTTCCTCCTTTCGTCTCAACTCCCCTTTATCTCATAAAGAAAGACAGTGCATTAGTCAAGGTTCTCTAGAGTCACAGAATATATGGGTAGTCTCTATATAGTAAGGGGATTGGTGATGACTTACTGTCTGTAATCCAACTCCCCAACAATGGTCAGTATCAGCTGTGGATAAAAGTCTGATGATCTAGCAGTTGCTCAGTCCCATGAAGCAAGCAGGCAAATAAGAGTGAGTCTTCCTTCTTCCAATGTCCTTATGTAGTTCTCCTTCAGAGGGTGTGGGCCAGATTAAAGGTGTGTGCCACCATGCCTTTAATCCCAGATGACCTTGAACTCAGAGATATCCCTGTCTTAATCTTCTGGAATTCATAGCTACTATGCTTCAAGCTCTCCATGCCAAGATCCATGTCAGAAACTTGTATCTCTCAGCCTCCAGATTAGGAGCATAAGTAGCCTTTGAATTCTGGATTGTAGTTCATTCAAGATAACTAGGAATAGCCACTACAGAAGGTTAGAGAAAAGGAAAAGAAAGAGAAATGCTAAGTCTAAACCTGTTTTCTTTCCTCTCTGTCCAAATCCATGAGTATTTGTAGCCATCCCCTTAAGTGACAAAACATCCATTACTCATAAAAGGAGCAAAATTGTCAGTGTCAATTTAAGGGATCTAGGATGAAGGTCTTCTTAAAATTGTTTCTTGCTGATTTGGAAAGTTAGGGGAGAGATAGGTGGTTTTCCCCAGGGAAAATATCACATCAATTCGTTGTCCAGTTGCAAATGGTCAGATGTGAAAAAATGCATACAAGTAACATTGTATGAACTGAACAAACTATATTCAAATATATGTTTGCATATATGTTTGCAGGCAATAACAATTAGTGAAAAAGAAGAGGCCATGAATTTGAATGAGAGTGGGGAGGGGTTTATGGACAGGCTTGGAGGAAATAAGGGGAGGGAGAAAGTTTGTTGTTATATTATTATATCACACAAAAATACAAGTTATTTAAATGTATTTTTAATTTAAGAAGGATGTATTGCTCAGATTTCTCTGCAGGAAGAGAAGTGATACTGTAATAATCTTAAAATATATTAGCATACTCAATGCAGTCTGAGTACTCCAACAATGGCTATTTTCACATTAAAGTGGCTCAGAAGAAGATAAATACTAATTTGATAAACCTTGTAGCCTTATCAGTTCCAGTGTGCCAATAAATTTTTAGCATTGCGGAAAATGCTGTAGAAATACTGCAAGAGCCAGAGCATCAGGGGATTTGCTGTGAGATTGTCTCTCCAAGATAGGTCAGAAGCCACACCACTAAAATTTTTCTAACATCACTATTCAAGCATGATCTAAACAAATCGACATCAGTGGGCATGCCAAAATGGACAGAGAAAACTCATTAGGCCTGAATCCTACTCAATGAACTACTGTCAACTGAGAATAGGTTGTGACAGAGATAGGTGAATTTCCCCAGGGACAATACCACACTAATTGATTGTCCAGTTACAAATAGACAGATGTGAAAACATACATAGAAGTAAGTAACATTATATAGACTGAACAGGTTATATTAAAGAATATTTGATTCTTTCAAGAATTATTTAGCCTTATATCCTCTTCTATAAAGGGTAGAGAACTGACATGATCTTTAGTCTCAACTCTGGTTCACCATTAGAGCTTAGAAAGCCCTCCCAGCCTTTCCTTCAAAATCCTGTTCAGGTAGCCATTTTCAGTTTAAGATATCTTTTCTTTTTTGTTTTTTGATCAAAACTTTAGTTTAGATAATAACATTTGGTTCCATACATAGGTACATTTAGAATATTTCTTTTTCCTTTTATTGTCTTTATTCATTTTGTACACTCCATATTTTATTCCCCCCAACCCTGGTTTACCCTCTGACTGTTCCACATTCCATACCTCATCCCCATACCCTGTCTCCATGAGGATGTCCCCACCCCCATTCCCTGCCCAAGTAGACTTCAAAACTCCCTGTGGCTTACCATCTCTTGAAGGTTAGGTACATCTTCTCTGACTGAACCCAGACCTGGGAGCCCTCTGCTGTATATGTGTTGGGGACAACATATCAGGTATATGCTGCTATGCTTGGTGGCCCAGAATTTGAGAGATCTCGGGGGTCCAGGTTAATTGAGACTGCTGGTCCTCCTATAGGGTGGACCTCCTCCTCAGCTTCTTCCAGCTTTTCCCTAATTCAATCACAGAGGCCAGTGGCTTCTGTCCATTGGTTGGGTACAAATATCTGAATCTGACTCTTTCAACTGCTTGTTGGGTCTTCTGGAGTGTGGTTATGATAGGTCCCTTTTTGTGAGTTCTTCATAGCCTCAGTAATACTGTCAGATCTGAGGACCTCCCCTTGAGCTGGATCCAACTTTGGGCCTGTTGCTGGACCTTCTTTTCCTCAGGCTCCTCTCCATTTCCACCCCTACAGTTCTTTCAGACAGGAACAATTATGGGTCAGAGTTTTGACTGTGGGAATACAATCCTCTTCTCCATTTGATGCCCTGTCTTCCTGCTGGAGGTGGGCTCTGTAAGTTCCCTCTCCCTACTGTCTGGTATTTCATCTAAGATACCCCTACTTTGAGTCCTGAGAGTCTCTCACCTCCCAGGTTTCTGGTGCATTCTGGAAGGTCCCCCAACCTCCTACCTCATGAGGTTGTCTGTTTCTAGTCTTTCTGCTGGCCCTCAGGATTTCAGTCCTTCTCCCTCACCCAATACTTGATCAGGTTCTCTTCTGCCCCACCCCCTATACACTTTCCCTCTCAGCTCCCTCCCTCCCAACCTGTGATTGCTTTGTTTTCCCTCCAAGTGTAACTGAGGAGTTCTCACTTGGGTCCTTTAGCTTGTTGATCTTTTTTAAATTCTATGGACTGAATCTTGGATATTATGTCAATTTTTGGCTAATATCTTATTAGTGAGTGCATACCATGCATGTCCTTTTGCGTCTGAGTTACCTCATTCAGGATGATATTTTCTAGTTCCATCCATTTGCCTGCAAAACTCAGGATGTCCACGTTCTTAATAGCTGAGTAGTATTCCATTGTATAAATGAACTACATTTTTTCTTTTTTCTTTTTTTTAATTCTATATTCTTTGTTTACATTCCATCCCCTTTCCCAGTCTCCCCCTCCCACCATTTGTCCCATAAGTCCTCTCTCCCCCAACTATTCCCCAATCACCCCCCTACCATTTCTCGGTTCTGGTATTCTCCTACAAAACTAGATCCAATCTTTTCAGGCCCAAGGACCTCTCCTTTCTTCTTCTTGGGAATCATTTGACTTGCTAATTGTGCCTTGAGTATTTAGGGCTTCTGGGCTCATTAATATCCACTTATCAGTGATTGCATTTCATGTGTATTCTTTTGTGAATGGGTTAACTCGCTTACAATGATATTTTCCAGATCTAACCATTCGCCTACAAATTGCATGAATTCATTATTTTTAATTGCTGAGCATTATTCCATTGTATATATATACCACATTTTCTGTATCCATTCCTCCTTTGAGGGATATCTGGGCTCCTTCCAACTTCTGGCTACTATAAACAAGGCTGCTATGAACATAGTGGAGCATGTGTTTTTATGTTTGCAGGGGAATCCTCTGGGTATATGCCCAGGAGTGGTATGCCAGGGTCCTCTGGAAGAGACATGCCCAATTTTCTGAGGAACTGCCAGACTCATTTCCAGAGCGGTTGTACCAAATTCCAATTGCACCAAAAGTGGAGGAGTGTTCTTCATTCTCCACATCCACGCCAGCACCCATTGTCTCTTGAGTTTTTAATCTTTGCCATTCTGACTGGTGTGTGGTGGAATCTCAGGGTTGTTTTGATTTGCATTTTCCTGATGACTAATGATGCTGAACATCTCTTAAGGTGTTTTTCAGCCATCTGAATTTCTTCTGGTGAAAATTCTTTGTTTAGCTCTGTACCCCATTTTTGATAGGGTTATTTGGTTCTTTGGGGTCTAACTTCTTGAGTTCTTTGTATATATTGGATATTAGCCCTCTGTTGGATGTGGGGTTGGTGAAGATCATTTCCCACTTTGTTGGTTGCCGTTTTGTCCTTCTGACAGTGTCCTTTGCCTTACAGAAACTTTGTAATTTTATGAGGTCCCATTTGTCAATTCTTGATCTTAGAGCATAAGCTATTGGTGTTCTGTTCAGGAACTTTCCCCCATGTGCCCATGTCCTCCAGGGTCTTCCCAAGTTTCTTTTCTAATAGTTTCAGCGTGTCAGGTTTTATGTGGAGGTCCTTGACCACTTGGAGTTGATCTTAGTACAAGGAGATAAGAGTGGGTTGATTCGCATTCTTCTGCATGTTGACCTCCAGTTGAACCAGCACCATTTGTTGAAAAGGCTCTCTTTTTTCCACTGGATGGTTGTAGCTCCTTTATCAAAGATCAAGTGACCATAACTTTGTGGATTCATTTCTGAGTCTTCAATCCTATTCCATTGATCTACTTGCCTGTTGCTGTACCAACACCATGCAGTTTTTAACACAATTGCTCTGTAGTACTGCTTGAGGTCAGGGATATTGATTCCTCCAGAAGTCCTTTTATTATTGAGAATAGTTTTAGCTATCCTGGGTTTTTTGTTGCTCCAGATGAATTTGAGAATTGCTTTTTCTAGATCTATGAAGAATTGATTTGGGATTTTGATGGGGATTGCATTGAATCTGTAGATTGCTTTTGGCAAGATGGCCATTTTTACTATATTGATCTTGCCAAACTATGAGCAAGAAATATTTTTCCATCTTCTGAGGTCTTCTTCGATTTCTTTCTTCAAGGACTTGAAGTTCCTGTCATATAGATCTTTCGCTTGTTTGGTTAGAGTCACGCCAACGTACTATATGTTGTTTGTGGCTATTGTGAAGGGTGTTATTTCCCTAACTTCTTTCTCAGCCTGCTTATCCTTTGAGTACAGGAAGGCTACTGATTTGCTTGAGTTGATTTTATAACCAGGCACTTTGCTGAAGTTGTTTATCAGCTGTAGAAGTTCTCTGGTGGAGTTTTTTGGGTCGCTTAAGTAAACTATCATATCATCTGCAAATAATGATATTTTGACTTCTTCCTTTCCAAATTGTATCCTTCTGACTACCTTCTGTTGTCTAATTGCTCTCGCTAGAACTTCAAGTACTGTATTGAAAAGATATGGAGAGAGAGAGCATCCTTGTCTAGTCCCTGATTTTAGTGGGGTTGCTTCGAGTTTCTCTCTATTTTAGTTTGATTTTGGCTACTGGTTTGCTGTATATTGCTGTTACTATGTTTAGGTATGGGCCTTGAATTCCTGCTCTTTCCAAGACTTTTAGCATGAAAGGATGCTGAATTTTGTTGAGTGCTTTTTCAGCATCTAATGAGATGACCATGTGTTTTTTTTCTTTTAGTTTGTTTATGTAGTGGATTACATGGATGGATTTCTGTATATTGAACCATCCCTGCATCCCTGGGATGAAGCTGACTTGATCATGGTGAATGATCGTTTTGATGTGTTCTTGGATTCGGTTGGCAAGAATTTTATTTAGTATTTTTGCATCCATATTCATAAGGGAAATTGGCCTGTAGTTCTCTTTCTTTGTAGGATCTTTGTGTGGTTTTGGTATCAGCGTAATTGTGGCTTCAAAGAATGAGTTGGGCAGTGTTCCTTCTGTTTCTATTTTGTGGAATAGTTTGAGGAGTATTGGTGTTAGATCTTCTTTAAAGGTCTGATAGAATTCTGCACTAAAACCATCTGGTCCCGTACTTTTTTTGGTTGGGAGACTTTTCATAACCCCTTCTATTTCTCTAGGGGTTATCTGGCTGTTTAGCTGATCTAATTGATCCTGATTTAATTTTGGTATTTGGTATCTGTCTAGGAAATTGTCCATTTCCTCCAGATTCTCCAGTTGCGTTGAGTATAGTCTTTTGTAGTATGATCTGATGATATTTTAATTTCCTCAGTTTCTGTTGTTATATCCCCCTTTTCATTTCTAATTTTGTTAATTTGGATACTGTCTCTGTGTACTTTGGTTAGTGTGGCTAAGGGTTTATCTATCTTGTTGATTTTCTCAAAGAACCAGCTCCTGGTTTTGTTGATTCTTTGTATAGTTCTCTTCATTTCTACTTGATTGATTTCAGCCCTTAGTTTGATGATTTCCTGTCTTTTATTCCTCCTTGGTGAATTAGCTTCTTTTTGTTTCAGGGCTTTCAGGTGTGCTGTTAATCTGCTAGTGCATGCTCTCTCCAGTTTCTTTTTGGAGGCACTATGTGCTATGAGTTTTCCTCTTAGTACTGCTTTCATTGTTTCCCATAGATTTGGGTATGTTGTGGCTTCATTTTCATTAAATTCTAAAAAGTCTTTGATTTCTTTATTTCTTCCTTGGCTAAGGTGTCGTTGAGTAGAGTCTTGTTTAGTTTCCATGTGTATGTAGGCTTTCTGTTGTTTTTGTTGCTATTGAAAATCACTCTTACTCCATAGTGATCTGATAGGAGGCATGGTAGTAGTTCGATCTTCTTGTATTTGTTGACATCTGTCTTGTGACCAATTATATGATCAATTTTGGAGAAGGTACTATGTGGTGCTTAGAAAAACGTATATTCTTTTGCTTTAGGATGAAATATTCTCTATATATCTGCTAAGTCCAATTGGTCCAAAGTTTCAATTAGTTTCACTGTGTCCCTATTTAGTTTCTGCCTTCCTGATCGGTCCATTGAGGAGAGTGGGGTGTTGAAGTCACCCACAATTATTGTATTAGGTGCAATGTGTGCTTTAAGCTTTAGTAAAGTTTCTTTTATGAATGAGGGTGTCCTTGCATTTTGAGCATAGATGTTCAGTATTGAGAGTTCTTCTTGGTGGATTTTCCCTTTGACCAGCAAGAAGTGACCTTCCAGGTCTCTTTTGATGATTTTAGGTTGAAAGTCAATTTTATCTGATATTAGAATGGCTACTCCAGCTTGTTTCCTGAGACCATTTCCTTGTAAAATTGTCTTCCAGCCTTTTACTCTAAGGTAATGTTTGTCTTGACATTTTGATGTGTTTCCTGTATACAGCAAAATGTAGGGTCCTGTTTCTGTATCCAGTCTGTTAGTCTATGTCTTTTTATTGGGTCATTGAGTCCATTGATGTTAAGAGATATTAAGGAATAGTAATTATTACCTCTCGACATTTTTGAAATTATTTTTTATATTTGAGAGGTTATCTTCTTTTGGGTTTGATGAGAGGAGGTTTCTATCTTGCTTCTTCCTGGGTATAATTTCCCTCCTTGTGTTGGTGTTTTCCCCCTATTATCCTTTGTAGGGCTGGGTTTGTGAAAAGATATCGTGCAAATTTGGTTTTGTCATGAAATACCTTGGTTTCTCCATCTATGACAATTGAGAGTTTTGCTCGGTATAGTAGTTTTGGCTGAAGTTTGTGTTCTCTTAGAGTCTGCATTATATCTGCCCAGGATCTTCTAGCTTTCATGGTCTAAGGTGAGAAGTCTGCTGTAATTCTAATAGGTCTTCCTTTATATGTTACTTGGCCT
Source organism: Apodemus agrarius (assembly GCA_964023405.1). Classification (NCBI taxonomy): domain Eukaryota; kingdom Metazoa; phylum Chordata; class Mammalia; order Rodentia; family Muridae; genus Apodemus; species Apodemus agrarius. Next base: position 20,173,734 of record OZ030012.1, on the reverse strand, counting down.
TTTTCTCTTACTACCCTTAATATTCTTTCTTTGTTTAGTACATTTGGGGTTTTAATTATTATGTGACAGGAAGTATTTCTGTTCTGGTCTAGTCTGTTTGGAGTTCTGTAGGCTTCTTATATATTCATGGGCATCTCTCTCTTTAGGTTGGGGAAGTTTCCTTCCATAATTTTGTAGAAGATATTTGTTGGCCCTTTAAATTGTAGATCTTCACTCTCATCTATACCTATCATCCTTAGGTTTGGTCTTCTCATTGTGTCTTGGATTTCCTGGATGTTTTGGGTTACAACCTTTTTGCATTTAGCATTTTCTTTGACTGCTGAATCAATGGTTCCTATGGTATCTTCGGCATCTGAGATTCTTCTATCTCTTGTATTCTATTGTTGATATTTGCATCTATGGGCCCTGATTTCTTCCCAAGGTTTTCTATCTCCAAAATTGTCTTCCTTTGTGATTTCTTAGTTGTTTCTACTTCTGTTTTTAGATCCTGGATGGTTTTGCTCAGATCTTTCATTTGCTTGTTTGTGCTTTTATGTAATTCTTTAAGGGATTTTTGTTTCCTCCTTATTGGCTTCCATTTTTTGATTCATATTCTCCTGAAATTCTTTAAGTGTTTTTTTTCCATTTGCCTTGTAAGGGCCTCTACCTTTTGATCTATTTTCTCCTGTATTTCTTTAAGGGATTTATCCATGCGTTCAGCTATCAGCATCTTGACTAGTGATTTTAGATCCAAATCTTCTTTTTCTGGTGTGTTGTGGAATCCAGGACTTCTTGTTGTTGGCGAACTGATTTCAGATGCTGGCATGCTGCCTTGATTTCTGTTAGCAACGTTCCTACATTTGCCTTTGCCATCTGGTTATCTCTGGCATTAGTTGACCTTGTCACTGACTGGTGTTTGAACCTCCCGTGAGGCTGGCCCTGCCTGCTGGTTCTCTACTGATGACCAGGCAGCAAGATGGAGACTGCTGCTGAGAGTGGTAAGAGGACCTCAGAGTAGTCGGTTCCCAGCCTAGTTGGTACAAGACCCGGTGGCCGTGTAGATGTCCCGCTGGACCACCCAGGCACTGGCTACTGGCAAGAGGCCTGGCAGAATTCCATCTGAGTGATGGTAGTAACAAATTAAGTCTGCATCTCTGGCCGTCTTTACTAGTGACCTAGCGATAAAATGGAGACGGTCTTTTTAGGGGTCTGGGAGAACCGCGGGGCAAGCAGCTCCCAGCCACGCCATGGAGGTGATCCTCCAATCTGCCCTGACTCTGGCTCCTGGTCCACGCCTGATGGTTTCCTGCCTGAGTGATGGCAGGCCCCGATTAGGTTTGGATACCTGCACCTCTCTGCCAGTGACTCAGGAGCAAGCTGGAGACCTTCAGTGTAGGGGCCTGGGAGAACCAGGGGCACGCAGCTCCCAGCCGAGCCATGGAGGTGTTCTGGTGATCTGCTCTGACTCTTGCTCCTGGCCCATGCCTGGCAGTTTCCTGCCCGAATGATGGCAGGCCCTGATTAGGTCTGGATACCTGCACCTCTCTGCCGGTGACTCCAACTTCTCTATTCCTTTAAGGAATATATACATTTCCTCTTTGAAGACCTTTATTATTTTGGAAGATTGGATTTAAGGTTATTTTCTTGTGCTTTGGTTGTGTTAGAATATATAGGGCTTGCTGTAGTATGGTAGTCGTGCTCTAAAGGTGTCCTGCCTTTTGTTGATTGTGTTTTTTTGAGGGCCTTTTTGTGTATGCCTTTGGTCCCTGGATGTTCCTGTTGTAGTAGGTATTGGAAGGGTGGTTAACCTCGAGTATCCTGGTATGACAGGCCTCTGATGTGCATCCTTGGACTGTATGATTCTGGATATACAGTTCTATATGTTTCAGGAGCCTCATGTTCAATGAAGGTGGAGGAGAGGCATCGGAAGAATGGACGTCCTTCTGGCATAGTGGGATGGCTAAGACATCTTGGCATGCCCAGAGGACTCAGAAAGCATGTTAGAGTGTGTGGGGAAAGAAGCTTACCTGTGTGTTTCAGCCTTAGTTTGACAAAGGTGGGTCCAGAGATAGCAGGAGAATGGAGTTTCCTTTGGGATACCAGGCAACTGCTCTGGGCAGTTTGGTTTGCTCCAGAATACACAGCAAGCAGGGGATTTCTAATTTATAGTACCATACCACCTTCATATAGTGATATTTTGACTTCTTTCTTATTTTTATCCCTTTAATATTCTTCTGTTGCTTTATTGCTCAGTTAGAACTTTGAGTACATTACTGAAAAAGATTAGGGACGTGCATATCTGTCTCATTCCTGATTCAATAAGGTTGCTTCATGCTTTTCTCCTTTTAGAATGATGTTGGTTGTGGCTTTCCCATACATCAATTTTATTGTGTTGAGGGAGGTGAACTCTAGTATTACCTTCTCTAGGTCTCATCATAAACTTATGTCAAATTTTGTAAAAGTTTTTTTTTTTGCATCTGTTGGGATGATCATTTGACTTTTGTCTGTAAGTCTGTGCATTCATTTATGTGGTTTATTCCCTTTATTGACTTCCATATGTTGAGCTTTCCCAGAATTTTAGGAATAAATACAACTTGGTCATGTTTAAGAATCTTTTTTAATGCATGTCTACATTCTTTTTGTAGGGATGATTTTATTGAACATTTTGAATTTATTTTCTTTAAGGATATTATATTATAGTATCATTTTTGTGTTGTATCTTTACCTGGTTTAGGTATGAAAGGAATACTGGCTTTACGCAGCAAGTTAGGTATTGCTTCACCTGTGTCTATTTTCTGAATAGTTTAAGACACACTGACTGAATATATTATTTAATATCTAGGATAAATCTGCTGTGGAACTAATTTGTGTGGGCATTGTAAATGCAGCAGGATTGCCATTTCAATCTCATTTGTCATAGGTTTTTCTTTTTGTGTTGTTGACTTCTTGGTTTTCATGGGTTCACTGAATATAAAAATACAACCATTTATTTTAGGTTTTATAGATTAATGGAACACATATTTTAAAAATGGTTTCATCTAATATTCTGAGTTTCATTAGTATCTGCTGTAATATTTCTTCGTTCACTTCTGATTCTATTAATTTGCATCCATTTTTTGTATTGTTTAGTTGAACCAGGGATCTACCAAACTTCTTCATTTTCTTAAAGAACCATCTCTTAGATTCACTAAATCTTTTATATAGTTTTCTATTTTTTCTTTTTCATTAATTTCTGCATTGATTTTTTTCTTGCTGTTGACTGGGTTTGGATTTATTTGGTTCTTGTTTTTTGTTTGTTAAAATATTTTTATTGGGAAAGAAAGGTACTGTGGGGGCGGGCTGGCAGCAAGGTGCCATCTTGCCTCGGGACACAGCACAGAATTCTAGCAGCTGGAGTCAGGGGCTTGGACTGAGACCTAGCATAGTCTAGCACAGACAACGCCGCCAGGCTCTGGCCCGCACCCAGAGCCAGAAGAGATCGGCAGATCCGGGCACCAACAGCTCAGCAATGGTCACTGTCCCCTGGGGACAGGAATGCTGTGCTTTCAGCGGGGCCGCCATCTTGCTTCGGGACACCACTCGAACTACGGGCACAGCGAGCAGCTGGAGTCAGGTGCGTGGACAGAGATATAGCTTAGCTTAGCTCTGCAGGAGATCTGGGCACAGACAGCTCAGCTGCAGGTGCAGACCACCGTGGGCCAGCTCTCGGGGCGGGCTGGCAGGGAGGTGCCATCTTGCCTCAGGACACAGCACAGAATTCTAGCAGCTGGAGTCAGGGGCTTGGACTTAGACCTAGCATAGTCTAGCACAGACAATACCGCCAGGCTCTGGCCCACACCCAGAGCCAGAAGAGATTGGCAGATCCGGGCACCAACAGCTCAGCAACGGTCACTGTCCCCTGGGGACAGGCGCACTGTGCTTTCAGCGGGACTGCCATCTACAATAAGACCAACTAACTCCAGAGAGAAACAGATGGCAAAAGGCAAACGTAGGAACGTTATTAACAGAAATCAAGGCAATATGGCACCATTTGAACCCAATTCGCCAACCACAGCAAGTCCTGGATACCCCAGCACACTAGAAAAACAAGAGTTAGATATAAAAGCACAGGTCATGATGCTCCTAGAGGAACACAAAAAAGACATAAACAAATCTCTTAAAGAAATGCAGGGGAACATCAATAGGGTAGAAGCTCTTACAATGCAAACACAAAAATCACTTAAAGAACTCCAGGAGAATATGGGCCAACAGACAGAAACCAATGGAGAGGAAATAAGAAAATCAGTTAAAGAAATGCAGGAGAACTTGAAACAACATGCAGAAGTCATGAAAGAGGGAGCACAAAAATATATTAAAGAATTACATGACAACACAAACAAACAAATGAAGGAACTGAGCAAAACCATCCAAGATCTGAACACAGAGGTAGAAACAACTAAGAAATCACAAAAGAGGCAACTTTGGAGATAGAAAACCTTGGGAAGAAATCAGGGGTCGTAGATGCAAACATCAACAACAGAATACAAGAGATACAGATAAGAATCTCAGATACTGAAGATAACAGTAACCATTGACTCCACAGTCAAAGAAAACGCAAAATCCAAAAGGCTTGTAACCCAAAGCATCCAGGAAATCCAGGACACAAAGAGAAGACCAAACCTAAGGATTATAGGGATAGAATAGAGAATAAAGATCTACAACTTAAAGGGCCAGCAAATATCTTTAACAAAATTATGGAAGAAAACTTCCCTAACTTAAAGAGAGATGCCCATGAATATACAAGAAGCCTACAGAACTCCAAACAGACTGGACCAGAACAGAAACACCTCCTGTCACATAATAATCAAAATCCCAAATGTACTAAACAAAGAAAGAATATTAAAGGCAGTAAGAGAAAAAGTCCAAGTAACATATAAAGAAAGACCTATCAGAATCACACCAGACTTCTCTCCAGAAACCATGAAAGCTAGAAGATCCTGGGCAGACTTCATGCAGACCCTAAGAGAACACAAATGTCAGCCAAGACTACTATACCCAGCAAAACTCTCAATCAACATAGATGGAGAAATCAAAATATTCCATGACAGGACCAAATTTACACAATAGCTTTCGACTAACCCAGCTCTACAAAGGATAATAGGAGGAAAACTCCAAAACAAGGAAGGAAACTGTACCCAAGGAAAAGCAAGACAGTAACCTTCTTCCATCAAATTCAAAGGAAGATAACTACTCAAAAACAAAAATAACATCAAAAATGTCAGGAAGTAATAATCTCTATTCCTTAATATCTCTTAACATCAGTGGACTCAATTTCCCAATAAAAAGACATAGACTAACAGACTGGATATGGAAACAGGACCCTACATTTTGCTGCTTACAGGAAACACACCTCAGAGTCAAAGACAAACACTACCTTAGAGTAAAAGGATGGAAGACAATTTTGCAAGCAAATGGTCACAGGAAGCAAGCTGGAATAGCCATGTTAATATCAGATAAAATTGACTTCCAACCCAAAGCAATCAAAAGAGACACAGAAGGTCACTTCTTGCTAGTCAAAAGAAGAATCCACCAAGAAGAACTCACAATTCTAAACATCTATGCTCCAAATGTAAGGGCACTCAAATTCATAAAAGAAACAAGCAAAAGATCTGTATGACAGGAACTTCAAGTCCTTGAAGAAAGAAATCGAAGAAGACCTCAGAAGATGGAAAAATATTTTTTGCTCCTGGATTGGCAGGATCAATATAGTAAAAATGGCTATCTTGCCAAAAGCAATCTACAGATTCAATGCAATCCCCATCAAAATCCCAAATCAATTCTTCATAGATCTAGAAAGAGCAATTCTCAAATTCATCTGGAGCAACAAAAAACCCAGGATAGCTAAAAGTATTCTCAACAATAAAAGGACTTCTGGGGGAGTCAATATCCCTGACCTCAAGCAGTACTACAGAGCAATTGTGTTAAAAACTGCATGGTATTGGTACAGCAACAGGCAGGTAGATCAATGGAATAGGATTGAAGACCCAGAAATGAACCCACAGACTTATGGTCACTTGATCTTTGATAAAGGAGTCACAACCATCCAGTGGAAAAAAATAGCCTTTTCAACAAATGGTGCTGGTTCAACTGGAGGTCAACATGCAGAAGAATGTGAATTGACCCACTCTCATCTCCTTGTACTAAGATCAACTCCAAGTGGATTAAGGACCTCCACATAAAACCAGACACACTGAAACTATTAGAAAAGAAACTTGGGAAGACCCTGGAGGACATGGGCACAGGGGGAAAGTTCCTGAACAGAACACCAATATCTTATGCTCTAAGATCAAGAATTGACAAATGGGACCTCATAAAATTACAAAGTTTCTGTAAGGCAAAGGACACTGTCAGAAGGACAAAACGGCAACCAACAACGTGGGAAATGATGTTCACCAACCCCACATCCGACAGAGGGCTAATATCCAATATATACAAGGAACACAAGAAGTTAGACCCCAAAGAACCAAATAACCCTATCAAAAAATGGGGTACAGAGCTAAACAAAGAATTTTCACCTGAAGAAATTCGGATGGCCGAGAAACACCTTAAGAGATGTTCAACATAATTAGTCATCAGGGAAATGCAAATCAAAACAACCCTGAGATTCCACCTCACACCAGTCAGAATGGCTAAGATTAAAAACTCAAGAGACAACAGGTGCTGGTGAGGATGTGGAGAAAGAGGAACACTCCTCCACTGTGGTGGGATTGCAAAATGGTAAAACCGCTCTGGAGATCAGTGTGGCGGTTCCTCAGAAAATTGGGCATGTCACTTCAGATTACCCTGGCATACCACTCCTGGGCATATACTCAGAGGATTCCTCTGCATATAATAAAGACACATGCTCCACTATGTTTATAGCAGCCTTGTTTATAATAGCCAGAAATTGGAAGGAGCCCAGATATCCCTCAAAAGAGGAATGGATACAGAAAATGTGGTATATTTATACAATGGAGTACTACTCAGCAATTAAAAATAATGAACTCATGCAATTTGTAGGTAAATGGTTAGATCTGGAAAATATCATCCTAAGTGAGCTAACCCAATCACAAAAGCATACACATGAAATGCAATCTCTCATAAGTGGATATTAATGAGCCCAGAAGCCCTAAATACTCAAGACACAATTAGCAAGTCAAATGACTCCCAAGAAGAAGAAAGGAGAGGACCCTGGGCCTGTAAAGATTGGATCCAGTATTGTAGACCCAGAACAGAGAAATCGTGTGTGTGTGGGGGAATGAGTGGGGAATAGCGGGGGGGGGGTGAGGAATTATGGGACATATGGTGGGGGGGTAATTGGGAAAGGAGTAAACCTTTGGAATGTAAACATAGAATATAGAAAATAAAAAACAACAACAAAAAAGAAACTTTACTAAAGCTGACAGCACACAATGCACCTAACACAATGATTGTGGGGGACCTCGATATTCCACTATCCACAGTGGACCAATCAGGAAAACAGAAACTAAACAGGGATACGGAGAAACTCATCGAAACTTTGGACCAATTGGATTTAACAGATATATATAGAACATTTCACCCTAAAGCAAAAGACTATACCTTTTTCTCAGCTCCTCATGGTACCTTCTCCAAAATCGACCATATAATTGGACACAAGACAGACCTCAACAAATAAAAAAAGATCGAACTAATCCCATGCCTCTTATCAGATCACCATGGAGTAAGAGTGTTCTTCAATAGCAACAAAAACAACAGAAAATCCTCATACACGTGGAGGCTGAACAATATTCTACTCAATGACACCTTAGTCCAGGAAGAAATAAAGAAAGAAATCAAAGATTTCTTAGAATTTAGTGAAAATGAAGGCACAACATACCCAAATCTATGTGAGTCAATGAAAGCAGTGCTTAGAGGGAAAACTCATAGCCCTAAGTGTCTCCAAAAAGAAACAGGAGAGAGCATATACTAGCAACTTAATGGCGCACTTGAAAGCTCTGGAACAAAAAGAAGAAATTTCACCCAGGAGGAGTAGAAGACAGGAAATCATCAAACTCAGGGCTGAAATCAATCAAGTTGAAACAAAGAGAACCATACAAAGAATCGACAAAACCAGGAGGTGGTTCTTTGAGAAAATCAACATGATAGATAAACTCCTAGCCAGACTTACCAAAGGGCACAGAGACAGTATTCAAATTAACAAAATTAGAAATGAAAAGGGAGATATAACAACAGAAACTGAGAAAATTCAAAAAATCATCAGATCCTACTACAACAGTCTATACTCAACACATCTGGAGAATCTGGAGGAAATGGACAATTTCCTAGACAGTTACCAAGTACCAAAATTAAACCAGGATCAAATAGATCGCCTAAACATACCCATAACCCTCAAAGAAATAGAAGGGGTCATAGAAAGTCTTCCAACCAAAAAAAGCACAGGACCAAATGGTTTTAGTGCAGAATTCTATCAGACCTTCAAAGAAGTCCTGATACCGATACTCTTCAAACTATTCCACAAAATAGAAACAGAAGGAACACTACCCAACTCATTCTATGAAGCCACAATTACCCTGATACCAAAACCACACAAAGATCCAACTAAGAAAGAGAACTACAGGCCAATTTCTCTTATGAATATCAATGCAAAAATACTAAACAAAATACTTGCTAACCGAATCCAAGAACACATCAAAATGATCATTCACCAATGTCAAGTTGGCTTCAACCCAGGGATGCAGGGATTGTTCAATATATGGAAATCTATCAATGTAATCCACTACATAAAGAAACTCAAAGAAATAAAACCACATGGTCATCTCCTTGGATGCTGAAAAAGCATTTGACAAAATTCAGCACCCTTTCATGCTAAAGGTCTTGGAAAGAGCAGGAATTCAAGGCCCCTATCTAAACATAGTAAAAGCAATATACAGCAGACCAGTAGCCAACATCAAGGTAAACGGAGAAAAACTTGAAGCAATCCCACTAAAATCAGGGACTAGACAAGGCTGTCCCCTCTCACCATATCTCTTCAATATATTACTTGAGGTACTAGCTAGAGCAATTCGACAACAGAGGGAAGTCAAAGGGATACAAATCGGAAAGGAAGAGGTCAAACTATCATTATTTGCAGATGATATGATAGTATACTTAAGTGACCCAAAAAACTCCACCAGAGAACTCCTGCAACTGATAAACAACTTCAGCAATGTGGCTGGCTATAAAATCAACTCAAGCAAATCAGTAGCCTTCCTATACGCGAAGGAAAAGCAGACGGAGAAAGAAATTAGAGAAATGACACCCTTCACAATAGCCACAAATGATATAAAGTATCTTGGAGTGATGCTAACCAAACATGTGAAAGATTTATATGACAAAAACTTCAGGTCTCTGAAGAGGGAAATTGAAGAAGACATCAGAAAATGGGAAAATCTTCCATGCTCGTGGATTGGCAGGACTAATATAGTCAAAATGGAAATCTTACCCAAAGCAATATACAGATTCAACGCAATCCCCATCAAAATCCCAACTCAGTTCTTCATAGAGTTAGAAAGAGCAATTCTCAAATTCATCTGGAATAACAAAAAACCCAGGATAGCTAAAACTACCATCAACAGCAAACGAACTTCTGAGGGAATCAATATCCCGGACCTCAAGCAATATTACAGAGCAGTAGTATTAAAAACGGCATGGTATTGGTTCAGTGACAGGGATGCGGATCAATGGAATAGGATCAAAGACCCAGAATTTAACCCGCATGTCTATGGCTAATTGATCTTCGACAAAGGAGCTGAAAACATCCAGTGGAAAAAAGATAGCCTTTTCAACAGATGGTGCTGACTCAACTGGAGGTCAACATGCAGAAGAATGAGAATTGATCCACTCTTATCTCCTTGCACTAAGCTCAACTCCAAGTTGATCAAGGACCTCCACATAAAACCAGACACACTAAAACTAATAGAAAAGAAACTGGGAAAGACCCTTGAGGACATTGGCTCAGGGAAAAATTCCTGAACAGAACACCAATTGCTTATGCTCTAAGAGCAAGAATAGATAAATGTGACCTGATAAAATTACAAAGTTTCTGTAAGGCAAAAGACACTGTCAAAAGGACAAATTGGCAACCAACAAATTGGGAAAAGATCTTCACCAACCCCACATCCGACAGAGGGCTAATATCCAATGTATACAAAGAACTCAAGAGGTTAGGCTCCAGAAAACCAAATAACCCTATCCAAAAATGGGGTACAGAGCTAAACAGAGACTTTTCACCTGAAGAAATTCGGATGGCTGAGAAACACCTTCAAAAATGTTCAACATCATTAGTCATTAGGGAAATGCAAATCAAAACAACCCTGAGATTTCACCTCACAAAAAAATGTAAACAAGAAATATATATTGGATATATTTCTTATTTACATTTCATTTCCCCTATGTAAACAAGAAATATATATTGGATATATTTCTTATTTACATTTCATTTCCCCTTTCCTGGTTCCCCACCCCCCAAAAGTCCCACATGCCCTTTTCCCTCCCCCTGTTCCCCCATCCACCCCTTCCCACTTCCCTGTTCTGGTATTTCCCTACACTGATGCATTGAGCCTTTCCAGAACCAGGGTCCACTCCTATCTTCTTCTCAGACATCATTTGGTATGTGGATTGTGTTTTTGGTGTTCCAAGATTCTAGGTTAATATTCACTTCTCAGTGAGTGCTTACCATTGGTATTCTTTTGAGAATGGGTCACCTCACTTAGTATGATGTTCTCCATCTCCATATGTTTGTCTAATAATTTCATGAATTCATTGTTTCTAATGGCTGAATAGTACTCCATTGTGTATATATACTACAATTTTTGTATCCATTCCTCCATTGAGGGACATCTGGGTTCTTTCCAGCTTCTGGCTATTATAAATAAGGCTGCTATTAACATCGTAGAGCATATGTCCTTATTACATGCTGGGGAATCTTCTGGGTATATTCCCAGGAGTGGTATGGCAGGGTCCTCCAGAAGTATCATGTTCAGTTTTCTGAGGAATTGCCAGACTGATTTCCAGAGTGGTTGTACCAGCTTGCAATCCCACCAGCAGTGTAGGAGTGTTCCTCTTTCTCCACATCCTTGCCAACACCTGCCATTTCCTAAGTTTTTAATCTTAGCACCTCTGACTGGTGTGAGAAAAACTCAGGGTTGTTTTGATTTGCATTTCCCTAATGACTAATGATGTTGAACATTTCTTAAGGTGCTTCTCAGCCATCCAAAGTTCTTCAGGTGAAAAATCTTTGTTTAGCTCTGTACCCCATTTTGTGATAGGGTTATTTGGTTTTCTCTGGCCTAACTTATTGAGTTTTTGTATACATTGGATATTAGCCCTCTGTCAGATGTAGGGATGGTGAAGATCTTTTCCCAATTTGTTGGTTTGTTAAAATATTTTGAATTGCCACTGTAAGTACACTTTTTATTCTCTCCCTGATATTTAAGATATAGGCATTTGGAGCTATAAAATTCTCTTTTAAGATTGTTTTCAATGTGCTACAGAGGATTTGTTTGTCTTGTGCTTTCATTTTTATTTAGTTCCACGAAGATGATTTTAAAATTTCTCTCTTGATTTCTTCTTTAACCCAGTCATCATTTAGCAATCAGTTGTTTAACTTCATGAGTTTGAATATAAGAAATGATTTTAGTCTTTCTAAGTTCATAAAGATTTGTGTTTTTTGCCTTTTTTCTTGTTTATTAAATATTTTCTTTATTTACATTTCAAATGTTATCTACTGTAACAAGCCAGAATGTTTTGCCATTACAAGATAGTGCTGGTTTCCGGCCCTAATCCTGGTAAACAACTTGGTACATGCATATTAATAAGCACACTGACTTAGCTATTTCTTGACCAGCAGTATGCTAATGAGGAGATTCCTCATGTAGCCTACCCTGAGGCAAGAACTAGGCACAGAGACCTAGGCGGGGACTGCTCAGAGATATAAGGCAGCTCATTCTTTGTCTCAGGGCTCCCCATTTTCTCATCATCAAGGAATTCCTGAATAAAGTGCTGTTAAGAAGGATTGTTTCTTGCTGGACAAGTACAGTCACAACACCTGGTTGCTCACACGGGGAGTCTGAGGAGAGATTCTCGTGGATCCAGAACTTTTCAGTACCAGGAAGGCAGTACAGGTAAAGTTCCCTGGGTTTAAGTAGGACAATAAAGATCTCCTGGGGTGAGCAGAGACAATAAAGTTCCCTGGGTTTAAGTAGGGACGATAAAGATCTCCAGTGGTAAGCGGAGACAATAAAGATCCTGGGTTTAAACAGGACTATAAAGCTCACAGAGAAATGACTATGTGGGATTTGCTTCTTAGCTACGAAGCCATTGCATTTGCAGTTCCAGTTATTTTTTTACTCGGCTTGTGCTGTTGCTTTTGGCTTAATTGGCATCATCCAGGACACGAGTGTACCTGTGACTAAACTCTGTCAGTCACACGTAGATAAGTGTGCAGGAGAAGAGTGCTCATAATTTTGAGATAAGGTTGCTAGACAACATGGGGAATTCATCCTCTAGTCCGATTGTGATAGCCCTTAAAAACTTACTTGAACAACGCAAGTTAAAAATAAACAAAAGGACTCTTTCCTCCTTCCTTACTGAGTGTGATCATTGCACTCCTTGGTTTGAGGTCTCTGGCTCGCTAACAGTGGGATCATGGAAAAAATTGGGATGAGATCTGGATCGAGAGCCTAAGAAACAAAAACTAAAACCAGGCACAAAGCCCATATGGAAAATGATTCGTCAGTTCAGACGGCCCGCTGGGCCCTCAGGGATTTGTTGGGAGCGAGAGGAATTGGGCTTAAGAAAGGAAAAGTAAAAAAAAATGAGAAAAGAAAAATGAATTTCAAAACTCTCTTAGGGACAAGAAGAAACATGGAGACGTCCTGTTTCCTCTATAGACCTCAATGGAGATGTTCTTAGTACTAGGTACAAGTGTCCTTTCCTCTCTATGTATTGTCATTGGTGCACCAATTTGTCTATGTGTGTCTGTCCTTGTTTTGTTGTCTGATGTTCTATATGTTATGTTAAAAAAATGGTAAAAACTTTATTTGCTGGAGGTCTATCTCTTGATCCAGTCTCAGTTTACACAGCAGAGGCTGATTTAAGCTGCTCTGCAATTAGCTAGGAGTCAAGCACAGCTGAAGAAAAGCTGCTTTTGAAAAGGGCCATAAAATTGTGTCTTGATTTTCCTTGTTTTTATGCTCTTAAATCTAGAGGCCTGATGGTGGCAGGGTCAGGCTGTCTATATGGTGTTATTCTGTATCTTGTTCTGTGTTCCTGGACGGATGAAAGTGTTTAGACTTCAGACTGACTGAAAAGCGGCTCTCTTAGACTCCAACTCAATGTTTTTAAACACAGAGCTGCTTGTTCTTTTTTGTTTCCCTTTTCTCTGCTCTCAGCCTGAAAACTCCAAGGTTAAACTGTTTGCCTGGGCTCCTGATAGTACCCCCTCCTTTTCTTTATACTTTCTTCGTCTAAAGAAAAACTCCCAACTGCAGCTGCAAGGTCATTCTCCGCCAAGTTAAAACAAAGAAGAGACAAGATTCTTTGAAGGCCCTCTGATGGAGAAAATAAAGTCTTAAGACACTCAAGGTGGCAGATACGGGAATTCTAAATTTAAGTTGGTACAGATGGTTTATTTCATTTATTTTAAATTGTTTAGGTTATTATGATAGGTATGATATTAAGCAAAAAATCTGTCTCGGTGATATTGAAGTCTTGTTTTGAGATTTACATTACAGGGATTGTTATTATGTTCAAGGCATAGATTCTTATTTGATAGAGATTTTATTTTAATACAAAATCAAGGTTTTTATTGGTATAAATAATAAAAATGTAAAGTGCAGGATTTACACCCAGTCATTCTTTGCTGTAATTGTTACAGATCTGAGATGTTTAAGCCTATGAGTTTGGGGCCAAATAAAATATAAGGCTCTGAGTTTATTATTAGGGTGTTTTCTATGTTTTAATCAGAAATTACTGAAAATATTTTAACAGACAACAGTTTACATTACTTTACATAGAAAGTTGGTGTTTTAATTGGTCTTAAAGTTATAAATATGTTTTGCATGTTTTGACTATAGAATATTGTCTTATAAGTTATTGGGCATGATTAACAATTATTACATTGGTAACAAAAAGAAAGTTTAAGACTGGCAACTTAACAAAAATTACTCAAGGGGCTACAGAGCCATTCTCAGACTTTGTAGCTAGAATGGTGGATGCTGCAGCAAAGATTTTTGGAGATGCCGATCAAGCCATGCCTTTTATTAAACAACTAGTTTATGAGCCATGTACCAAAGAATGCTGCAATGCTATAACCCCATATAAACATAAGGGTTTGGAGGCATGGATGAAAGTTTGCAGAGAGATTGGAGGCCCATTAACTAACGTGGGCCTCGCCGCAGCTGTTCTAAGTGCAACAAGAAAAGTTGGTTCAGGAAATGGAAAGTCCTTTAAGTGTGGAAAAACAGGTCACTTTAAATGTGACTGTCCTAATAAAGCCAGAACAACAGGAGGAAGAAATAAACCTGGATTGTGTCCTAGATGTAAAAAAGAAAATCATTGGGCAAATGAGTGTAGGTCTACAAAAACTTTAGATGGTCAGCCTTTACAACAGGGATATTATGGAGCACGTCCAAAAAACGGGCAGAGGGGCCCTTGACCCCAGGGCCCTCAAATATATGGGGCCATGAGCAAGGGGGGACAACAACAGGAGCAGTGGCCCTCCCTTCATCATCTGAAGGACTGAGGTGAGCCACTGCGAGTTCAGCAGGGTTGGACCTCTGTTCCACCACCAGAGTCGTATTAACACCCCAGATGGGAGTCCAGGTAGTGGAAACAGATTTTCAGGGACCCCTTCCATCAGATACTGTGGGATTATTATTGGGGAGATCCTACTCTGCCTTAAGGGGTTTGGTAATGTTACCTGGCATCATCGACCCTGATTATACAGGCACAGTGAAAATTATGGCAGAATCACCCAGAGGTATTATAGCCATCTCTCCTGGAGATAAAATTGCTCAATTATTATTATTACCTAGCAAACATAAACTTTTCCCAGCCAATGCCAAGATTAGAGGGGACAGAGGTTTTGGGTCCACTGGAACTCACCTTACTTATCTTTCCATGAATATGGATACACGTCCTGTTACTGAAATTATTATAGAAGGAAAACATATTTTGGGTCTGTTAGATACTGGAGCAGATAAAAGTATCATTTCCATTAAAGACTGGCCTGCTACCTGGCCTACAAAAGCTTCAGAGCAAATTGAAGACTTAGAGGACTGGGCTTTGAAAATGCGCCTAAAATAAGCACAAAAGAATTAACATGGAAAGTTGGAGAGGGTAGGTCAGGAAAGATCCAGCCGTATGTCCTGGACTTACCTATCTCACTATGGGGGCGAGATATGGGAGTGAGACTTACTAATGAATACTCTCCAGCTGCACAGGACATAATGAGGAAAATGGGCCACATCCCAGGGAGAGGCATTGGTAAAAATCTTCAAGGTAGAGTGGACCCAGTCCACCTCACAAGTAATTATGGTAGGCAAGGCCTGGGTTTTTCCTAGAGGCCACTGAGGGAGGCATTCCCATCAGTTGGAAAACAGAGGAGCCAGTGTGGGTTCCTCAGTGGCCCTTGTCCTCTGAGAAATTAACAGCAGCAAAATATTTAGTCAAAGAGCAACTGGAACAAGGACATATGAAACTCTCCACATCACCGTGGAATACTCCTATCTTTGTTATTAAAAAGAAATCAGGCAAGTGGAGGTTATTGCATGACCTTAAAGCAATTAATCAACAAATGTAAATTATGGGGCCTGTACAACGAGGCCTTCCATTGCTCTCTGGTCTCCCACAATATTGACCAATTATTAGCATTGATATAAAAGATTGCTTCTTTTCTATCCCTTTAGCTCCTCAAGATAGTGTCAGGTTTGCCTTCATTGTTCCATCCGTTAATCATGAGGAATGAGACCAGAGATATGAATGGGTAGTTTTACCTCAAGGAATGGCAAATAGCTCTACTATGTGTCAATTATTTGTTAGTCAAGCTATTACCCCGCTTCGAATATCATATCCAAAGATTAAATGTTTACTTTATATGGATGACATTTTATTATGTGCTAAGGATCAATCAATATTAGAAGAAGCTTATGTAAAATTGGTCAAAAGGTTACAACAACATGGACTCCAAATTGCTCCAGAGAGGGTACAAAAGGGGCAAATATGTGACTATTTAGGAGCCCAAATTAGACCTGAATCCATTAGGCCACTAAAGGTGGAACTTTGTAAAGACGAGTTAAAACTTTGAATGATTTCCAAAAGTTATTAGGTGATATTAATTGGATATGTCCTCATTTGAAAATTCCTAACTTTGAGCTACAACCCTTATATAATATTTTGAAGGGAGATTCAGCCCTTGATTCTCCTAGGACACTTACTAATGAAGCCTGATTGGCATTACAAAAGATAAAAAAGGCAGTTGTCATCAGCTATGCTAACAAGAATTGACTCAACTTCAGACATCTTACTCTGTATCATGAAAACAATTATACAGCCATCAGCATTGCTATGGCAGAATGGCCCTTTACTCTGGATTTATCCTAAGATATCTCCTGCTAAAACATTAGAACATTATCCTTGTGGGCTGCTACCGCTTAAGGTTTGGCAAATGGATGTTATGCACATTTCATCTTTTGGAACTCTAAAATATGTTCATGTCTCAATAGATACTTGTTCTGGTGTAATACATGCAACCCCCATGACAGGAGAAAAAACACGCAATGTTGTTACTCATTGCTTAGAAGCCTGGGCTGCCTGGGGTAAGCCTGAACAGATTAAAACAGACTATGGTCCAGCATATACTGCTCAATCATTTGCAACCTTTTGTGCACAATTACATGTGTCCCATGTTTTGGGATTGCCTTACAATCCACAAAGACAAGGCATTGTGGAATGTGCTCATCAGATGTTAAAGGAAATTCTATTAAAACAAAAAGGGGGAATAGGCGAAGGCCGCACCCCTAGGGAGCAAATATCACTTTCTCGTTTTACTTTAAATTTTTTAATACTGGATGATCATGGCCGCTCTGCGGCTGAGTGACATATGAGTCAGACTAGTGTACTGAATGATTATGTAAAATGGAAAGATATTTTGTCTGGCACATGGAATGGCCCAGATCCCGTGATCACGAGATCTAGGGGAGTGCTTTGTGTTTTTCCACAGAATTGAACTTATCCTCTTTGGGTACCTGAGAGGCTGACAAGGAAAGTACCACGACACGATGAAGATTGTCCTGAGAACACTGACACTGATGGCCTTATGGAGTCTGGTGACACCTGATAAGATTACCTTATGGGCCATAGCTAGAACTTGGTCAGTTCCCTTACCCATACATACTAATTCTACCCTTCTTCCAACATTCTTTTCTACTTCTTGTGCTCATAATTTGCCATGTATTATTCCTTCTGGAGAAGCTCCACAAAAGTATGTCACTGACCCCTTTCGCCAGATTTGGCAATGAGAGTTTTTCCTTATATAATATTTCTGCTTTGCGTAAATGCAATGGACAATTAAAAAATATCAGAATTCAGCAGTTAGTTAGTGATGTTAGCTTTAATGCTGCTAAGGTTTGTGTGAAACCTCCATTCTTTTTCCTATTAGCCTCTAATATTAATGATATCAGTTTTAGTTGCAATTCTTCACGAGTTGATTGTTATTTGTCAGAATGTTGGAGTGAGGGTAATAACGAGACAGCATTGATAGTACATTTACCTATGATTGTTCCGTTGCCTGTGGAGGATAATATGGACCAATTCCCTATTATCGATATCTTTAGGCAGAAAAGAGATTTTGGCATAACAGCTGCTATTATCTCCATTATAGTTGTATCTGCCGCAGCTGCAACTACAGCTGCCGTAGCTATGACTAACCAAGTACAAACAGCCAGTACAGTGAATACTATAATTGAAAAAAACTGCATTAGCCTTGCAAACCCAAAATAACTATAATGCCCATACGGAATCAGGAATTCTTTTGGTTAATCAAAGAGTGGATGTATTACAGGAAGAGATAGAAGCTCTGCATAAGATGATTCAATTATCTTGTGTACATGGCCTGAAGGGCCTCTGTGTTACACCTATACAGGCAACTGTTACTGCTTTAAAAGAACAGCAGGCAGTACTCAGCAATTATTTGAAAGGAAATTGGACAATTCAGGGTGAAATTCTTACTAAACAGCTTGTTTTTCAGATAACCTCACTTAATGCAACAAGATTGGACCCTGTCACATTGGGAGACTTCACATCGTGGATTACTCGCGCAATCTCCTGGGTTAAAGAATGGGCAGGCACGGTTGCAATGGCTGCTCTTATGTGTTTGGCTGCTTTTGTTTGCCTATGGTGCTTCTGTCACCTTAAGAGGGATCACGCCAGATATAAGGCTGTGATGTACCAAGCCCTTGTTGCCATGGATGAGGGAGAGGATCCAGCTGGAGGTTTCGCCCCCAGACCTATTTAGGCACATGATGGGGTATTTCTGTGTTGACTGTATTCAGTGACGGGCATCCTCCCTGGAGCTTGGATCAACCTAAGACATGGGGCCTGGTGGGTGATAGGGTAACCCTGGGATGGGTAAGACCAAGCTGTGGCAAGGGGATGACCTAAGACATAAGCAATCAAAATCAACCCCAGTGCTGTGTCTGGAAGTTCCTTGCTTGGGAACACCTCCTAGGAATTGATGAGTGTATGATGAGAGTGTATGATGAAAGCATGATGAGAATGTGAGATACAGGCTGTAGTATTCGCACTAGATGCACTGTGGCTTTGTCCACACTATTTTCACATTCTACCATTCCTGAGAGTTGTAAGGCAAAGCACTGCATAGAGAGTAGCTAATGACTAGTTTAGCTCTCTCTGGAAGGAACGTCTGATTGCATAAAGGTTGCATGTCCCAGAAACCTTTCCCCTAAAAAATGACATGGGAGCTGGTCAAGGCCTCATTCGAGTGGTGAACTCGATAGTAGGCTTTGTACAATACTCCTCACTACCAACTCAGGGGAATCAGACCTCTACCTTCAACCAAGTACGACATTGTGAAAGATAGTGCTAAAGTGCAAATATTGCCTGGAGTGTGTGAGTCGTTTGATTGGCATCAATATAATAAAAAAGGGGGATATGTAGCAAGCCAGAATGTTTCACCATTACAAGATGGCGCTGGTTTTCGGCCCTAATCCTGGTAAACAACTTGGTACATGTGTATTAATAAGCACACTGACTCAGCTATTTCTTGTCCAGCAGTATGCTAATGAGGAGATTCCTCATGCAGCCTATCCTGAGGCAAGAACTAGGCACAGAGACCTAGGTGGCGACTGCTCAGAGATATAAGGCAGCTCATTCTTTGTCTCGGGGATCCCCATTTTCTCATCATCAAGGAATTCCTGAATAAAGTGCTGTTAAGAAGGATCCTTGGTGTTGCATCATTTCTTGCTGCACAAGTACGGTCGCAACAATCTACTTTCTTTATTTCTGCTCTGAAATCCCCCTATCCCATGACAACACCCCCTGCTCAATAACCCATGCACTCAAACTTCCCTGTCCTGGCATTCCCCTACACTGGGACAAATACTCATCACAGGATCATGAGCTTCTCCTATTATGATGTCCAACAAAGCCATCCTCTGCTACATATGTTGCTGGAGCCATTGGTCCCTCCATGTGTACTCTTTGATTGGTGGTTTAGTTCCTTGGAGCTCTAGGGATACGTATTGGTTCATATTGTTGTTCTTCCTATGGGGCTGAAAACCCCTTCAGCTTCTTGAGACTTTTCTCTTGCTCCTCCATTGGGGGTCTTGTGATCAGTCCAGTGGGTCAATGAGAGAATCTCTATCTTTATTTGTCAAGCACTCGCAGAGCCTCTCTGGAGACAGATATATCAGGCTCCTGTCAGCAAGCACTTTTTGGCCTCCACAATAGTGTCTGGGTTTAGTAACTGTATATAGGATGAATACCCAGATTGGGCAGTCTCTGGATGGTCTTTTCTTTAGTCTCTGCTCCACACTTTGTCTCTCTATCACCTCCCATGGGTATTTTGTTCCCCCTTCTGAGAAGGACCAAAGTATTTACACTTTAGTCTTCATTCTTGAGCTTCATGTGGTCTGTGATTTGTATCTTGGGTATCCTGAGCTTCTGGACTAATATCCACTTAACAGTGAGTTCATACCATGTGTTTTCTTTTGTGATTGGGTTACCTCACTCTGGATGACATTTTCTAGTTCCATCCATTTGCCTAAGAATTTAATGAATTCATTGTTTTTAATAGGTGAGTACTAATCCCTTGTGTTAATGTACCTCATTTTCTGTATCCATTCCACTGTTGAGGGACATCTGGGTTATTTCCAGCTTCTGGGTATTGTAAATAAGGCTGCTATGAACATAGTGGAGCAATTGTCCTTATGCCCTGTTGCAGAATCATCTGGGCATATGCCCAGGAGTGGTGTGGCTGGGTCCTCAGGTACTACTATGTCCAATTTTCTGTGGAAATGCTAAACTTATTTCCAGAGTGGTTGTACCAGCTTGCAATTCCACCAGAATTGGAGGAGTGTTTCTCTTTATTCACATCCTTGAGAACATGTGCGGTCACCTGAGTTTTTGATCTTAGTCATTCTGACTGGTGTGAGGTGGAATCTCAGTGCTGTTTTGATTTGCATTTCCCTGATGACTAAGGATATTGAACATTTCTTTAGGTACTTCTCAACCATGTGGTATTCCTCAGTTGAGAATTCTTTGTTTAGTAATGTTCCACATTTTTAATAGGCTTATTTGTTTCTCTGGATTCTAACTTCTTGAGTTCTTTATATATATTGGTCATTAGCCCATTATCAGATGGAGCGTTGGTAAAGATCTTTTTCCAATTTGTTGGGTGCATTTTTGTCCTATTGACAGTGTTCTTTGCCTTACAATAGCTTTGTAATTTTATGAGATCCCATTTGTCAATTCTTTTTTTTTTAATTTTTATTTTCTATATTCTATGTTTACATTCCAAAGGCTTTTCCCTTTCCCAGTTACCCCCCACCATATGTCCCATAATTCATCTTCCCCCTGCTATTCCCCACTCATTTCCCCCCACGATTTCTCTGTTCTGGGTCTACAATACTGGATCCAATCTTTACAGGCCCAGGGTCCTCTCCTTTCTTCTTCTTGGGAGTCATTTGACTTGCTAATTGTGCCTTGAATTTAGGGCTTCTGGGCTCATTAATATCCACTTATCAGTGATTGCATTTCATGTGTATTCTTTTGTGATTGGGTTAGCTCACTTAGGATGATAGTTTCCAGATCTAACCATTTACCTACAATTGCATGAGTTCATTATTTTTAATTGCTGAGTAGTACTCCATTGTATAAATGTACCACATTTTCTGTATCCATTCCTCTTTTGAGGGATATCTGGGCTCCTTCCAATTTCTGGCTATTATAAAAAAGGCTGCTATAAACATAGTGGAGCATGTGTCTTTATTGTATTCAGGGGAATCCTCTGGGTATATGCCCAGGAGTGGTATGCCAGGGTCCTCTGGAAGTGGCATGCCCAATTTTCTGAGGAACCGCCACACTGATTTCCAGAGCGGTTTTACCATTTTGCAATCCCACCAACAGTGGAGGAGTGTTCCTCTTTCTCCACATCTTCACCAGCACTTGTTGTCTCTCGAGTTTTTAATCTTAGCCATTCTGACTGGAGTGAGATGGAATCTCAGGGTTGTTTTGATTTGCATTTCCCTGATGACTAATGATGTTGAACATCTCTTAAGGTGTTTCTCGGCCATCCGAATTTCTTCTGGTGAAAATTCTTTGTTTAGCTCTGTACCCCATTTTTTGATAGGGTTATTTGGTTCTTTGGGGTCTAACTTCTTTAGTTCTTTGTATATATTGGATATTAGCCCTCTGTCGGATGTGGGGTTGGTGAACATCATTTCCCACGTTGTTGGTTGCCGTTTTGTCCTTCTGACAGTGTCCTTTGCCTTACAGAAACTTTGTAATTTTATGAGGCCCCATTTGTCAATTCTTGATCTTAGAGTATAAGCTATTGGTGTTCTGTTCAGGAACTTTCCCCCTGTGCCCATGTCCTCCAGGGTCTTCCCAAGTTTCTTTTCTAATAGTTTCAGTGTGTCTGGTTTTATGTGTAGGTCCTTGATCCACTTGGACTTGATCTTAGTACAAGGAGATAAGAGTGGGTCAATTCGCATTCTTCTGCATGTTGACCTCCAGTTGAACAAGCACCATTTGTTGAAAAGGCTATCTATTCCACTGGATGGTTGTGGCTCCTTTATCGAAGATCAAGTGACCATAAGTCTGTGGGTTCATTTCTGGGTCTTCACTCCTATTCCATTGATCTACCTGCCTGTTGCTGTACCAATACCATGCAGTTTATAACACAATTGCTCTGTAGTACAGCTTGAGGTCAGGGATATTGTTTCCCCCAGAAGTCCTTTTATTGTTGAGAATAGTTTTAGCTATCCTGGGTTTTTTGTTGCTCCAGATGAATTTGAGAATTGCTCTTTCTAGATCTATGAAGAATTGATTTGGGATTTTGATGGGGATTGCATTGAATCTGTAGATTGATTTTGGCAAGATGGCCATTTTTACTATATTGATCCTGCCAATCCAGGAGCAAGAAATATTTTTCCATCTTCTGAGGTCTTCTTCGATTTCTTTCTTCAAGGACTTGAAGTTCCTGTCATACAGATCTTTTGCTTGTTTGGTTAGAGTTAAGCCAAGGTACTTTATGTTGTTTGTGGCTATTGTGAAGGGTGTTATTTCCCTAACTTCTTTCTCAGCCTGCTTGTCCTTTGAGTACAAGAAGGCTACTGATTTGCTTGAGTTAATTTTATAACCAGCCACTTTGCTGAAGTTGTTTGTCAGCTGTAGAAGTTCTCTGGTGGAGTTTTTTGGATCGCTTAAGTAGACTATCATATCGTCTGCAAATAATGATACTTTGACTTCTTCCTTTCCAATTTTTATCCCTTTGACTTCCTTATGTTGTCTAATTGCTCTTGCTAGAACTTCAAGTACTATATTGAAAAGATATGGAGAGAGAGGGCAGCCTTGTCTAGTCCCTGATTTTAGTGGGATTGCTTCAAGTTTCTCTCCATTTATTTTGATGTGGGTTACTGGTTTGCTGTAGATTGCTTTTACTATGTTTAGGTATGGGCCTTGAATTCCTGCTCTTTCCAAGACTTTTAGCATGAAAGGATGCTGAATTTTGTCGAATGCTTTTTCATCATCTAATGAGATGACCATGTGGTTTTTTTCTTTTAGTTTGTTTATGTAGCGGATTACATTGATGGATTTCTGTTTATTGAATCATCCCTGCATCCCTGGAATGAAGCCTACTTGATCATGGTGAATGATCGTTTTGATATGCTCTTGGATTTGGTTGGCAACAATTTTATTTAGTATTTTTGCATCAATATTCATGAGAGAAATTGGCCTGTAGTTCTCTTTCTTTGTTGGATCTTTTTGTGGTTTAGGTATCAGCGTAATTGTGGTTTCAAAGAACGAGTTGGGCAGTGTCCCTTCTGTCTCTATTTTGTGGAATAGTTTGAAGAGTATTGGTGTTAAGTCTTCTTTGAAGGTCTGGTAGAATTCTGCACTAAACCATCTGGTCCCGAACTTTTTGTGGTTGGGAGGCTTTCTATAACACCTTCTATCTCTTTAGGGGTTATGGGACTGTTTAGCTAATCTACTTGATGCTGATTTAAGTTTGGTATTTGGTATCTGTCTAGGAAATTGTCCATTTCCTCCAGATTCTCCAGTTGTTTTGAGTATAGGCCTTTGTATTAGGATCTGATGATATTTTGAATTTCCTCAGTTTCTGTTGTTATATCCCCCTTTTCATTTCTAATTTTGTTAATTTGGATACTGTCTCTGTGCCCTTTGGTTAGTCTAGCTAAGGGTTTATCTATCTTGTTGTTTTCTCAACGAACCAGCTCTTGGTTTTGTTGATTCTTTGTATGGTTCTCTTGGTTTCTACTTGATTGATTTCAGCCCTTAGTTTGATGATTTCCTGTCTTCTACTCCTCCTGGGTGAGTTAGCTTCTTTTTGTTCCAGGGCCTTCAGGTGTGCTGTTAAGTTGCTAGTGTATGCTCTCTCCAGTTTCTTTTTGGTGTCACTCAGGGCTATGAGTTTTCCTCTTAGCACTGCTTTCATTGTGTCCCAGACATTTGGGTAGGTTGTACCTTCATTTTCATTGAAGTCTAAAATAGTCTTTGATTTCTTTCTTTATTTCTTCCTTGACCAAGGTGTCATTGAGTAGACTATTGTTCAGTTTCCATGTGTATGTGGGCTTTCTGTTGTTCTTCTTGCTATTGAAGACCACTTTTACTCCATAGTGATCTGATAGGAGACATGGGATTAGTTCGATCTTCTTGTATTTGTTGAGGTCTGTCTTGTGACCAATTATATGATCAATTTTTGAGAAGGTACCGTGCGGTGCTGAGAAAAAGGTATACTCTTTTGCTTTAGGATGGAATGTTCTATATATATCTGTTAAATCCAATTGGTCCAAAGCTTCAATTAGTTTCACTGTGTCCCTGTTTAGTTTCTGCTTTCCTGATCGGTCCATTGAGGAGAGTGGAGTGTTGAAGTCACCTACAATCATTGTGTTAGGTGCGATGTGTGCTTTAAGCTTTAGTAAAGTTTCTTTTACGAATGAGGGTGCCCTTACATTTGGCGCATAGATGTTCAGTATTGAGAATTCTTCTTGGTGGATTTTCCCTTTGACAAGCAGGAGGTGACCTTCTGTGTCTCTTTTGATGTCTTTAGGTTGAAAGTCAATTTTATCTGATATTAGAATGGCTACTCCGCCTTGTTTTCTGGGACCATTTGCTTGTAAAACTGTCTTCCAGCCTTTTACTCTAAGGTGGTGTTTGTCTTTGACACTGAGATGTGTTTCCTGTATGCAGCAAAATGTAGGGTCCTGTTTCCGTATCCAGTCTCTTAGTCTGTGTCTTTTGATTGGGGGATTGAGTCCATTGACATTAAGAGATATTAAGGAATAGTAATTATTACTTCCTGACATTTTGGGCATTATTATTATTATTATTATTATTGTTGTTGTTGTTGTATTTGAGTGGTTCTCTTCTTTTGGTTTGGATGAGATGGGGTTTCTATCTTGTTTCTTCTGGGGTGTTGTTTCCCCCCTTGTGTTGGTATTTTTCCCCTATTATCCTTTGTAGGGCTGGGTTTGTAGATAAGTATCTTGCAAATTTGGTTTTGTTGTGGAATATCTTGGTTTCCCCATCTATGGCAATTGAGAGTTTTGCTGGGTATAGTAGTTTTGGCTGAAGTTTGTGTTCTCTTAGGGTCTGCATGAGGTCTGCCCAGGATCTTCTAGCTTTCATGGTCTCAGGTGAGAAGTCTGGTGTAATTCTGATAGGTCTTCCTTTATATGTTACTTGTCCTTTTTCTCTTACTGCCTTTAATATTCTTTCTTTGTTTAATACATTTGGGGTTTTAATTATTATGTGATGGGAAGTATTTCTGTTCTGGTCCAGTCTATTTGGGGTTCTATAGGCTTCTTGTATATTCATGGGCATCTCTCTCTTTAGGTTGGGGAAGTTTTCTTCCATAATTTTGTAGAAGATATTTGCTGGCCCTTTAAGTTGTAGATCTTCATTCTCATCTATCCCTATAATCCTTAGGTTTGGTCTTCTCATTGTGTCCTGGATTTCCTGAATGTTTTGGGTTACCAGCTTTTTGCATTTTGCATTTTCTTTAATTGTCGAATTCATGGTTCCTATGGAACCTTCAGCATCTGAGATTCTGTCTTCTATCTCTTGTATTCTATTGTTGATATTTGCATCTATGACTCCTGATTTCTTCCCAAGGTTTTCCGTTGTCTCCCTTTGCGATTGCTTAGTTGTTTCTACTTCTGTTTTTAGATTTTGTATGGTTTTGCTCAGATCTTTCAGTTGCTTGTTTGTGTTTTCCTGTAATTCTTTAAGTGATTTTTGTGTTTCCTCTTTTATGACTTCTACTTGTTGACCCATGTTCTCTTGTATTTTTTTAAGTGATTTTAGTTTCTCCCCTTTATTGGGATTCATTTTTTGCTCTATATTCTCCTGGATTTCTTTAAGTGGTTTTTGTGTCTGCCTTGTATGGGCTTCTAGCTTTTGATCTATTTTCTCCTCTATTACTTTAAAAAATTTATCTAAGTGATCCTCAATCTGCATCTTTACCAGTGATTTTAGATCTGAGTCTTGTTTTTCTGGTGTGTTGAGATATCCGAGATTTAATTGTGTTTGCCTTGTAATGGCTTCTAGCTTTTGATCTATTTTCTCATGTATTACTTTAAGAGATTTATCTAAGTGTTCCTCCATCAGCATCCTGACCAGTGATTTTAGATCTGAGTCTTGTTTTTCTGGTGTTTTGGGGTATCCAAGATTTATTGCTGTCGGGGAACTGGGTTCAGATGCCGCCATACTACCTTGATTTCTGTTAGTAACGATCTTATGTTTGCCTTTTGCCATCTGGTTAACTCTGGTGTTAGTTGGTCCTGTAGATACTAGCTGGTGCTTGACCCTCCTGTGGGCTTGTAAGGCTATTTCCCAGCGACTGGGACACCTGAACCACTGTTCTGCAGGGCTCCTGCTCACAGATTGCTGACAGGTGGCCTGAGTCCCCCGAGGCCTTAAACTCAGGATATCCCAGGTACTTGGTTCCGCCTGTTGGGCGGCTGCTCTGCACTGCTCCTGCTCAGGGTTTGCTGTCTGTTATCCTGTTTCCCCAGGGGTCTTAAAGTTGGGATATCTCAGTTATCTGGTTCCGTCTGCTGGTCCAAAGCTGCTGGGAAGCTGGCTGGGTCCGGCTTCCCCGCCACTGGCTGGATGGGAAGCTGCAGGCAAGATGGCAGCTGCCTGCAGGGAGCTCGGGGTCTGCCCCGAGAGTGCAGAGTGCAGGCTCAGCTGCTGTGGCCCAAACCATTACTCTGTGTGCAGCTCCCATTCCAGGCCTGAGTTCCCGAAGGTCTTTAACTCAGGCTATCTCGTGTACCTGGTTCCACTGGCTGGGTCTGAGTACCTGGCAAGCTGGCTGGGTCCGGCTTTCCTGCCACCGGCTGGATGGGAAGTTGCAGGCAAGATGGCAGCTGCCTGCAGGGAGCCCCATTTGTCAATTCTTGATTTTAGAGCATATGCTATTGGTATTCTGTTCAGAAAATTTCCCCTGTGGCTATGTGCTCGAGGCTCTTCCCCACTTTCTTTTTTATTAGTTTCAGTGTATCTGGTTTTATGTGGAGTTCTTTTTTATTAGTTTCAGTGTATCTGGTTTTATGTGGAGATCCTTGATCCACTTGGACTTGAGCTTTATACAAGGCAATAAGAACGGATCATTTTGCATTCTTCTGCATGCTAACCAATAATTGAAGCAGCACCATTTTTTGAAAAGGCTGTCTTCCCCCCCCCCCACTGGATGGTTTTAGCTCCTTTGTCAAAGTCCAATTGACAAGAAGTGTGTGGGTTCATTTCTGGATCTTCAGTTCCTGTCACTGTCCCAGTACTATGCAGTTTTTTATCACTTTTGCTCTGTAGTACAGCTTGAGGTCCAGGATGATGATTTCTCCAGAAGTTCTTTTATTGTTGAGAATAGCTTTTTCTATCATGGGTTGTTTTGTTATTCCAGATGAATTTGAGAATTGCACTTTCTAACTCTATAAGGAATTGAGTTGGAAATTTGATGGGGATTGCATGCATCTGTAGATTGCTTTTTCCAAGATTGCTGTTTTTATTTCAATATTAAATTATTTCACACATAATATTTTTACTAACTTGAAGGGGATAAGAAGAGCTAGTTTAGTTTCAATATATGAGAAATGTTTCTTTTTTTGTTTTACTATGTGAACACAGACAATTTGGAAGCTTATTTGCTCTGTAAACAGAACTTCATATTTATTTTAATTCTTTTTTATTCGATATATTATTTATTTACATTTCAAATGATTTCCCCTTACCTGGATCCTTGCTCCCCAAAAGTCCCATATGCCCTATTCCTTTCCTCTGTTCCCACATCCACCCCTTCCCACTTCCCTGTTCTGGTATTCCCCTACACTCATGCACTGAGGTTATCCAGAACCATTGGCCACTCCTTCCTTCTTCTTGGACATCATTTGATATGTGGATTGACTCTTGGATATTCCAAGCTTCTAGGCTAATATCCACTTATCAGTGAGTGCATACCACGAGTATTCTTTTGAGACTGGGTTACCTCACGTAGTATGATGTTCTTCATTTCCATCCATTTGTCTAAGAATTTCATGAATTCATTGTTTCTAATGGCTGACTAGTACTCCATTGGGTATATATACCAAAATTTTTGTATCCATTCCTCCATTGAGGAACATCTGGGATCTTTCCAGCTTCTGGCTATTATAAATAGGGCTGCTATGAACATAGTAGAGCATGTATCCTTATTACATGCTGGGGGATCTTCTGGGTATATGCCCAGGAGTGGTATGGCAGGGCCCTCCAGAAGTATTATGTCCAGTTTTCTGAGGAACCGCCAGACTGATTTCCAGAGTGGTTGTACCAGCTTGCAATTCCACCAGCAGTGTAGGAGTGTGCCTCTTTCTCCACATCCTTGCCAACACCTGCTGTCTCCTGAGTTTTTAATCTTAGCCATTCTGATTGGTGTGAGGTGAAATCTCAGGGTTGTTTTGTTTTGCATTACCCTAATGACTAATAATGTTGAACATTTCTTAAGGTGCTTCTCAGCCATCTGAAATTCTTTAGGTGAAAATTGTTTAGCTTCGTACACCATTTTTGGATAGTTTTCTTTGGTTTTCTAGGGTCTAACTTCTTGAGTTCTTTGTATATATTGGATATTAGCCCGCTTTCAGATGTAGGGTTGGTGAAGATCTTTTCCCAATTTGTTGGTTGCTGATTTGTCCTTTTGACAGTGTCTTTTGCATTACAGAAACGTTGTGATTTTATGAGGTCCCATTTGTCAATTCTTGATCTTAGAGCATAAGCTATTGGTGTTCTTTTCAGGAATTTTTCCCCCTGTGCCGATGTCCTCAAGGGTCTTCTCCAGTTTCTTTTCTATTAGTTTCAGTGTGTCTGGCTTTAAGTGGAGGTCCTTAATCCACATGAGTTTGAGGTTAGTACCAAGAGATACAAATGGATAAATTGGCATTCTTCTGCATGTAATCTCCAGTTGAGCCAGCACCATTTGTTGAAAAGGCTATCTTTTTTCCACTGTATGTTTTCAGTTTCTTTGTCGGAGATCAAGTGGCCATAGATGTGAGGGTTCATTTTTGGGTCTTCAGTCCTATTCCATTGATCCACCTGCCTGTCACTGTACCAATACCATGCAGTTTTTAACACTACTTCTCTGTAGCATTTCTTGAGGTCTGAGAAACTGATTCCCTCAGAAGTTCTTTTACTGTTGCAAATAGTTTTAGCTATCCTGGGATTTCTGTTATTCCAGATGAATTTGAGAATTACTTTTTCTAACTCTATGAAGAACTGAGTTGGGATTTTGATGGGGATTTTGTTGAATCTGTATATTGCTTTTGGCAAGATGGCCATTTTAACTATATTAATCCTGCCAATCCATGAGCATGTAAGATTTTTCCATTTTTTGAGGTCTTCTTCTAATTCCTTCTTCAGAGACCTGAAGTTCTTGTCATACAAATCTTTCACTTGTTTATTTAGAGTCATGCTAAGATACTTTATATTGTTTGTGGCTTTTGTGAAAGGTGTCATTTCCCTAATTTCTTTCTCAGCCTGCTTACCCTTTGAGTATAGGAAGGCTACAAATTTGCTTGAGTTGATTTTATAACCAGCCACTTTGCTGAAGTTGTTTAATAGCTATAGGAGTTCTCTGGTGGAGTTTTTTTTGGGTCACTTAAGTATACTATCATATCATTTGCAAATAGTGATAGTTTGACGTCTTCCTTTCCAATTTGTATCCCTTTGACTTCCTTATGTTACTGAATTGCTCTGGCTAGTACCTCAAGTACTATATTGAAAAGATATGGTGAGAGGGGTCAGCCTTGTCTAGTCCCTGATTTTAGTGGGATTGCTTCAAGTTTCTTTCTATTTACTTTGATGTTGGCTACCGGTCTTCTGTAAATTGCTTTTGCTATGTTTAGTTATGGGCCTTGAATTCCTGCTCTTTCCAAGAATTTTAGCACGAAGGGATGCTGAATTTTGTCAAATTCTTTTACAGCATCCAATGAGATGACCATGTGGTTTTTTTCTTTGAGTTTGTTTATGCAGTGGATTACATTGATGGATTTCCACACATTGAAACATCCCTGCATCCCTTGGATGAAGCCAACTTGATGATGGTGAATGATCGGTTTTATGTGTTCTTGGATTTGGTTGGCAAGAATTTTATTGAGTATTTTTTCCATCAGTGTTCATAAGGGAAAGTGGTCCGAAGTTCTCTTTCTTAGTTGGATCTTTGTGTGGTTTTGGTATCAGCGTAATTGTGGTTTCATAGAATGAGTTGAGTAGTGTTCCTTCTGTTTCTATTTTGTGGACTAGTTTGAAGAATATTGGTGTTAGGTCTTCTTTGATAGTCTGATACAATTCTGCACTAAAACCATCTGGTCCTGTGCTTTTTTTGGTTGGAAGACTTTCTATGATCTCTCCTATTTCTTTAGGGGTTATGGGACTGTTTAAATGATCTATTTGATCCTGATTCAATTTTGGTATCTGTCTAGGAAATTGTCCATTTCCTCCAAATTCTCTAGTTGTGTTGAGTATAGGCTTTTGTAGTAGGAACTGATGATTTTTTGAATTTCCTGCTTTTGTTGTTTTATCTCCCTTTTCATTTCTAACTTTGTTAATTTGGATACTGTCTCTGTGCCCTTTGGTTAGTCTGGCTAAGGGTTTGACTATCTTCTTGATTTTCTCAAA
Organism: Apodemus agrarius; assembly: GCA_964023405.1. NCBI lineage: Eukaryota > Metazoa > Chordata > Mammalia > Rodentia > Muridae > Apodemus > Apodemus agrarius. The sequence continues at coordinate 20,142,807 of OZ030012.1, read as the reverse complement.
GAATCAGCTCCTAGTTTTGTTGATTCTGTGTATGGTTCTGTTTGTTTCCACTTGATTGATTTCAGCCCTGAGTTTGATGATTTTCTGTCTTCTACTCCTCGTTGGTGGATTAGCTTCTTTTTGTTCCAGAACGTTCAGGTGTACCATTAAGCTTCTAGTGTATGCTCTCTCCCATTTCTTTTTGGAGGCACTCAGGTCTATGAGTTTTCCTCTTAGCACTGCTTTCATTGTGTTCCATAGATTTGGTTATGTTCTGCCTTCATTTTCATTAAATTCTAAAAAGTCTTTGATTTTCTTTCTTTCTTCTTTGGACAAGGTATCATTGAGTTGAGTATTTTTCAGTTTTCATGTGTATGTGGGCTTTCTGTTGTTTTTGTTGCTATTGAAGACCACTCTTACTCCATAGCGATCTGATAGGAGGCATGGGATTAGTTCGATCTTGTATTTGTTGACATCTGTCTTGTGACCAATTATATGGTCGATTTTGGAGAAGGGACCATTAAGTACTGAGAAAAAGGTATATATTTTTGCTTTAGGATGAAATGTTCTATATATATCTGTTAAATTCCATTGGTCCAAAGCTTCAATTAGTTTCACTGTGTCCATGTTTAGTTTCTGTTTTCCTGATTAGTCCTTTGAGCATAGTGGAGTGTTAAAATCAATTATTGTGTTAGGTGCAATGTGTGCTTTGAGCTTTAGTAAAGTTTAATTTACCAATGAGGGTGCCATTCCATTTGGAGCATAGATGTTCAGAACTGAGAGTTCTTTTTGGTGGATTTTTCTTTGACCAGCAAGAAGTGTCCTTCCGTGTCTCTTTTGATGACTTTAGGTTTAAAGTCAATTTTATCTGATATTAAAGTGGCTACTCTGGCTCGCTTCCTGAGACCATTTGCTTGTAAAATTGTCTTCCAGCCTTTTACTTTAAGGCAGTGTTTGTCTTTGACACTGAGGTGTGTTTCCTGTATGCAGCAAAATGTAGGCTCCTGTTTCCATATCCAGTCTATGTCTTTTTATTGGGGAATTGAGTCCATTGATGTTAAGAGATATTAAGGAAAGGTGATTATTACTTCCTGTCATTTTGATGTTATTTTTGTATTTGAGTTGTTATCTTCTTTTGGGTTTGATGAAAGAAGGTTACTGTCTTGCTTTTTCCACGGTTTAGTTTCCCTCTTTGTATTGGCATTTTCCTCCTATTATCCTTTGTAGGGCTGGGTTTGTGGAAAGATATTGTGTAAATTTGGTTTTGTCATGGAATATCTTGGTTTCTCCATCTATGGTGACTGAAAGTTTTGCTGGGTATAGTAGTCTTGGCTGACATTTTTGTTCTCTTAGAGACTGCATGAGATCTGTCCAGGATCTTCTAGCTTTCATGGTCTCCTGTGAGAAGTCTGGTGTAATTCTTATAGGCCTTACTTTGCCTTGTTCTCTTACTGCTCTTATTATTCTTTCTCTGTTTAGTACATTTGGGGTTTTGATTATTATGTGACAGGAGGTGTTTCTGTTCTGGTCCAGTCTGTTTGGAGTTCTGTATGCTTCTTGTATGTTCATGGGCATCTCTCTCTTTAGGTTAGGGAAGTTTTCTTCCAGAATTTTGTTGAAGTATTTGCTGGCCCTTTAAGTTGCAAATCTTCACTCTCACCTATACCTATAATCCTTAGGTTTGGTCTTCTCATTGTTTCCTGCATTTCCTGTATGTTTTGGGTTACAAGCTTTTTGCATTTAGCATTTTGCATTTTTTCTTTTATTAATTTTTATTTTCTATATTCTATGTTTACATTCCAAAGGCTTTCCCCTTTCCCAGTTCCCACCCACCATATTTCCCATAGTTCCTCTCCTCCCCAACTATTCCCCAATCATTCCCCCTCCCCCCTCGGTTTCTTTACTAAACTGGATACAATCTTTACAGGCTCAGGGTCCTCTCCTTTCTTCTTCTTGGGAATCATTTGACTTGCTATTTGTGTCTTGAGTATTTAGGGCTTCTGGGCTCATTAATATCCACTTATCAGTGATTGCATATCATGTGTATTCTTTTGTGATTGGGTTAACTCACTCAGGATGATATTTTCCAGGTCTAACCATTTACCTACAAATTGCATGACTTCATTATTTTTAATTGCTGAGTAGTATTCCATTGTATAAATATACCACATTTTCTGTATCTATTCCTCCTTTGAGGGATATTTGGGCTCCTTCCAATTTCTGGCTATTATAAACAAGGCTGCTATAAACATAGTGGAGCATGTGTCTTTATTGTATGCAGGGGAATCTTCTGGGTATATGCCCAGGAGTGGTATGCCAGGGTCCTCTGGAAGGGACATGCCCAATTTTCTGAGGAACCACCAAACTGATTTCCAGAGCGGTTTTACCATTTTGCAATCCCACCAACAGTGGAGGAGTGTTCCTCTTTCTCCACATCCTCGCCAGCACTTGTTGTCTCTTGAGTTTTTAATCTTAGCCATTATGACTGGTGTGAAGTGGAATCTCAGGGTTGTTTTGATTTGCATTTCCCTGATGACTAATGATGTTGAACATCTTTTAAGGTGTTTCTCGGCCATCCGAATTTCTTCTGGTGAAAATTCTTTGTTTAGCTCTGTGCCCCATTTTTTTGATAGAGTTATTTGGTTCTTTGCAGTCTAACTTCTTTAGTTCTTTGTATATATTGGATATTAGCCCTCTGTCCGATGTGGGGTTGGTAAAGATCTTTTCCCACTTTGTTGGTTGCCGTTTTGTCCTTCTGACAGTGCCCTTTGCTTTGCAGAAACTTTGTAATTTTATTAGGTCCCATTTGTTGATTCTTGATCTTAGTGAGTAAGCTATTGGTGTTCTGTTCAGGAACTTTTCCCCTGTGCCCAAGTCCTCCAGGGTCTTCCCAAGTTTCTTTTCTAATAGTTTCAGTGTGTCTGGTTTTATGTGGAGGTCCTTGATCCACTTGGAGTTGATCTTAGTGCAAAGAGATAAGAGTGGGTCAATTCGCATTCTTCTGCATGTTGACCTCCAGTTGAACCAGCACCATTTGTTGAAAAGGCTATCTTTATTCCACTGGATGGTTGTGGCTCCTTTATGAAAGTTCAAGTGACCATAAGTCTGTGGGTTAATTTCTGGGTCTTCAATCCTATTCCATTGATCTACTTGCCTGTTGCTATACCAATACCATGCAGTTTTTAACATAATTGCTCTGTAGTACTGCTTAAGGTCAGGGATATCGATTCCCCCAGAAGTCCTTTTATTGTTGAGAATAGTTTTAGCTATCCTGGGTTTTTTGTTGCTCCAGATGAATTTGAGAATTGCTCTTTCTAGATCTATGAAGAATTGAGTTGGGATTTTGATGGGGATCACATTGAATCTGTATATTGCTTTTGGCAAGATGTCCATTTTTACTATATTGATCCTGCCAATCCAGGAGCAAGAAATATTTTTCCATCTTCTGAGGTCTTCTTCGATTTCTTTCTTCAAGGACTTGAAGTTCCTGTCGTACAGATCTTTTGCTTGTTTGGTTAGAGTTATGCCAAGATACTTTATGTTGTTTGTGGCTATTGTGAAGGGTGTTATTTCCCTAATTTCTTTCTCAGCCTGCTTGTCCTTTGAGTACAAGAAGGCCACTGACTTGCTTGAGTTAATTTTATAACCTGCCACTTTGCTGAAGTTGTTTATCAGCTGTAGAAGTTCTCTGGTGGAGTTTTTTGGGTCGCTTAGGTAAACTATCATATCGTCTGCAAATAATGATAGTTTGATTTCTTCCTTTCCAATTTCTATCCCTTTGACTTCCTTATGTTGTCTAATTGCTCTCGCTAGAACTTCAAGTACTATATTGAAAAGATATGGAGAGAGAGGGCAGCCTTGTCTAGTCCCTGATTTTAGTGGGAATGCTTCAAGTTTCTCTCCATTTATTTTGATGTTGGCTACTGGTTTGCTGTAGATTGCTTTTACTACGTTTAGGTATGGGCCTTGAATTCCTGCTCTTTCCAAGACTTTTAGCATGAAAGGATGCTGAATTTTGTCGAATGCTTTTTCAGCATCTAATGAGATGACCATGTGGTTTTTTCTTTTAGTTTGTTTATCTAGTGGATTACATTGATGGATTTCTGTATATTGAACCATCCCTGCATCCCTGGGATGAAGCCTACTTGATCATGTTGAATGATCATTTTGATGTGCTCTTGGATTCGGTTAGCAAGAATTTTATTTAGTATTTTTGCATCTATATTCATAAGAGAAATTGGCCTGTAGTTCTCTTTCTTTGTTGAATCTTTTTGTGGTTTAGGTATTATATGAAAACACAATCAAGCAAGCGAAAGATCTGAGCACATCCATCCAGATACTAAAAACAGAAGTAGAAACAACTAAGAAATCACAGAGGGAGACAACATTGGAGATAGAAAACCTTGGGAAGGAATCAGGGGCCATAGATGCAAGTATCAACAATAGAATACAAGAGATAGAAGACAGAATCTCAGAAGCCAAAGATACCATAGGAACCATTGATTCAACAGTCAAAGAAAATACTAAATGCAAAAAGGTGGTAACCAAAACATCCAGGAAATCCAAGACACTATGAGAAGACCAAACCTAAGTATTATAGGTATAGACGAGAGTGAAGATTTACAAGTTAAAGGGCCAGCTAATATCTTCTATAAAATTATGGAAGAAAACTTCCCCAACCTAAGGAGAGAGATGCCCATGAATATACAAGAAGCCTATAGAACCCCAAACAGACTGGATCAGAACAGAAATACCTCCTGTCACATAATAATCAAAACTCCAAATGTTATAAACAAAGAAAGAATACTAAAGGCAGCAAGAGAAAAAGCCAAGTAACATATAAAGGAAGACCTATCAGAATAACACCAGACTTCTCACCTGAGACCATGAAAGGTAGAAGATCCTGGGCAGATATCATGAAAACTCTAAGAGAATACAAACTTCAGCCAAAACTACTTTACCCAGCAAAACTCTCAATCGCCATAGATGGAGACATCAAGGTATTCCTTGACAAAACCAAATTTGTACGATATCTTTCCACAAATACAGCCCTACAAAGGATAATAGGGGGAAAACACCAAGACAAGGATGAAAACTACACCCGGGAAGAAGCAAGATAGAAACCTCCTCTCATCAAACCCAAAAGAAGATAATCTTTCAAATATAATAAATAAATAAATAAATAAATAAATAAATAAATAAATAAAATTTCAAAAATGTCTGGAGGAAATAATTACCCTTCATTAATATCTCTTGACATCAGTGGACTCAATTCCCCAATAAAAAGGCATAGATTAACAGACTGGATATGGAAATAGGCCCCTACATTTTGCTGCATACAGGAAACACATCTCAGTGTTAAAGACAAACACTGCCTTAGCGTAAAAGGCTGGAGGACAATTTTACAAGCAAATGGTCTCAGGAAACAAGCGGGGGTAGCCATTCTAATATCAGATAAAATAGACTTCCAACCTAAAGTCATCAAAAGAGACTCAGAAGGTCACTTCTTGCTGGCCAAAGGGAAAATCCACCAAGAAGAGCTCTCAATACTGAACATTTATGCTCCAAATACAAGGGCACCCTCCTTCGTAAAAGAAACCTTACTAAAGCTAAAAGCACACATTACACCTAACACAATAATTGTGGGTGACCTCAACACTCCACTCTCCTCAATGGACCGATCAGGAAAGCAGAAACTAAACAGGGACACAGTGAAACTAATTGAAACTTTGGACCAATTGGATTTAACAGTTATATATAGAACATTTCATCCTAAAGCTAAAGAATATATCTTTTTCTCAGCACTGCATGGTACCTTCTCCAAAATTAATCATATAATTGGTCACAAGACAGATGTCAACAAATAAAAGAAGATCGAGCTAATCCCATGCCTCCTATCAGATCACCATGGAGTAAGAGTGGTCTTCAATAGCAACAAAAACAACAGAAAGCCCACATACACATGGAAACTGAACAATACTCAATGACACCTTGGTCAAGGAAGAAGTAAAAAAGAAATCAAAGTCTTTTTATAATTCAATGAAAATGAAGGTGCAACCTACCCAAATCTATGGGACACAATGAAAGCAGTGCTAAGAGGAAAACTCATAGCCCTAATTGCATCCAAAAAGAAACTGGAGAGAGCATACACTAGCAAGTTAATGGCACACCTAAAAGCCCTGGAAGAAAAAGAAGTTTATTCACCCAGGAGGAGTAGAAGACAAGAAATCACCAAACTCAGGGCTGAAATCAATCAAGTAGAAACAAAGAGAACCATACAAAGAATCAACAAGACCAGGAGCTGGTTCTTTGAGAAAATCAACAAGATAGATAAACCCTTAGCCAGACTAACCAAAGGACACAGAGACAGTATACAAATTAACAAAATTAGAAATGAAAAGGGACACATAACTACAGAAACTGGGCAAATTCAAAAGATCATCAGATCCTACTACAAAGGTCTATACTCAAAACAACTGGAGAATCTGGAGGAAATGGACAATTTCCGAGACAGATATCAAATACCAAAATTAAATCAGCATTAAGTAGATCAGCTAAATAGTCCCATAACCCCTAAAGAAATAGAAGGGGTTATAGAAAGACTCCCAACCAAAAACAAACAAACAAACAAAAAAGTACGGGACCAGATGGTTTTAGTGCAGAATTCTACCAGACCTTCAAAGAAGACTTAACACCAATACTTTTCAAACTATTCCACAAAATAGACAGAAGGGACACTGCCCAACTCATTCTTCGAAGCCACAATTTTGCATTTTTTTTTGACTGTTGAGTCAATTCTTTTTTCGGCATCGGAAATTCTTTCTTCTATCTCTTGTATTCTGTTGTCGATATTTGCATCTATGGCCCCTGATTTCTTCCCAAGATATTCTATCTCCAAAGTTGTCTCCCTTTGTGAGTTCTTAGTTGTTTCTATTTCTGTTTTTAGATCTTGGATGGTTTTGCTCAGTTCCTTCACTTGCTTGTTTGTGTTTTTCTGTACTTCTTTAAGAGATTTATTTGTTTCCTCTTTCATAACTTCTGCTTGTTGACCCAAGTTCTTTATTTCTTTAAGTGATTTTTGCATTTCCTATTCATTGGCTTCTATCACTTGACCCATTTTCTCCTGATTTTCTTTAAATGATTTTTGTGTTTCCCTTGTAAGGGCTTCTACTTTTTGATTCATCTTCTCCTGTATTTCTTTAAGAGATTTATTTATGTCCTTTTTGTTTTTCTCTAACTGCATCATGACCAGTGATTTTAAATCCAAATCTTGTTTTTCTGGTGTGTTGTGGTATCTAGGACTTGCTGTGGTTGGAGAATTTGGTTCGGATGTTGCCATATTGCCATGATTTCTGTTAGTAAAATTCCTATGTTTTCATTTTGCCATCTCATTATCTCTGGAGTTAGTTGGTCTTTTCGTCACTGGCTGGTGTTTGAACTTCCTGTAAGCCTAGCGTTGTCAGATCTGTCTGTTGTCCGGGAATCAAGATAGTGTAGTGCTCCTTCTTAAAGTCAGAATAGATGGCTCCAAACTGAGGATCTCTGTGGCCCTGATCAGCTCTGAATGCATGCTGCTCTGGCTGTCTCCTCCTCACAGGCTGCTGGGTATATAGCTGGCCTCCTGCTCTGCATGCAGTGGCTGAGGGCATTTCTGGTCCAGAAGCAAAACCAGAAGGCGCCCACCCCCCCGCCCCCGCCAGAAGCCTCCAGAGTCAGACCCACCTACACAGGCTGCCTCCTCCTAGCTGGCTGCCCGGTGTACAGCCAGCTTCCTGCACTGCCCAGAGATGGTGTGCTGTGGTTGAAGGTGTTCCTGATCCAGATTTGGAAACTAGAAGGCTCTTGCCAGAGGCCTCCACACTGTATCCTCCACTCTGCAGGGCCAGACTCACATGTGCAGGCTGCCTCCTCCTAGCTGGCTGCTGGGTGTATAGCTGATCTCCTGTGCTGCTTGGAGATGGCACACTGTGGCTGAGTGCATCCCCAATCCAGAGGCAGAAACCCTGGGAAATCTTTCTAAAGCCAGTAATTAACTGTTGTTTTTTGTTGAAAATTACTATGTAGCTCCGCTATATCTGTTTTGTAAACTTCAAATTTTAATAATTATTTTGTTAAGAAAAAAAATTTTCTTAGTGTTACTACTAAGTGTTGTGATGTTACACCATGACTAAAAGGAAGTGGAGGTGTTATTTGGCTTATACTTCTATGACAGTGTTCATTATCACAGGAAGTTGAATAGGAACTCAAACAGTGTAGGGACCTAGGGTTAGAAGCTCAACTGAGGATCTAAAGTTATGTTGTTTACTGGTTTTCTTTCCATAGGTTGCTCTACCTGCATTATTATAGAGCCCAAAACTACCTGCCCAGGGATGAAATCACTTGCACCAATTACTAATTGTTAAAATGCCCTACAGCCAGCTATTATGAGTACATTTTTCTAAATTGAAGTTCCCCTTTTTCATACAACTCTACCTTGTGTCAAGTTGACATAAAACTAGCCAGTTCACACATCAATATTTTCTATACATTAGAAATATTTTCTGTACATTAAGAGTTTGAAGTTTTTTCTATTGAGTTCAATCTGTTCTGAATTTTCCTTCCTTGTCACTCTATTCTGAGAATCCTCCCTCATTTGAGAACTTTCATATTAGTTTGTTTTGTTCTGTTTTGTTTTTGTCACATGGAATATCACTGGTAGCAGTTTACTTCATGGGTAATAGGGAAACTAAGATCATTGTAAGACAAGAAAGGGGGTTAGCAAGATGGGTACAATGGGGAAAGCAAATAAGTAAGAAAATATGTTCAAGATAATATTAATGTAGGCCTTCTCCTTTTTGTGAAGAGATGCCATGAAAATTCAAACATGATCCAAGATTTATTGACCTAAGAACTATAGCAATTTACACACAATTTCTGTTCTTTTATATAAAATAAATCTAATGTGATGTTGGACATAACCCTGTGGCCATAAGTCAAGTAGGGCCAGGACCCTAGTATTCAGGCTGGACTCCACTCCAGCATTCACCTGGCTATAAACAGGTTTTCTCCATCCCACATTTACCTGGCAGCATCCAGGTAGCCTGGTCCAGTATAAGAGGGGATTCTTGGCTCCTCCTAGCTCTCTTTCCCCTTTCTCTTGCCCACACTCTCTCCTTTTTCTTTTCCCCTGTTCCTCCTCCCCATTCTTCTCCCCTCTTTTCATGTGGTCATTGCCAGCTCTCACTACTCTATCTTTTCTTTCTCTCTTCTCTCTTTTCATTTTCTTACTTTTCTATAATAAAGCTTTAAAACCCTGGGCTTTTTCTTCTTATCTAAACCCTCTGTGTTGGGGTAATGGAAAAGGCCTCATAGAGTTCCCATCTGACAAAAGGACCAAGGACTTCCCTGCCCAGCCAGTCTTCCTCTGCAGGGACTTGGGCCTCCACCCCACAGGATCAAGTCCAAATTCTCCCTAGCCAGGTAGCCTCCCTCTACATATATACAGGCCCTGACTCACCATTCCCCACAATGTGACACATATAATCAAGTTGAAACTCAAGTTGAAAACTTGATGATCAGTAGATAGATAGATAGATAGATAGATAGATAGATAGAGATAGGTAGATAGTGATCTATACAGAACAGAGCTGTTGAGTTCAGAGCTTGGGAATCAGGAGCATACTTAATTGTTTATGTTGTAGATACTACTTTATCATCATCATTATTTTTATAATTACTCATCTTTAGGGATGAGCTTATCAGGGTATATTTTCTGTTTCCCCAGATGAAATGTTTATAGAATTATACTCATCAATAGGTGAAAGAATGTTTTGAATAAGATTCCTAGGATGCCTATATCAACCAGTGGGTATACAAATCCTATATCTTAAATTTCGAACATTATAAGCCTTCTATTCAGTGCTCAGTGTTAGTCTTGATGATGAAGAAACAATGTTTCTGAGGTTTTTTTCTTTTTTATCTCCCTGGGTACTGAATGATTTTCATTTTGTTTATCATGGCTAAAGATCAAGGAATACAGTTCAAGTGCAGATATACTGAAATATGCTGACAAAATTCTCAAGGCTCTTTATGACTGACATGAGAAGATAAGAGCATAAAAAATAGAGGCGACAGATCCTGGAATGGTGCCCACTATAATTAGACAAATATGACTTCATTGTTGGTGACACTGGATGATTACTCTGCATATTTGAAGTTCACTGTACAGTGCTTAGAATAGTCAAATGAGTTCATGTATTGTAATTGATTGAGGAAAGGAGACAGAGAAAAAATGATGTGAAAGAAGAGGAGGATGGTATAAAAATAGAGGAGGAGAAATAGAATGTACAAATTGGTATTCTTTCTCTACTCAGAAGTAAACTTAATATTGTAGTTATATAAATTGTGTTAATTTCTTTTCGTTTTCAACTGGTTTTATTCCCATTATTCATAGTATAATGTGTTCATAGGAACAACAAATGGCTGTGACAATTTCCAGGGTCATAGTTTGGTCACATTCACATTTCTCAGCAACATTTACTATCATTTAACCCATACATTTAGTTTGCCTTTGAAACTAGATTTTTGGGAAATTTAAGAACAATTAAATTCAATTTGGTGTCAAGTGCTGGAGGCATATACAGAAGTTCCAATTCAGTCTGTCTAATAGAGAAAGACCTTGCTTCAAAACATTAAGTAGATGAACAAACAAACCAAGACATTCTTCTATTATTACACTTGTAAAATACCATTTTGTTGTGGATAAATACAAATTAATTGAATTCATCAAGCTTTAGAAAGATCATGGAAACAAGGCACTAGTACACACAAATCTAGGTGGTTAGTTTTTAAAACTTTCTTCTAACATATCAAGTTTATTTCATGAGACCTTCCATTAAACAGTACAAAAGTGGAGGCTTTTAAGAGAGTCACTAATGTCCTGATTCCTCAGACTGTAGATGAAAGGATTCAGCATTGGGGTGACCACAGTGTACATTAATGAGGCTACCACATTGTTTCCGGAAGAATGAGACAAAAGTGAGCCAAAATACTCTCCAAGCCCTGTCCCATAAAATAAGCATACCACTGCCAGGTGAGACCCACAGGTGGAAAAAGCTTTATACCTCCCCCTTGAAGAGGTGATTCTCAGAATAGAAGAAATGATTTTAAAGTATGAAATAAGAATCCCTGATAAGGGAAAAACACCAAGTATGACACCAATAACATACATGAGTATGTTATTATTAAATGTGTTGTCACAGCCTAAACTTAGGAGTTGAGAAGGGTGACAGAAGAAATTAGCAATTGCCACATCTTTGAAACACTTAACTCGTAAGGCAATCAAATTGTGAAGCAGGGATTCAAAAAGGCTGGCTGAAAAAGACATTAAAACTAAGACACCACAGCAACAAGGATTCATAATTATTGCATAATGCAGTGGATGACAGATGGCCACAAACCTGTCATATGCCATCACTGCCAGAAGCATATTATCCATACATCCAAAAATGATAAAAAGAGACATCTGAGTCAGGCAGCCCACATAGGATATGGCTGAACTGTGGATTTGAAGCTCTGCAACCATGTTTGGAACTGTTGTAGAAATGAAGCCAATGTCAGCCATGGACAGAATGGAGAGGAAAAAGTACATAGGAGTGTGAAGGTGGGAGAATGAGATGACTGTCAGGATGATGAGCAGGTTCCCAAGGACTGATATCAGGTACATGGATAAGAACAACCCACAGAGAAGGGGCTGCAGTTCTGGATCATCAGATACTCTCAGAAGATAAAATTGTGAAACATGTGTTATGTTTTTCATTTTCATTTCTATCATTACCCTTTTAGAAAGAAAAAAAATAATTGTAAAATAAACCAAATACAAAGTTATTCTGAATTCTAAACAATTGAATGCAAATACTCTCATTTAAGGATTTCTTTATAAATACAGAAGTACTTGTGGTTTCAACAAAGGCAATCTTTGAAGTATTTCATTGCTGTTTTTTTTTTGTGTGTGTTATTCACTTCCTTCGGTACACAAATAGTTTATCTAAATGCATATGAGCCTGGTCCCAAGTGTTTGAAGCACTATATGATCACTAAATTATTTGACAGTCATATCATCAGTGTATGTTTGTAAACAGAATGCTTGGGGGGGTCGAGATAGGCAAATCAAGCAAGACTAGAAGGCCTATTATTTTAGAAATGGAAGAGGACACATTGGGAAGGGAGAGAAGTAGAAAATTGTGTTTGGAAATGAACATGGCCAAAGTTAATGCTACTCTTTGAACATAATTATTAAATACAATATTGCATGCAACAAATATACAATAATAAGATTTTTGAATTTGCTCGGATAACAGGAACAATTTGAGACAGTCTGGGCTATGTAGAAAGTGATGTTTTTCTCAAAATATAAAGTTCATAATTTATACTTAATGTGCCAGTTACCCCCAGGAATTAAGCACCATTCTTACCTCTTAGGTGGATGATTTTTAAATTATTTCATAGGTAATTCTTAGCGTTGGCCTTGATAATTGTCAATTTTTCATAAAAGTGCCCTAATAGTTGAAGATAATTATGCAATATCTTAGACACCAAATGTGGCACTGATATTCACTGTTCCTGGTTAATTAAAATGTAAATTAAATGAATTTCCTTTGGAAATTAAACGTATTATGCAGCTTTATTTGTATCAAAACAGAGAACATATTACTTGTTTTTGTTTTTTGTTTTTGTTTTTGTTTTTTTTAAAACTCCATAACATATTTTGTATTAGCATTTTCATATGTTCTGGCTCTAAGATTTGTGATTGATCTTTAAAATCTTTAGAATAAAGGGAAGTCACCAAGCTCAAGTTCAACCCTTCTTATTTCTAACTAACATATTCAATGCACACATTAACTGATGTGTAGTGTGTTGCTTACCTTCCTGTTCATATGCATTAAAGAAAACAGAGCTGATTATTTTTGTCGGTTCAAAGTACATGAATGTGAAACAGTAAACCATGTAATGTATAAAAGCTAATTTAACCCCCATCAAGGACATGTGTAAAAGATAAAAATTAATTTAAAGTACTTACAAATTATGTCAGTTTCCTCATGTACTAGAAACACATCAATAATACACACTTTGAATTGTTACTGTGTATATACAGTTTAAAAACATTTTAGTAATATGAACATGCAGTACTCACTCTCATTAATAAATATATTTTACTGGAATTTTACACATCCACATATCCAGAATATTGATACCATTAATTCAAATTCCAGAAGTCATATTTTAGGACTTCAAAATGTGTTAGTTTAGGTGCACATATTACTGGTAGTAACAATAAACAATGTCTATGGAACATTTTCTAAACGTAGAAAATATGCAATATTAGCTTTCACTCTAATGAAGTATGAATACAAAATTTGAAATCTGGATGTTTCTTTATAGGGTGTTAATTTTGATATACACATGTATCATAGAGCCAGAGTTGGTGAAAACCAAATTGAATATGATATCAGATACGTCAAGTAAAGTAACATCGGTATTATAATAAAATAGATTCTATCAGTATTATTTCCTACTACCTACCCAAGTTGTCAGGTTTGAAGACTTGTAATAATCCTTTTTTATATCTACCATCTCTCAGCACTTGTTCACTCAAGCTACTTTCCTTCTGAGTAATGAATAAACAATGCAGATTCAATCACCACCATGCCTACTGTCAGATGAGGGCTACTCTCTTTCTCCAGTAGAGATGTAAATAGAGTCAGAAGAATCCACAGGATGCATATTTGCCATTCTATGGTCTCAGAGGTTCAATGAAGGATTTTATAATTATACAAATGGGAGCAGGTTGTACTAGTCCCTACAGAATTTATATTAATTATAGAAGAACAGGAGAAAGTAAATATTTACAGTATGACTGTGTGCTCTCTGTACATAAACTATTGTGTATAAACATTTTGTGGTTCCATGTACATTAGATTTCTAACTACTTTCATATTATTAGCCACAAGAACTTGGAATAAATCTCTGATTCAGTAATTTATGCTACAAAGAAAAATTTCCTAATTCTAGGCCAATCTAGGTAGAATGGTTATTTTCAATCATTATTGAAATATATGGCACTTATATATGGAGACAATATACCACATAGTGCTTATTATTATAAACATATGTATACACTTTGATATCAAATATATTCTCATTGCTGTAAAGAATCAGTGTGATACAACTGAATCTTCATTTTGCCACACAAAATGAAATATTAAGAAGTAATTTTCATATTGCTGTTACAATCTTGAAGTGATCATGAAAAAATACTTCATGAATCTAATGTGTTAAAAGATAGGACTTATTAGCCTACAGTTATGCTCCATCAATTTTTTTCTCAACTATACTGAAAAGGATGCTTCATGTTTTGAAGTGACACTGTGCTAGCAGAGTCTACTAAGGACCCTTTTGACATTTATTTTCTTAAGCCATAGGTAAAGATGTTCAGGCTGTCATTTATAAACTAACCATCCTCATAGATAAAATTATGGCAATTATGGTTGAATTGTCTGCACAACTATGTCATTACATGATAATAATGGAAGAGATTTTCTTTTTCTTTGGCTTCATTTTTATTCAATATATTCTTTATTTACATTTCAAATGATATAATTTCCCCTTTCCTGGATTCCCCCTCCCTGAAAGTACCATAAGCCCTCTTTCCTTCCCCTGTTCCCCCATCTACCCCTTCCCACTTCCCTGATCTGGTGTTCCCCAACACTGCTGCTCTGAGCCTTTCCAGAACTAGGGGCCACTCCTTCCTTCTTCTTGGGCATCATTTGATATGTGAATTGTGTCTTGGGTATTCTAAACTTCTAGGCTAATAATCCACTTGTGAGTGCATACAATGAGTGTTCTTTTGAGATTGGATTGCCTCACTTATGATGATGTTCTCCACCTCCATCCATTTGTCTAAGAATTTCATGAATTCATTGTTTCTAATGGCTGAATAGTACTCCATTGTGCATATATACCACATTTTCTGTATCCATTCCTCCTTTGAGTGATATCTTGGTTCTTTTCAGCTTCTGGCTATTATAAATAGGGCTGCTATGAACATAGCAGAGCATGTATTATTATTACATGCTGGGGAATCCTCTGGGTATATGCCCAGGAGTGGTGTAGCAGGGTCCTCCAGAAGAATCACTCCCAGTTTTCTTAGGAGCCGCAAGACTGATTCCAGAGTGGTAGTACCAGCTTGCAACCCCACCAACAGTGGAGGAGTGTTCCTCGTTCTTCATATCCTTGTCAAAACCTGTTTTCTCCTGAGTTTTTGATCAGCTATTCTGCCTGGTGTAAGGTGAAATCTCAGGGTTGTTTTGATTTGCATTTCCCTGATGACTAAGGATGTTGAACATTTCTTTAGGTGTTTCTCAGCCATTTGATATTCCTCAGGTGAAAATTATTTGTTTAGCTCTGTACCCCATTTTAAGGGGGTTATTTGGCTTTCTGGAGGCTACCTTTTAGAGTTCTTTGTATATCTTAGATGTAGTGTTGGTAAAGATCTTTTCCAAATTTGTTGGTTGCCGTTTTGTCCTTTTGACAATATCCCTGCCTTACAGAAACTTTGTTATTTTATGAGGTTCCATTTTCCAATTCTTGGTCTTAGAGCATAAGCTATTGGTGTTCTGTTGAGGAAGTTTTCCCCTGTGCCCATGTCCTCAAGGGTCTTCTCCAGTTTCTTTTCTATTTAGTGTGTCTGGTTTTATGTGGAGGTTCTTGATCCACTTGGACTTGAGCTAAGTGCAAGGAGATAAGAATGGATCACTTTGCATTCTTTTGCATGTTGACCTCCCATTGAGCCAGCACCATTTGGTGAAAAGGCTATCTTTTTATCCAACGGATGGTTGTAGCTCCCTTGTCAAAGATTAAGTGACCATAGGTGTCTGGGTTCATTTCTGGGTCTTCAATTCTATTCCATTGATCTACTTGCCTGTCACTGTACCAATACCATGCAGTTTTTAACACTATTGCTTTGTAGTACTGTTTAAGGTCCAGGATACTGATTCCCCCAAAAGTTCTTTTACTGTTGAGAATAGTTTTAGCTATCCTGGATTTTTTGCTATTCTAGATGAATCTGAGAATTGCTCTTTCTAAGTCTATGAAGAATTGATTTGGGATTTTGATGGGGATTACATTGAATCTGTATATTGCTTTTGGCAAGATGGCCATTTTTACTATATTAATCCTGCCAATCCATGAGCATGGAAGATTTTTTCCATCCTCTGAGGTCTTCTTCAATTTCTTTCTTCAAAGACTTGATGTTTCTGTCATACAGATCTTTCACTTGTTTGGTTAGAGTCACACCAAGATACTTTATATTGTTTGTGGCTATTGTGAAGGGTGTCATTTCCCTAATTTCTTTCTCAGCCCGTTTATCCTTTGAGTATAGGAAGGCTACTCATTTGCTTGAGTTAATTTTATATCCAACCACTTTGCTGAAATTGTTTATCAGCTGTAGGAGTTCTCTGGTGAAGTTTTTTTGGGTTGCTTAAGTATACTATCATATCATCAGTAAATAGCAATAGTTTGATTTCTTCCTTTCCAATTTGTATCCCTTTGACCTCCTTTTGTTGTCTAATTGCTCTGGCTAGAACTTCAAGTACTACATTGAATAAATATGGAGAGAGGGGGCAGCCTTGTTTAGTCCTTGATTTTAGTGGGATTGCTTCAAGTTTCTCTCCATTTATTTTGATGTTGGCTACTGGTTTGCTGTATATTGCTTTTATTATGTTTAGTTATGGGCCTTGAATTTCTGTTCTTTCCATGACTTTTAACATGAAAGGATGCTGAATTTTATCAAATGCTTTTTCAGCATCTAATGAAATGACCATGTGGTTTTTTTTTACTTGATTTTGTTAATGTAGTGGGTTACATTGATGGATTTTTGTATATTGAACCATCCCTGCATCCCTGGGATGAAGCCTCCTTGATCATGGTGAATGATCGTCTTGATGTGTTCTTGGATTCCGTTGGTAAAAATTTTATTGAGTATTTTTGCATCGATATTCATAAGGGAAATTGTTCTAAGGTTCTATTTTTTGTTGGATCTTTGTGTAGTTTTGGTATCAGTGAAATTGTGGCTTCATACAACAAGTTGGGTAATGTTCTTTCTGTTTCTATTTTGTGGAATAGTTTCAAGAGTATTGGCATTAGGTCTCCTTTGAATGTCTGATAGAATTCTGCACTAAAGCCATCTGGTCCTGCACTTTTTTTGGTTGGGAGACTGTCAATGACCCCTCCTATTTCTTTAGGGGTTATGGGACCATTTAGGTGGTCTATCTGATCCTGATTAAATTTTGGTAATTGGTATCTGTCTAGGAAATTGTCCATTTCATCCAGATTTTCCAGTTGTGTTGAGTATGGCCATTTGTAGTAGGATATGATACTTTTTTGTATTTCCTCAGTTTCTGTTGTTATTTTACCCTTTTCATTTCTAATTTTGTTAATTTGGATACTGTCTCTGTGCCCTCTGGTCAGTCTGGCTAAAGGTTTATCTATCTTGTTGATTTTCTCTAAGAACCAGGTCCTGCTTTTGTTGATTCTTTGTATAGTTCTTTTTGTTTCAAATTGGTTTATTTTAGCCCTGAGTTCGATGATTTCCTGCCTTCTACTCTTCTTGGATCTATTAGCTTCTTTTTGTTCTAAAGCTTTCAGGTGTGCCATTAAGCTGCTAGTGTATGCTTTTTCCAGCTTCTTTTTGTAGACAGAGTTATGAGTTTTCCTCTTAGCACTGCTTTCATTGTGTCCCATAAATTTGGGTGTGTTGTGCCTTCATTTTCATTAAATTCTAAAAAGTCTTTGATTTCTTTCCTTATTTCTTCCTTGACAAAGGTATCATTGAGTAGAGCATTGTTCAGCTTCCATGTGTATGTGGGCTTTTTGTTGTTTTTGTTGCTATTGAAGGCCACCTTTATTCCATAGTGATCTGATAGGTGGCTTGGAATTAGTTTGATCATCTTATATCTGTTGAGGTTTGCTTTGTGACCAATTATATGGTCAATTTTGCAGAAGGTACCATAAGGAGCTGAGAAGAAGTTATATTCTCTTGATTTAGGATGAAATGTTCTGTAGACATGTATTAAATCCATTTGGTCCAAAGCTTCTGTTACTGTGACTCCATTTAGTTTGTTTCCATGATCTGTCCATTGAAGAGAGTGTGGTGTTTAAGTCCCCCACAATTATTGTTTGGGGTGCAATGTGTGCTTTAAGCTTTACTAAGTTTTCCTTTACAAATGCTGGTGCCCTTGTATTTGGGGTATAGATATCCAAAATTGAGAGTTCTTTCTGGTAGATTTTTCCTTTGATGACTATAAAGTTTCCTTCTGTATCTTTTTTGATGACTTTTGGTTGAAAGTCTGTTTTATCAGATATTAGAATGGCTACTCTAGCTTGTTTCCTGGGACCATTTGCTTGGAGAACTGTTTTCCATTCTTTTACTCTTAGGTAGTATTTGTCTTTGACACTGAGATGTGTTTCCTGTATGTAGCAAAATGTTTGGTCTTGTTTATGAATCTAGTCTGTTAGTCTATGTTTTTCTATTGGGGAATTGAGTCCATTGATATTAAGAGATATTAAGGAATAGTTATTGTTGCATCCTGTTGTTTTTGATGTAATTTTTATGTTTGTGTGGTTATCTTCTTTTGGGTTTCTTGCTTTTCCTTGTGTGCAGTTTCACTCCCTTTATTGGTGTTTTCCATTCATTATCCTTTGAAGGACTGGATCTGTGGAAAGATCCTGTGTAAATTTGTTTTTGTCATGAAAAAACCTTGGTTTCTTAATTTATGGTAATTGAGATAGTTGCTGGATATAGCAGTTTGGTTGGCATTTGTGTTCCCTTAGGATCTGCATGACGTCTGTCAAGGCTTTTCCAGCTTTCATAGTCTCTTGTGAGAAATCCGGTGTAATTCTCATAGGTCTACCTTTATATGTTACTTGACCTTTTCCCCTTACTGCTTTTGATATTCTTTCTTTGTTTAGTAGATTTGGTGTTTTAATTATAATGTGACAGAATGAATTTCTTTTCTGGTCAAATCTATTTGGAGTTCTGTAGTCTTCTTGTACGTTCATGGGCATCTCTTTCTTTAGGTTAGGAAGTTTTCTTCTATAATTTTGTTGAAGACATTTACTGGTCCTTTAAGTTGGAAATCTTCATTCTCTTCTATACCTATAATCCTTAGGTTTGGTCTTCTCATTTCATCCTGGATTTCCTGGATATTTTGAGTCAGGAGCTTTTTGCATTTTTCATGTTCTTTGACTATTGTATCAATACTTTCTGTGGTATCTTCTGCATCTGAGATTCTCTCTTCTATCTCTTGTACTCTGTTGTTGATGCTTGGATCCATGTCTTCTGACTTCTTTCCTAGGTTTTATATGTCCCGAGTTGTCTCCCTTTGTGATTTTGTTATTTTTTTCTACCTCCTTCTTTAGATCCCGGAGGGCTATGTTTAATTCCTTCATCTGTTTTGTTGTGTTATCCCTTAGTTCTTCAAGGGCTTCTCCATGTTTACTTGTGTTGTCCTGTATTTCTTTAAGGGAGTTATTTATGTCCTTCTTGAAGCCCTCCATGATGCCCTCCATCAGCATCATGACCTGTGATTTTAAATCCAAATCTTGCTTTCCTGGTGTGTTGGGGTATCCAGGACTTGCTGTTGTGGGAGAATTGAGTTCGGATGGTGCCATATTGCCTTGATTTCTGTTAGCAACATTCCCATGTTTGCCTTTTGCCATCTGGTTTTCTCTGGTGTTAGTTGGGCCTGCTGTCACTGGCTGGAGCTTGCCCCTCCTGTGTGCTTGCAGGCCTATCGCAGCAACCCTGGGTGACCTGCTTTCCCCTGGCACAAATTGCTGTGGTGCTGTTGAGTTCCTGGGTGCAGGTGTAGTCCTGGTGCTGTGTGTCCAAAGCTATCCTCTACTCTGGTGAAACTGGCCTACCAAACTTGCACAGTCATAGAAGCAAAGATGGTGGCTGAGACCCACTCTTGTAGTTGTTTTTGGGTGCCAGGAGCCATTCTCACATAGATCTCAAAACCTCCTTTTAGCCATTTCTAGCCTGATTCTCCTAGCCTGCTTTTAGAAGGAAAAGTACTAGCTTAAAGAATAGCCAAGTAAGCTAGATGGTCAGTATATGCAGAGCTTACCTGATTGAGCTAGAACAATCGAAGCTCACCTGTGTTTGGATTACCATAGCAATCCCTTTCAACTTCACCTCCCCTTGATCAGTTTTTAATGGCAATTTACTACAGTAGATGCCAACCTTCTCTGAGATTCTGAGAGACAATTCTGAGAAACTGTTCTTGAGAAATGATACTATCCCCCTGAGATTGTTCCCCCGAATACAATGACTTTCCCTTTCACCCCTCCCTTCCCCTGCCTTTTCCCCTTTAAAAAGCCTTGTGAAAAAATTAAAATTTGACAGCTTGATCAGAATACGTTCTTGCTGTCCGTCTCTTATGTCTCTTGTCTCTCGCCTTCTCTTAGGTGGTTCGGGGACCCTGCTGACTGTCCTGCGGGTCGGGACATTTGGGTATATAGCTCTGGGGCCCCGATCAGCTCTGGATGCAAGTTGTGCAAGCTGCCTCCTCCTCGCTGGCTGCTGGGTGTATTGCTGGCTTCCTGTGCTGCTGAAGCTGAGGATATTCTGGATCCAGAGGCAGAAACCAGAAGGCTCTTGCCAGAGACCTTCAAACTGGATCCTCCGATCTGCAGGACCGGAGTCACTTGTGCAGGCTAGTCTCTCCTTGCTGGCTGCTGGGTGTATGGAAGAGATTTTCTACTGAGTTTTCCTAGAGGAACATATAATTACTGAATCAAGATTTATTTATGCTAAATTATAAACTACTTTATATAGTTATTTGTCTAGG
Organism: Apodemus agrarius; assembly: GCA_964023405.1. NCBI lineage: Eukaryota > Metazoa > Chordata > Mammalia > Rodentia > Muridae > Apodemus > Apodemus agrarius. The sequence continues at coordinate 20,121,940 of OZ030012.1, read as the reverse complement.
ATATTGAACCTGTAGACTATAGTTCTAAATTCTGAGAGATTCCAAGGAGATGGAATTCTGTCCAAAGATTGATCACGAGTTTGTGCTTCTATACATTTCTCGAGAAAAACAAGGACAGGATAAACAAGCATAATGGGAAATCACCAAATCTTTTTTTAATTGGATATGTGTTGTTACTCTGTTTCCAACCCAATTCCCCAGTAAAAGAAAGGTCAACTCAATCAGTTAACAAAATAAGCTACAAGCCTAGATTGGGCAGATCTCCCACTACACTACTCTATTTCCATCTATATTATCCCATATAACTTGTAGGTTCTCCAGGCCATGAGCTTCTCTCTCTGCTGCCTCTCTGTTGATCTCCCATAGCTCCTCCCCTCCTGTTTATCCCCACTCACTTCTCCCCTAGACTCTCAGCTCCTCCCACTTCCTTCTGCCCAATCATTGGCTCAAGCCTTTATTTGAAAAGTTAAGGTGCAGAGCAGGCTCACAAGGCAACTCCTCATCTGCAGCCCCTCTGAGGAGTGGAATTACCATCAAAATACAAGCCCAGGGCTATCCACAACAGACATATTCTTAGTTTACATTTCAAATGTTATCTGCTTTCCCAGTTTTCCCCCTCCTGAATAGCCCCTATCCAACACTCCCTCCTCCTACTTCTATGAGGGTATTTCTTATCCCACTCCACTCTCACCTCACTGCCTCAGATTCTGCTATATTGGGGCATCTATTGAGCCTTCATAGGACCAATTCTTGCCATTGATGCATGACCTGGCAATCTTCTGCTATGTATGTACCTAGAGCCATGTGTACCCCTTAGTTGATAGCTTAGTCCCTGGGAGCTCTGGGGATCTGGTTGGTTGATATTGTTGTTCTTCCCAGGAGTATTCAAACCCCTTTAGCTCCTATAGTCCTTTCTCTAACTCGTCCATGGGTACCCCACACTCAAAACAATCGTTGGATGTGTAAGGTTCTGGCAGAAATTCTCAGGAGGCAGCCATATTAGGCTCCCTTCAGCAAGCATTTCTTGGCATCCATGACAGTGTTGGGCTTTGGTGACTATATATGGGAAGAATCCCCAGGTGGCACAGTTTCTGGATGGCCTTTCTTTCAGTCTCTGCTCTATGTTTTATGCACATATTTGCCCCTGTGAATATTTTGTTTCCATTTTCAGAACAACCAAATCACCCATACTTAGGTCTTCATTCTTCTTGAACTTCATGTTGTCTGTGAATTTTATCTTGGGTATTCATAGTTTTGGGGACAATATATGTGCATACCATGTCTGTTCTTTTGTCATTGGGTTACCTCACTCAGGGTGATATTTTCTAGTTCTGTACATTTGCCTAAGAATTTCATGAATTCATCCTTTTAATAGTGGAATAGAACTCCATTGTGTAAATAAACCACATTTTCAGTATCCATTCCTCTGTTGAAGGACAACTGGGTTCTTTCTAGCTTCTGGCTATTATAAATAAGGCAGCTATGCACATAGTAGAACATGTGTCCTCATTACATGTTGGAGCATCTTCTGGGTATATGCCCAGGAGTGGTATGACTGGGTCCTCAGGTATTACTGTTTAATTTTTTAGGAGCTGCCAAACTGATTTCCAGGGTGGTTGTACCAGCTTGCAATCCCACAAGCAATGGAGGAGGGATTCCCTTTCTCCACATCCTCACCAACATCTGCTGTAACCTGAGTTTTTGATCTTTGACATTCTGACTGGTGTGAGGTGGAATCTTAGGGTTGTTTTGATTTGTATTATCCTAATAACTAAGGATGTTGAACATTTCTTTAGGTGCTTCTTGGCCATTCGATATTCCTCAGCTGAAAATTCTTTGTTAAGCAGTGTAGTCCATTTTTAATAGGGTTATTTGTTTCTCTGGAGTATAACTTCTTGAGTTCTTTGTATACTTTGGATATTAGCCCTCTATCAGATGTAGGATTGGTAAAGATCTTTTCCAAATCTATTGGTTTCTGTTTTGTCCTACTGACATTGTGCTTTGCCTTACAGAAGCGTTGTGATCTTATGAGGTCTCATTCATTGGTTCTTGATCTTAGAGCATAAGCCATTTGATGTTCTGTAGGCCTCTTGCAAGTTTATGGACATCTTTTTTTTAGGTTAGGGAAGTTTTCTTCTATAATTTTCTTGAAGGATTTACTGGCCCTTTAAGATGGGAATCTTTGCTCTTGTCTATACCTATTATCCTTAGGTTTGGTCTTCTCATTTTGTCCTGGATTTCCTGGATGTTTTGGGTTAAGAAGATTTTTCCATTTTGCATTTTTTGATTGTTGTATCAATGTTTTCTATGGTATCTTCTGCACCTGAAATTCTCTCTTTTATCTCTTGTGTTTTGTTGGTGATGCTTGCATTTATGTTTCCTGATCCTTTTCCTAGGTTTTCTATCTCCAGGTTTGTCTCCCTTTGTGATTTCTTTATTGTTTCTATTTCCATTTTTAGATCCTGTATTGTTTTGTTCAAGTCTTCTACCTGTTTGGTTGTGTTTTCCTTTAATTCTTTAAGGGATTTTTGTGTTTCTTCTTTAAGGGCTTCTACCTGTTTACCTGTGTTCTCTTATATTTCTTTAAGGGAGTTATTTATGTCCTTCTTAAAGTCCTCTATCACCATCATGAGAAGTGATTTTAGATTTGAATCTTGCTTTTCTGGTGTAATGGTGTATCCAGGACTTGCTTTGGTAGAATTGGGTTCTGATGGTGCCATGTTACCTTGGTTTCTGTTTCTTCTGTTCTTTTTTTTTCCTTTTTTCTTTTTTTTTGAGTTTATTTTATTTTATTTTATTTTTTTATTTTTTTTATTTTCTATATTCTATGTTTACATTCCAAAGGCTTTCCCCTTTCCCAGTTCCCACCCACCATAGTTCCCATAGTTCCTCTCCCCCCAACGGTTCCCCAATCATTCCCCCTCCCCCCTCGGTTTCTTTACTAAACTGGATGCAATCTTTACAGGCCCAGGGTCCTCTCCTTTCTTCTTCTTGGGAATCATTTGACTTGCTATTTGTGTCTTGAGTATTTACGGCTTCTGGGCTCATTAATATCCACTTATCAGTGATTGCATTTCATGTGCATTCTTTTGTGATTGGGTTAATTCACTCAGGATGATATTTTCCAGGTCTAACCATTTACCTACAAATTGCATGAATTCATTATTTTTAATTGCTGAGTAGTATTCCATTGTATAAATATACCACATTTTCTGTATCCATTCCTCCTTTGAGAGATATTTGGGCTCCTTCCAATTTCTGGCTATTATAAACAAGGCTGCTATAAACATAGTGGAGCATGTGTCCTTATTGCATGCAGGCGAATCCTCTGGGTATATGCCCAGGAGTGGTATGCCAGGGTCCTCTGGAAGTGACATGCCCAATTTTCTGAGGAACCGCCAAACTGATTTCCAGAGCGGTTTTACCATTTTGCAATCCCACCAACAGTGGAGGAGTGTTCCTCTTTCTCCACATCCTCGCCAGCACTTGTTGTCTCTTGAGTTTTTAATCTTAGCCATTCTGACTGGTGTGAGGTGGAATCTCAGGGTTGTTTTGATTTGCATTTCCCTGATGACTAATGATGTTGAACATCTTTTAAGGTGTTTCTCAGCCATCCGAATTTCTTCTGGTGAAAATTCTTTGTTTAGCTCTGTGCCCCATTTTTTGATAGGGTTATTTGTTTCTTTGCGGTCTAACTTCTTGAGTTCTTTGTATATATTGGATATTAGACCTCTGTCGGATGTGGAGTTGGTGAAGATCTTTTCCCACTTTGTTTCTTCTGTTCTTATGCTTGCCTTTTACCATTGATTATTTCTAACGCTACCTGCCCTCCCTGTAGCCTGTCTTTCCTGTGATCTTGGTTGTGTCAGAACTCCTCAGAGTCCAGCTGTCTCTGTGGTCCTGTGATTCTGCGATCCTGTAATCCTGACATCCTGGGTATTTCAGAGCTCCTGGAAGTCAAGCTACCTCTGGAACTCCGGTATCTTGGTGTGATCTACCTTCTGCTATCCTGTGATCCTGTATTTGTTAATGGGCCTGGGAGTGGAGGTTCCTCTGGGTGTTGATGGACTGGCTGGGGAGTTTACCCCAAGGTAAACCAGCCCATACTATAAGGAACTGGTGCTACTGGTCAGGTGGGGTTCCTGCATCCCTGGGTCCTGCTGGTCACTGTTACTCCCAGTGGTGTTGAGACAGTTGTTAAGTCCTCCTCACCTCTGCTCCCATGATCCTGGGCATGTTAGTGCACCTGAGAGTGGATGTTCCTCTGGGTGTTGATGGACTGGCTGGGGAGTTTACCCCAAGGTAAACCAGCCCATACTATAAGGAACTGGTGCTACTGGTCAGGTGGGGTTCCTGCATCCCTGGGTCCTGCTGGTCACTGTTACTCCCAGTGGTGTTGAGACAGTTGTTAAGTCCTCCTCACCTCTGCTCCCATGATCCTGGGCATGTTAGTGCACCTGAGAGTAGATGTTCCTCTGGGTGTTGCTGGGCTCGCTGGGGAGTTCGCTCATCACCAAATCTCTTAAAGGATATTAAGAAAACCAAGCCTTCAAAATAGCTAGAATAAAAAAATAAACATAACAACCGAAATATGAACATAAATAATCATTTTGCCAGTCAGACAGATATGTACAGAAATCAGTGGATGGTTTACACATAGTTGTTATTTAATTTTTAACATGAATGGTTCTCCATTTTCTCTGTATCTAACAACATGTATATTCTGACCATGAGTTTATATATTATAAAAATTTAAAAATTTCTTCTTTATTGAATTTCTTTGTAGATTTCAGTGTTATTGAAGCAAAACCTTATCTATTTAGCTTACTTATCCTTGAATTCTTGGATAGCCTATGACATCCTCAAAATCACATTCATCCTAACATTTTACTAAAATGAAAAGTCATATAGGTGTGTTTAACTATATCTTTGTACTTATGACAAGTATTTATAAATGTTGTATTGACCCTTGATGTGTATATGCTTAAAATAATACACTTACTGTAGAAACCCTGTTTGGTACCTAGATTTGTTCACTCAAATAAACAAAATTAGAATACCAAGAACCAGAGAGGCATGTAATTAATTTTCACATTAAATCACAGACTGATCATTACAGAAAAAAGAATCATTATTTACACATAAAATTTTGAAGAAATTTGAAGGACCTTAAGAAGTACTTAAACACACTACAGCCATATTTTCCTGCTTCTGTGTGCCAAACTGATACTTGAGGGGACTTTCACTGCCCAGGAGAAACCTATGTCAGCCCAAAGAATAGATAAATTACCTACCTGCCCCTGGACCTCCTTGACTCACAAGATTTTGGATTTGATTCCCAAAGATTCATTCCATTGCCCCACTTACCATTCAACATTAACAGAGTCTCCTCCCACTGCTATTTCTTTGGCCCTAACTTGAAGAAATTCCTGGCACCCAGGAGTGGACTATGCCAGTTAGAAGAACAGGTGAGGGATCCACCTGCTCAAAGAATTGCTCTATTCTCTAGATTTCATTCTCAAAGTTCTTCTCCCTTGTTCCCCATTCTGTTCCATTGGTTTCACCTCTGGCTGTTGTGCCCTGGTACCAAATTCAGGCAGATTTTTGCTGCCTAGGAGTAGGCCATTACATTCAGAAGAGATTCGGGACATTCCTGTCAAAAGAACTGGTATAGTCCACAGAAGTGTGAAGAATACTTGTAGGCCAACCAAGCCAGAAAGACTAAAAGGTAAAATCAGTCAGATACTCTTTGATGGACCAGATACCACATCAGTTTCCAGAACCACACATAGGAAGCCCAAGAGTGGATGTACTTTATTTGTTCTGTGTCATAAATCCAAGAAAAAACAGCCAGTCAACCAAAACAACCAGGCAACTAACCAACCAACCAAACCAACCAACCAACCAACCAACCAACCAACCAACCAAACAAACAAACAAACAAACAAATAATATAGGTGAAGGAAGCTATTCAAGACCTGAAAATGGAAATAGAATCCCCACTTTCCTCATCGTCACTTTATCCCACCACAAATAAATCACTCTGACCCTCTGCTGTGGCAAAGGTTAACCTAACCCCCTGAAATATAATTCCAAGTTGGAGAGAAATTACCTACTCCACAAGAAATCATGCCATCTACCAGACATCCAAGCCGCAAAACCAGAAGACCAAAAAGGAAGCAGAAACCAAGTGATAAAATATTCATCCAATGAAGATGAATTCAGAATCAGTACCTAGACTTATAATCATCCCAAAACCAGACATGCAAATACCAGTGTGAGAATAAAATCAACAAATAACAAGGCAATATGGCACTACTAGAGATGAGCTATTATACAACAGCTGAAGCACAAGAAAATGACCTTAAAATTAACTTCATGAAGATGATAAAAGTCTTTAAGGAGAAAATAATAAAAAAAATCCCGTGAAGAATAGAGAAGACAAAAATGATGATAAATCAATAAATCTCTTAAAAAATCTCAAAAGTTCAAGAAAAACAAACAAACTATGTGAAGGAAATTGTTGAAGACATGAACATGGAAATAGGAGTAATGAATCACATGCAAATTGAGGAAATTCTGGAAATGGAAAATGTTGGTAAGTGACCATGATCTGCAGACATGAAAAGAATACAAGAAATCAAACAATGAATCTTAGGTATTGAAGACATTATAGAAGAAATTTATTCATTAGTCAAAGAAAATGTTAAATCTAAAAGATTCCTAACCCCAAACATCCATAAAATCTAGGACACTATGAAAAAGAATAATAGGAATAGAAGAAGATTCCAAGATCAAAAATTCAGAAAATATATGTAATAAAATTATAGAAAAATATTCCATAACATAAAGATACAAGAAGCTCACAGAGTACCAAATAAATTGGATTAGAAAAGAAAGTTCCTGTGACACATAATAATCAAAGCACTAAATGTATAGAACAAATAAAGCATATAGAAGCTGCAAGGTAAGAAGTCTAAGTAACATAAAGAAGCAGACCTATTAGAATTAAAGCTGACTACTCAAAGGTGACACTAAAAAGAAGAAGGGCCTGGACAGATTTTGTACAGTTACTAAGAGATCACAGGCGTCAGCCTAAATATTATATCAAGCAAAGCTTTCACTAATCATAGAAGGAAAAAGTAATATATTCCATGACAAAGTTAAATTGAAACAATATCATAAATCCAGCCCTACAGAAGTTACTAGAAGGAAAATTGTACATTAGTTAATTATACCCATGAAAGCATAGACAATATATAATTTCATATCAGCAAAACCAAAAGTAGGGAAACACATATATACACACCCACCACACACCCACCACCACCACCACCACCACCACCAGTAACAACAATATTCTTTCAGCATCTCGTGAAACATTCTCTAAAATTGATCACATATTGGTCACAAAGCAAGTCTCAAGAGGTACAAGAAAATTGAAAAAAATCATTGTATCTAATGAGAATACCTCAGATTAAAGTTGGATTTCAATAACAACAGAGTCAAAAGAAAGCTTAAAATGTCATAAAAACAGAACACCATCTTTTTTCCTGAAGTACTACTGGTCCCAACCAGAAATAAAGAAATTTGAGATGTTTTATACATCAAGAAAAATTAAATGCACAATATACCCAAACTTATGGAACTTGGTGCCCTAAATAAGGGCAATGGTGCTAAAAGGAAAGTAGTAAGGTGGGGTGTCTCTGGTGACTAGCTGGAGGACTGGTACAATAGACAGAGTCTATGGGGTCACTCTAGCTGATATTTCTACCAGAAGAGGATATAGAGGCTAAAGTTCCCACTTATCATATAGCCGGGCAGGACTTTCAGAGGAGGGAGAGGGACAACAATCACCCACAAAACCTTCAACCCCAATTTTGTCTTGCCTACATAATGTTCAGGAATTAAGAGGAAGCAGAGATTGGGGGAATGGCTAACCAATGACTGCCACATCTTGAGACTCATACCATGTGAGAGAACCAATATCTAGCACTAGTAATGATACTTTGTTATGTTTCAAGACAGGGGCTTAGCATAATTGTCTCCTGCGATGCTTCATCTAACAGCAGATGGAGGCAGATGCAATGTCTCACAATCAAACATCAGGAAATACTCAGGGAGTCTTGTGGAGGAGTGAGAGATAGAATTGTGCAAGCTGGAGGTGTCAAGATATTACAATAAGACCTAGAAAGTCAACTAATGTGGGACAATGGAGGCTTACGGAGACTGGGCTACTAATCATGGAGCATACAGAGGCTGGACCTAGATCACCTAGATATTTGTAGCAAATGTGCAGCTCGGTCTTCAAGTGGGTCACCTAACTTGTAGAGTGAGGCATGGACTGCCTAGTTTGACCTCAGTGGGAAAGGATGTGTCTTGTCCTGCTAGAACTAGATGTTCCAGGAAGTGGTGGTACCCAAGGGAGGAGATCCCCTTTTTGAAAATGGGGAGAGAGGCATTGGGGGAACGGATTTGTAAGGTTGATTCTGGGAGAAGAGAAGGGAGGAAGGCTATGATCAAGATGTAAAGTAAATAAATAAAAAAGTAACTGAAGAAAGCTCATAAAAGCAACTAAACAGCGTACCTGCAATATCTAGTACAAAAAGAAGCAGATCCACCCAAGTGAAGAAAGCAGGAAAAATATCAAACTGTGGGCTGAAATTAATAGAACAGAAAGAAAAAAAATACAAAGAATCAACAAAACATAGATTTGAGAAAGTTAAACATGTAGACAAATCCTTAGCCAAATTAACTAAATGGCAGAGAGACAATATCCTAATTAACAAAGTCAGAAATGATAAAGGGGATATAACAGACACTGGTGAAATCCAAAGAATAGTTAGGTCTTCCATCAAAAGCCTGTACTCCACAAAATTGGGAAACATAAAGGAAATCTTGATAGATACCACTTACCAAAGTTAAATAAGACCAGGTAAACAATTTAAATAGATCTATAATCCCCCTCCCAAATAAGAGCAATCATTAAAATTTCTCAAACAAACTAATGTCCAAGGCCAGATGGTGTTTTTGTAGAATTATAAAGACTTTCAAAGATGAATTAATGCCAATACTTCTTACATTAATCCACAAAATAGAAACAGAAGAAATATTGTCAATGTTTATGATGTCACAGTCATTCTGATACCTGCCCCGGCCTGTGGGGGTTTCAGACGGGGGCTCTAGGAGAGAAGGGCAGAAAAATAGAGACAGGAGATGTGAAGAACGAGGCCAAGACCAACTTTGTTCAAGGCATCCAAAATTGTATTTTCTCAGGGAACTTACACAGGCAGGGGAAGAGGTAAGGCAAAGCTGGATTTTCCACAAAGCCTGGGCACTCTGCCAAGGTGAATCTCTGGCAGATGTAAGATATTTTCTTCTGGCAGGGCACAGTGATCATTGACCACCCGATTTCTCCAAGGTTTGTAGCTGAGAAGTCAAGCCTAAGTCTATCTTTAAATTGGAACCTAAACATAAAGTAAGGTCAGTTTGACTCCTGGCAGATGGTAGTTTTGACTTATGAATTTTCTTCAGGATAGGAAAATCTTTAAGCAGAATACTTATCTATTCCAGTCAGGACAATGAATTTTCTTTTCAATGAAAGAAGTTGTTCACTATAATTAGTGAGCTAGTAGGTCACTGGCTCAAGAAACAGAGTTATGTTGCAACTCAGGCTTGGCTGTTCACTGTTGGCAGATATATTTGGCATTCAGTGATATTATTCAACAGATGGTGTCCCAAATAGGGACAAGCACTCACTTTTTAAAATTAATTGGAGATTCTAGAATGGAATCCACATGCCTTTCCTTTAAGATTAGAAGGTGGGGAGAGTTGGTTTCTCAGTCAAGCTGAGCTGAGCCACATCATTCCTCCCCTAGCCACACAGGTTTGGAACTAGGATAGAAGCTCTTGCTAGTTTGGCAAACATGATTCTGGGGTTCATGGCTTAAGGCTAGACCACATTTAGGGTGACCCAGCAACATAAGTGCAGGTATGGAGGGATTGGGGAGGTAGGAATTCAGGTTCTGGGTTGCTGTGGAGAGCTTAAACAATGGATACTGAGAGCTTCTGCTGGGAGAAGGCAGTCCCCAGAAAGCAGGCCTGAATAGCATAGGAATGGAGGAGTTGATGGAGATTGAAGAAATCAAGGCTTCACAATCATCTTGATTGTTGGAACACTGGAATTCTGGGATAGTTTAGCATGCTATTCATCCAAAAATCAGCCTGCAAATTGGCTCATACAGAAAATAAAAGGGAATTTAATTGAAGTTAAATACATAGAAAAGGATGTTAATCCAAGTTATATAAAGAGAAAGAAGATATAATTATATATCCATAGTTACTAATCTTATTAGAAGAAAGAAAGGAAACTGCTTTGATATGAGAATATAAAGATAATCCTGAGAATAGGCTCATATAGGAAATAGAAAGGAATCTAGTTAATGTTAAATACATAGGAAAGGATGTTAATCCAGGACCTATAAAGAGAAAGGGGATACAATTATATATCAAAAGATACTAATCTTACAAGGAAGCAATAAAAGGAGAGTGCATTGTTTTAATGATAGAAAGGAGAGAGCTGGGCATGGTGGCACATGCCTGTAATCCCAGCACTTGGGAGGCAGAGGCAGGCAGATTTCTAAGTTCAAGGCCAGCCTGGGCTACAGAGTGACTTCCAGGTCATCCAGGACTACACAGAGAAATCCTGTCTCAAACAACAACAACAACAACAACAACAACAACAACAACAACAACAAAGGAGAAATAGTGTTAATTGTTCAAGTATTTTTACATATACATGGAAGAATAAAGAAATCCAGGCCTTTGATCCCAAATGTAGGAAAAAATGAATCAGATATAAAAAGGAAGACACCCTGAAGATCTTGGCTACAGACAGGGAAGAAAAAATCAAAAAGACCAGACAGGACAGGTACGATGAATTGCTGATCCCTCCACAGGGAAACAGCTCTAAAGTTGGCTTTGACATAAAATATCTATAGCCAAAACTTTAGCTGCAACTAGCCAATAAATCTAGTTGGCTATGGAATCCTTAGAATTCATCATGCATGAATAAAGATTCATGGCATGAATGTTTATTATAATTTGATTATTTATCAAACTAATTCATAAAAATGATAATTGTCTTTGCTTGCTTAATTAAGGAACAAAAATTCATCTTTAACTGATCTGTGAACCTTGCATAATCTATACAGTTACCTTTAAAAGAACTAAAAATTTGGTTGTAAGATTCATTTTTTGAAGAATGAAACACCAAGATACAGCTTTGACAATATTTATCCTCAGTGACACTGAGATGACCTGTTGTTCCAGCTTCCTCTCCCTGCCTGATTCTGCCTTACCTGATGTTGTTTCCAGAGACTTGCTTCCAGACCAGGTTCCAGAGTGGCTACTGGTCCATGATGACCTTGGTTCATCCAGTCTTCAGACAGTTCCAGTCAGAACTTCAATTAATCCAAGAAATTATAAGCATAGAGAGACTAGATAACAAATGCTAAAGCCAGATTTCTTATTTTAAAAATTGGATATATTCTTTACTTACATTTCATTTCCCTTTTCCTGGTTCCCCACCCTCAAAGGTCCCATATGCCCTTTTCCCTCCTCCTGTTCCCCCATCCTCCCCTTCCCACTTCCCTGTTCTGATATTCTCCGACACTGATACATTGGCCTTTCCAGATCCAGGGTTCACTCCTTCCTTCTTCTCAGACATCATTTGGTATGTGGATTGTGTCTTTGATGTTCCAAGATTCTAGGCTAATATCCTCTCATCAGTGAGTGCATACCATGGGTATTCTTTTGAGACTGGGTTACCTCACTTAGTATGATGTTCTCCAGCTCTATCCATTTGTCTAAGAATATCATGAATTCATTGCTTCTAATGGCTGAATAGTACTCCATTGTGTATATATACCACATTTTTGTATCCATTCCTCCAATGAGGGACATCTGGGTTCTTTCCAGCTTCTGGATATTATAAATAAGGCTGTTATGACCACAGTGGAGCATGTATCCTTATTACATGCTGGGGAATCTTCTGGGTATATGCCAAGGAGTGGTATAGCAGGGTCCTCCGGAAGTATCATGTCTAGTTTTCTGAGGAACTACCAGACTGATTTCCAGAGTCGTTGTACCAACTTGCAATCCCACCAGCAGTGGAGGAGTGTTCCTCTTTCTCCACATCCTTGCCAACACCTGCTGTCTCCTGAGTTTTTAATCTTAGCCATTCTGACTGGTGTGAGGTGAAATCTCAGGGTTGTTTTGATTTGCATTTCCCTAATGACTAATGTTGTTGAACATTTCTTAAGGTGCTTCTCAGCCATCCAAAGTTCTTCAGGTGAAAAGTCTTTGTTTAGCTCTGTACCCCATTTTTTGATAGAGATATTTGGTTTTCTGGGGTCTAACTTCTTGAGTTCTTTGTATACATTTAAAGCCAGATTTGTTAAAGGTAACTATTTTTTCTAACTTTCCTACTGCTCTCCACTCCTTTCAAAATATTTCTTTGACCCAATTCATCAGGAAGAGTGTAGATATTCATTATCCCCATTTCTTGGGTTTTAGTGTTTGCTTATATTTATTTTTAAATTATAGACAGGTTTTCATTTTTATAGATAATTTGAAAATAGTCATTTTGGATAGGGAATTTAGAATTGGGGATATCTATCTTTTCTTCCCTCTTCTCTATTCTTTTTTTGAGGTAAATGGAAGTACATTGAAATGAAAAAAGGGGGATAACATAATATCTTAAGAAATTAGATATATGAGGATGAATTACTAAATTTTCTCTTCAACCAAACATTTCATAGGCATGATTTTACATTGGTAGAAATATTTATATTTTGATGTAGAACTGAATTTTTATTTTCTTACATTGATTCAGAATTAATATATTGATAAAGTATTAAGATTTTCATTGACCTAAATTTTTGTATAATGATACAAAATTTAAAATTAATTTTGTTATTCTTAGGCACTGAGCCTATGTAACTCATTTAAGAACACAAGGGTTGCTGCAACCAGCTCGCCGGCCCCTGGACCAGCGCGGCGGGCCTCCATATTGCAACCAGGACACAGCTGGAAAGGCCCAGGCTCTGTGGGACTTCCCCGCACCCTCTGGCGAGCACCGAGGCTGCTTTCTGCAACCAGCTCGCCGGGCCCTGGACCAGCAGAAGCGGCGGGCCTCCATATTGCAACCAGGACATAGCTGGAAAGGCCCAGGTAAACACCCCTTCCAGGGCTGTCCTCACGGGGGGATCTGCTAGGGTCTCGGACCCAAGCAGGCTGAGTTCCGCCTAGGCTCTGCGGGGCATCCCCGTGCCCTCTGGCGAGCACCTAGGCTGCTTTCTGCAACCAGCTCGCCGGCCCCTGGACCAGCGCGGCGGGCCTCCATATTGCAACCAGGACACAGCTGGAAAGGCCCAGGTAAACACCCCTTCCAGGGCTGCCCTCACGGGGGATCTGCTAGGGTCTCGGACCCAAGCAGGCTGAGTTCCACTTAGGCTCTGCGGGACATCCCCGTGCCCTCTGGCGAGCACCGAGGCTGCTTTCTGCAACCAGCTCGCCGGCCCCTGGACCAGCAGAAGCGGAGGGCCTCCATATTGCAACCAGGACATAGCTGGAAAGGCCCAGGACACAGCTGGAAAGGCCCAGGCTCTGTGGGACATCCCCGCGCCCTCTGGCGAGCACCTAGGCTGCATTCTGCAACCAGCTCACCGGCCCCTGGACCAGCGGTAGCTGCGGGCCACCATATTGCAACCAGGACATAGCTGGAAAGGCCCAGGTAAACACCCCTTCCAGGGCTACCCGCACAGGGGGATCTGCTAGGGTCTCGGAACCAAGCAGGCCGAGTTCCTTGCAACCAGGAAACAGCTGGAGAAGCCCAGGTAGACAGACTCCAACAGGGGCTACAATCGCATGGGTGGCAGCCAGCTTATGATCCCTTAAAGCAGCAGTCACACATATTTACCAGTAGAGAAACAACAGGTGAGCCCAGCCTCACAGGAGATTCAAACACCAGCCACTAACAACAAGGCCAACTAAAACCAGAAATAACCAGATGGCAAAAGGAAAACGAAGGAACGTTACTAACAAAAATCAAGGCAACATGACAGCATCTGAACCCAGTTCTCCAACAACAGGAATCCCTGGATACCCTAAAACACCAGAAAAACAAGACTTGGATATAAAATCACTGGTCAGGATGCTGGTAGCTGAACACATAGAAAAATCTCGTAAAGAAATAGAGGAGAAAATGGATCAAAAGTTAGAAGCCTTTACGAGGCAAATACAAAAATCACTTCAAGAAATTCAGGAGAAGATGGATCAAAGAGAAGAAGACAATAAGGAAGAAAGACAAAAGTCACTTAAAGAACTACAGAAGAACGTGGGCCAACAAGTAGAAGCTATGAAAGAGGAAGCACAAAAATCTATTAAAGAAATACATGAAAACACAATCAAGATCTGAGCACATCCATCCAGATACTAAAAACAGATGTAGAAACAACTAAGAAATCACAGAGGGAGACAACATTGGAGATAGAAAACCTGGGGAAGAAATCAGGGGCCCTAGACGCAAGTATCAACAATAGAATACAAGAGATAGAAGACAGAATCTCAGAAGCCGAAGATACCATAGGAACCATTGATTCAACAGTCAAAGAAAACACTAAATGCAAAAAGGTGGTAACCCAAAACATCCAGGAAATCCAAGACACTATGAGAAGACCAAACCTAAGTATTATAGGTATAGACGAGAGTGAAGATTTACAAGTTAAAGGGCCAGCTAATATCTTCTATAAAATTATGGAAGAAAACTTCCGCAACCTAAAGAGAGAGATGCCCATGAATATACAAGAAGCCTATAGAACCCCAAACAGACTGGACCAGAACAGAAATACATCCCGTCACATAATAATCAAAACTCCAAATGTAATAAACAAAGAAAGAATACTAAAGGCAGCAAGAGAAAAAGGCCAAGTAACATATAAAGGAAAACCTATCAGAATAACACCAGACTTCTCACCTGAGACCATGAAAGCTAGAAGATCCTGGGCAGATATCATGCAAACTCTAAGAGAACACAAACTTCAGCCAAAACTACTTTACCCAGCAAAACTCTCAATTGCCATTGATGGAGACATCAAGGTATTCCATGACAAAACCAAATTTGCAAGATATCTCTCCACAAATCCAGCCCTACAAAGGATAATAGGGGGAAAACACCAAGACAAGGACGGAAACTACACCCGGGAAGAAGCAAGATAGAAACCTCCTCTCATCAAACCCAAAAGAAGATAACCTCTCGAATATAAAAAATAAATAAGATAAATAAATATAATTTCAAAAATGTCTGGAGGTAATAATTACTATTCCTTAATATCTCTTAACGCCAATGGACTCAATTCCCCAATAAAAAGACATAGATTAACAGACTGGATACGGAAACAGGACCCTACATTTTGCTGCATACAGGAAACACATCTCAGTGTTAAAGACAAACACTGCCTTAGAGTAAAAGGCTGGAGGACAATTTTACAAGCAAATGGTCTCAGGAAACAAGCTGGAGTAGCCATTCTAATATCAGATAAAATTGACTTTCAACCTAAAATCATCAAAAGAGACCCAGAAGGTCACTTCTTGCTGGCCAAAGGGAAAATCCACCAGGAAGAGCTCTCAATACTGAACATCTATGCTCCAAATGCAAGGGCACCCTCATTTGTAAAAGAAACCTTACTAAAGCTTAAAGCACACATTACACCTAACACAATAATTGTGGGTGACTTCAACACCCCACTCTCCTCAATGGACCGATCAGGAAAGCAGAAACTAAACAGGGACACAGTGAAACTAATTGAAACTCTGGACCAATTGGATTTAACAGATATATATAGAACATTTCATCCTAAAGCTAAAGAATATACCTTTTTCTCAGCACCGCATGGTACCTTCTCCAAAATAGACCATATAATCGGTCACAAGACAGATGTCAACAAATACAAGAAGATCGAGCTAATCCCATGCCTCCTATCAGATCACCATGGAGTAAGAGTGGTCTTCAATAGCAACAAAAACAACAGAAAGCCCACATACACATGGAAACTGAACAATACTCTACTCAATGACACCTTGGTCAAGGAAGAAATAAAAATAGAAATCAAAGACTTTTTAGAATTCAATGAAAATGAAGGTACAACCTACCCAAATCTATGGGACACAATGAAAGCAGTGCTAAGAGGAAAACTCATAGCTCTAAGTGCATCCAAAAAGAAACTGGAGAGAGCATACACTAGCAGCTTAACAGCACTCCTTAAAGTGCTAGAAGAAAAACAAGTTAACTCACCCAGGAGGAGTAGAAAACAAGAAATCATCAAACTCAGGGCTGAAATCAATCAAATAGAAACAAAGAGAACCATACAAAGAATCAACAAGACCAGGAGCTGGTTCTTTGAGAAAATCAACAAGATAGATAAACCCTTAGCCAGACTAACCAAAGGACACAGAGACAGTATACAAATTAACAAAATTAGAAATGAAAAGGGAGACATAACAACAGAAACTGAGGAAATTCAAAAGATCATCAGATCCTACTACAAAGGTCTATACTCAAAACAACTGGAGAATCTGGAGGAAATGGACGATTTCCTAGACAGATATCAAATACCAAAATTAAATCAGCATCAAGTAGACCAGCTAAATAGTCCCATAACCCCTAAAGAAATAGAAGGGGTTATAGAAAGCCTCCCAACCAAAAAAAGTACGGGACCAGATGGTTTTAGTGCAGAATTCTACCAGACCTTCAAAGAAGACTTAACACCAATACTCTTCAAACTATTCCACAAAATAGAGACAGAAGGGACACTGCCCAACTCATTCTTCGAAGCCACAATTACGCTAATACCTAAACCACAAAAAGATCCAACAAAGAAAGAGAACTTCAGGTCAATTTCTCTTATGAATATAGATGCAAAAATACTAAATAAAATTCTTGCTAACCGAATCCAAGAGCACATCAAAACGATCATCCACCATGATCAAGTAGGCTTCATCCCAGGGATGCAGGGATGGTTCAATATACGGAAATCCATCAATGTAATCCACTACATAAACAAACTGAAAGAAAAAAACCACATGGTCATCTCATTAGATGCTGAAAAAGCATTCGACAAAATTCAGCATCCTTTCATGCTAAAAGTCTTGGAAAGAGCAGGAATTCAAGGCCCATACCTAAACATAGTAAAAGCAATCTACAGCAAACCAGTAGCCAACATCAAAATAAATGGAGAGAAACTTGAAGCATTCTCACTAAAATCAGGGACAAGACAAGGCTGCCCTCTCTCTCCATATCTTTTCAATATAGTACTTGAAGTTCTAGCAAGAGCAATTAGACAACATAAGGAAGTCAAAGGGATACAAATTGGAAAGGAAGAAGTGAAACTATCATTATTTGCAGACGATATGATAGTTTACCTAAGCGACCCAAAAAACTCCACCAGAGAACTTCTACAGCTGATAAACAACTTCAGCAAAGTGGCAGGTTATAAAATTAACTCAAGCAAGTCAGTGGCCTTCTTGTACTCAAAGGACAAGCAGGCTGAGAAAGAAATTAGGGAAATAACACCCTTCACAATAGCCACAAACAACATAAAGTATCTTGGCGTAACTCTAACCAAACAAGCGAAAGATCTGTACAACAGGAACTTCAAGTCCTTGAAGAAAGAAATCGAAGAAGACCTCAGAAGATGGAAAAATATTTCTTGCTCCTGGATTGGCAGGATCAATATAGTAAAAATGGCCATCTTGCCAAAAGCAATATACAGATTCAATGCAATCCCCATCAAAATCCCAACTCAATTCTTCATAGATCTAGAAAGAGCAATTCTCAAATTCATCTGGAGCAACAAAAAACCCAGGATAGCTAAAACTATTCTCAACAATAAAAGGACTTCTGGGGGAATCAATATCCCTGACCTCAAGCAGTACTACAGAGCAATTGTTTTAAAAACTGCATGGTATTGGTATAGCAACAGGCAAGCAGATCAATGGAACAGGATTGAAGACCCAGAAATTAACCCACAGACTTATGGTCACTTGATCTTTGATAAAGGAGCCACAACCATCCGGTGGAATAAAGATAGCCTTTTCAACAAATGGTGCTTGTTCAACTGGAGGTCAACATGCAGAAGAATGCGAATTGACCCACTCTTATCTCTTTGCACTAAGATCAACTCCAAGTGGATCAAGGACCTCCACATAAAACCAGACACACGGAAACTATTAGAAAAGAAACTTGGGAAGACCCTGGAGGACTTGGGCACAGGGGAAAAGTTCCTGAACAGAACACCAATAGCGTACGCACTAAGATCAAGGATCGACAAATGGGACCTCATAAAATTACAAAGTTTCTGCAAAGCAAAGGACACTGTCAGAAGGACAAAACGGCAACCAACAAAGTGGGAAAAGATCTTCACCAACCCCACATCCGACAGAGGGCTAATATCCAAAATATACAAAGAACTCAAGAAGTTAGACCCCAAAGAACCAAATAACCCTATCAAAAAATGGGGCACAGAGCTAAACAAAGAATTTTCACCAGAAGAAATTCGGATGGCCGAGAAACACCTTAAGAGATGTTCAACATCATTAGTCATCAGGGAAATGCAAATCAAAACAACCCTGAGATTCCACCTCACACCAGTCAGAATGGCTAAGATTAAAAACTCAAGAGACAACAAGTGCTGGCGAGGATGTGGAGAAAGAGGAACACTCCTCCATTGTTGGTGGGATTGCAAAATGGTAAAACCGCTCTGGAAATCAGTTTGGAGGTTCCTCAGAAAATTGGGCATGTCACTCCCAGAGGACCCTGGCATACCACTCCTGGGCATATACCCAGAGGATTCCCCTGCATGCAATAAAGACACATGCTCCACTATGTTTATAGCAGCCTTGTTTATAATAGCCAGAAATTGGAAGGAGCCCAAATATCCCTCAAAGGAGGAATGGATACAGAAAATGTGGTATATTTATACATTGGAATACTACTCAGCAATTAAAAATAATGAATTCATGCAATTTGTAGGTAAATGGTTAGACCTGGAAAATATCATCCTGAGTGAGCTAACCCAATCACAAAAGAATGCACATGAAATGCAATCACTGATATGTGGATATTATTGAGCCCAGAAGCACTAAATACTCAAGACACGAATAGCAAGTCAAATGATTCCCAAGAAGAAGAAAGGAGAGGACCATGGGCATGTAAAAATTGCATCCAGTTTAGTAAAGAAACTGAGGGGGGAGGGGGAATGATTGGGGAATAGTTGGGGGGGAGAGGAACTATGGGAACTATGGTGGGTGGGAACTGGGAAAGGGGAAAGCCCTTGGAATGTAAACATAGAATATAGAAAATAAAAATTAAAAAAAAAAAGAACACAAGGGTTAGCTCTAGTCTTTCTAATATATGCTATTACAAATTGTTTAGGATGATTAAGTAATTCAAGGTAATGGTCAAATAATAAACCCTGGTGATATTAGATTCCGATTTAGTTACAATAAAAAGTTTTCAAGATTATTCAAATAGTCAATAGCTAAGAATAATCAATGTTAACAATTCATATATATGATATTCAAAAACATCAGAAATCCACATAATATGGCATTTAAAATTGTTTCATCATTAATAGATCTTTTCATAGGAGTCTTGTCTGTTCCTGACAGTATCCCCATCCCACTTCAAAGAAGATATTGAACATTATTACCTCCATATGTATTTGCTCCAATTATGGCAAGCTAGCCACTGGGCAAGAATTGCCTTAACTTCATATGCAGAACAAGAACAATTGTTGTCCAAAAAAGGAAAAACAGGATACTCAATTGCTATGCTCTGCCAAGACTGGGTAAGCTAATCCTTTGAAATTTCTTCATCTGACAGATTAAGATCTGTCAGATGGTTCTGGGCCAGAAGGCTGAATACAGATATTCCAGTGTTTATCAGGGATTTTCCAGGCAGTTAGCTGTCTCTCAAAATTGTATAAATTTTGGAAGCTATCTCTTCATCCTTCCTACCTATTCTGATAATATTTAATTCCTTCTCATCACTTATGGGGTTGAAGACTGGTTATAGTCTCATTATCAAACTTAGGTTAACATTAAAGAACATTAGCTTTAAAGAAGGTGATCTAGATATGAAAGGATGATTTTCAAATGGTAATGCAAGTTAAAAACCAAACATATTTCAGATACAGAATTGCTAACTCTTTAAGATAGATAATAGTATGCTTTATCTAAATTGAAAAATATGATGGACTGGATGTTATAAGTGTCATACCTTACAATTTATGTAATTGATATAATTATGTTTAGTGTACATGTGAGAGAAAAGAACCTTTTTAATAGGACAGAAAGGGGGAAATTTAGCTGCTTGTACTAAGATTGTTAGTTATGTTACCCCCAAAACTGCTTACAAAAGATGGTCTTCATATAGCTTCTGGGAACCTGCCTCCAGCTTGTTTGGATTGGCAAATAAAGATGCTAGTAGCCTATAGGTAGGGAGAACAGACAAACGTGGGATTTTAGGATTTCCTGTGCTGGGGACTAAGAGCATAGAAGAAGATCTGCCATGCTTTAGAAGTGTGCGGACAAAGGAGAGACACAGATGCCATAATGGATGGAGTTAAGGGCAGACACGATGGGTACATAGAAATTAGTAAATAGTAACTCATAATTGTTAGCATGAGTTAGATTGAAGCCGCATGGAAATAAGCAGTCATATAGATATTGTGCTGTATAGAGCATATAAAAGTGCAAAGGGTGTGTATATGTATCTTTCATTTAAGAACATAAACCATTGTGGCAGGTAGCAACCCATGCCAGGTCAATCAAATAGTTACTATGTCATTGGCAGATCACCTCAAGAAATGGTGTCATGTTGCAGTTTGGGATTGTTGTCCATTGTTGGACATATATTTATGGCATTCAGCAATTTCTATACATCTATAGACAGACCAGTCTTCATGAGTGGAAGTCTATGTTGTTGAGTGTGAAAAGTATCTTGGTTCCCAGTTGATCTAAGACTAGAAACCACAGTGACCCTGCAGAGATAGTCTGTGTTTTGCCTGTGCTTGGGCAACAGGCTCCTGTCATGTAGCTACAGTTCCTCACAGGTTTGTGGCCATCAGTCACATAGGAGCAGCACCTCAATCCCTCCCACACGTAGATAAGATAACCTCAAGCTCTCAGGCCAAGTCAATGGGAATTAGCTATTTTCAGACTCTGAACCACCCCAAAACTGTATGTAAGAATCCTATCCAGAAGGAATAAAAGTAAGTGAAAATTACTCCATCATCTGAGAGCTTCTGTCATGAGAGCTGTAATACTGTCACTTGGGGAAGAAATATGCTCTCCTGAAAATGCTGCCAGAAGCTCCCTTGCACTTCTAGTTGGCTAGTCAGCCTGCTGCCAGCTCATCCTATCCCAACTCAGTGCAGAACAACCAGTGTAGCATCTTGGATCAAGTGAAGCAGCAGCAGCAGCAGCAGAGATGGAGGTGGAGACAACTTCAGCAGTGGAGGCAGAGGAAGAAATTCCCCCTCCCTGCTCAAGTTTTTTCCCTCACCTGAACCCTTGCACCTGACCTAGCCAGAGATCTCTGTTGAAAACTTCCAGTATACAGGTCCACCATTATACAGAGCCCACACATAATCTTCATGTCTGTCACCATGGTCAGTTTATTCACGGGCATATTGGGCAATAGAAACGTTGACTACAACACCTTCTAA
Organism: Apodemus agrarius; assembly: GCA_964023405.1. Lineage (NCBI taxonomy): Eukaryota > Metazoa > Chordata > Mammalia > Rodentia > Muridae > Apodemus > Apodemus agrarius. The sequence goes on along the minus strand of OZ030012.1, from coordinate 20,100,152 downwards.
TACTATTTGATTCTTTATCATACACAAATCTTCCTCCTATAAGATAAAGCCATCCATTGCTTGCTTGGTTTATTTTTCATAGATTCCTCCTTCTTTTATTAGCCATGCCTCTTCTTCTTGAGACCATTTAAATTTTTTGTCCTTCATGTTCTCAAGCTTTCCCTGGCCAATTAATGCAGTAATCACTGAACTGGAGGGTACATGCATTTTATATAATTCCAAGTTTAAAGCCAATTCACATAACGAGCAATTTTACAAAGGACCATGTACAATTTATTGGTCTCTGTAGTGATGTTATCTATAGTCTTTCCCATGGCTCTAAGGGCCAAGCAGAAGCACTATTTCTCATCCCCACAGCCTCATGACTACCTCCATTCCTGAGAACCACATCTGAAATTTATTATGAAGTGATTAGCTCTGAGTAATGGGAGGTATACTCCTCAGAAAGAGAGTCTGAATGTAAAACAAACTGAAGAGATAGCTAATCAGATTCAGGGCAATAGCAGTCATCATTACACATAGGGTTCCACATCCTGGTGATGTTCCAGAGGCAGGACTGTGTTACACTACCCCTTATGCAGCCATGCTGGACCCAGCAACAACTAATACTGACAGTAAGGTCTTCAATTATGGAAACCTGATAAAAAGAGACTGATCTCTACTATCTGAGCTATGTCTTCTTTATTTACTTTATTTGAAGGTTTTTCTGACCACAGCATGTTTTTCCCTAATTATCACTAATTAGTTGACATGGAAACCTTAAGCTTTTCCTAAGGGCATGCAAAGTCTTCCCTGTTTCATAACAACAGGATCCAACCTCCTTCAGTTCTGTAGGTCTACTTTTACAAGAGATCAACTTAGCTCTTCATCCTGGAAATAGAATTGTCAAATGGCCTAAACCTACATCTATTTGAGTTTCTTAAAGTATTGGTTCCCAACAATCAAGGCTCAAGTGCCTAGGTCAGTTATACCAGTATTCACACCCTTTTGAGGATAATGACTAAAATTGGGTCTGTTTAATGCTCAAAGCCAATATGAGTTCTTCCCTCTTCTCCATTATGAACATATACCTAAGGAATAACAGAGTTGGGGTGTGACTTTGCAGTTAGTCAGAGGAACAGATTTAGGCAAACTATTAGTGCAATCAAGCTAAGTAATTTGAAAACATAATCAGGAACCTTGTTCTTGGCTGGACAATTCACCATTAGCAAGGCATGCAAAAATTGTAATTCCTTAAGGTTTTTTAGCCTGTATTCTCCACAACCTAATTTACTGATTTTTGTTCCTTCCTTAGACCAACATTTTCTTCACCCCCAGAAGGGACATAAGAGGGCAGAGATCTACCCAAAAAATAGAGTTTCCTGTCAACAGTTTTTCTAAATTCCTGAAGATGTATCTTAATATCTACTGAACAGATACTCTGTTTCATATTCTTCTACTTATCCTGATGTGTCTACAATTACTAGAAAATATTTATATCAAAAATGATAGGTATGATTCATCTAACTCCCACCTTCCAGTGTTTCCTGGGCCCATTTCCTCAAGCACATATCCTTTGTGGGATTGTCTTTTTGCATTTAGAGTTTATGAACACAAGTAGCATATCTAAAAATTGTGTCTTTGACCAGTCTTCCGAAATTTGTGATATAATGCCTATATCTGAGCATTTCAGTGGTGTTTATGGATTTTAGGTAGGTAGCTTCATGAAGATTCATAACCAGTTACTTTCCTAGATCCACAGGACAGATGGGTCTGCTATCAGGCAGCATCTGCCATCTTTTAATATCTTATTTGGCCAATTATTTTTTGCCAAGCCAATTTTACCCTGGGATATATTCCAGGAAGATTTGTTATGTAGGCTATGGCAGGGTTGGTTACTTAACAAAAAGCTCAAGAGGTCCTACTTCCTGGATGGCCAAGTCTGCTAGTCTATTGCTTCCTAATTCTGTACAATCCCCTTTCTGGTGTCCTTTACAATGACTAATGACAACCCTTTTGAGTAACCATATAGTTTTCAATAAATTTAAGATTTTCCCCTATTTTTTAAATATTTTTTCCTGCTGAGGTTATCAATCCCTTTTCTCTGAATAGAGAGCTGCATGAACATGACAAAAGCACATTGACTATCAATATATATGGTAACAGCATTGTGTTTCCTCCAGTAGAATGTGTGAGTTAAAGCTTGAAACTCAGCTCCCTGAACTGATGTTTTCATGCTTGAAGATTGTTTCGAGATAGTCTTATCTTGGCTTATCTCCATTGTCCCTTCTTATCTGATCCCATCTTGCAAGAAATCACTCTCATCTGTGAGCAGAACCTCATCTGGTATCACTACCAGGATGTCATTCAGTCAAGCCTGATAGACTGGATCAGGCCAGTTACTTCAAGACAGTCATGCACAGATAAGGTTATCATGTGTCAAGAGACTGGCAGGATTGAGGGCTAATGTCTTATGGAATTGAATGCAGAGTTGACTCAGAAGCAGGGCTAGATATTGGGTCGCCTAAATGGTAAATATTCTTTTCTTGAGTGTGCATCTCAAGAAGGCCTAAACAGAATGCAGGGCTGTCAGGAAGAATTTGTACCCTAAAGTTAATTTGTAAGCATTTTCTCCCTCTCTCTCTTTAGTTTTACTAGCAGGATTGTGGAAATTATGGCCCTTATACATGCCAACTATCTTGCTGCAACTGGATCAAGTCTCTTGACAGTGATGATACTGGTCTTTCCCAGAGTTTGCATGAGAGTATCCAGACAATTCCTCTGGACTCATTCACATACAGATGGAATGATTTAGTAATCTGTGTGATGACCAGGGAATACACAATGCTGTGAAGGCCATATGCTCAGTCTCAATCCATTTGTAAGGTGGTATAATCCTGTTGATTGTATAAAAGGGTCCAGCCATCTCAGTGAATACCATCGTCTATACCCAGCAGTATCTACCCACTCCCAGAAGTCTCCACAGTTGTTTCTTTGATCTGGGAGTAGGAATTTGCAGAATGGCTGAAACATGGTTATGGGAAATCGACTGCTTTTGTCTAAGTTTTCATTTATTTATGTGACCTAAGGGAAGCAGAGCTGAATATTTCTGGCTGAGATGTATAAATTCATGGCTTGGAGGGTCTTTAAAAGGACTTTTCATTTTCTTCCTTAGTGGTCTGAGCCAAGAGTAGGTCATCTACAGAGCAGATTTTGTCTAAACTTAAACAAATCTGCACTTAGAGCTCCATAAAACAATGCTAGAAAGTCCCTGAACACTTTATCCTGGCCTATTCCTCCCATTTCCTCCCCTGTCTATTCCCAAGGCTAGTGATTACCAAATGTGACAGTTTTCTTCCCTGTCTGTCTTTAGCTACATTGAGCAATTTCTAAAAGTTGAAAACTATTCACTCCTTCAAGTGTCCAAAGTTACTGAAACTTTCTTCTTATTTCTCAGGCTGACTGAATACAAAATGGCACTATTAGAATCCACTGATTTCAGGGGACATATGGGTCTTTGGAAAGAAATACCCACTATGTCTTATAGAGCTTTTTTAGAAACTTAGCAGGCAATTATCAGGTATATAAGTAAACTGACTTACCTTGCTGCTTTTAATGTTCCCAATAATATTTGGCAAAAATAAAACATTCAGTGACCTCTTCCCCATAAACAATTAAAAAATGGAGAGTTTTAGGTTCTTCTAATTATACAAGTTACTGGTAGAGAAGGAGATAGGCACCATGAATGGGGAAGGAGCTGAACTTTCACTTATTATGCTCCACCACTTTCCCCAGCTAGGCACAACTGGGAAATGACTTACCCTTTCCTCAGTTGCAACCAGTTTCTGAGAGTAGGTCACAGAAAGAATAGAAGACTCATGGTTACCAACTCTCTTCACAGTCCCCTCCACTTAAGGCCTCTCCTCTGATATCTCTCCCTCACATCTCAAAAGGGTCAGGTCCTCCAGTTGGGTATCAACACACCCTGGCACCTCAAGTCTCTACAAGATTAGGTACATTGTAGTCAGGCAATGAAGCCCAATTAGGGAAATGACATCCACAGACAGGAAACAGAGTCGGTATAAGCCCCCACTCCAGTAGTACGGGAACACAAAAGAAGACTAATTTACACATCTACTATGTATGTGTGTGGGCCTATGTCAAAACGTTTTATGCTCTTTGGTTGATGGTTCGGTCTCTGGATGCCTCCAACTGTCCAGGTTAGTTGACCCTGTTGGTATTCTGTGGAGTCCCCATCATGTCTAGGTTCCTCAATTATTCCCCAAATTCTTCTACAGGACTTCCTGAACTCTGTCTAATGTTTGGCTGTGGGTCTCTGCATCAGTTTCATTCAGCTGCTCAGTGGATCCTTTTACAGTACAGTTATGCTAGGCTGTTTGTGAATCAAGGTTGACAGATGCAATCATTGCCTGAGGTGCCAACATATTTAAAGGAGGAAGGCAGTTCTGCAATGTGTTCCTGTTGATCCTCTGACGACAGCTTCCCACATTTTCCCCAAATTTGCAGGGATTGCTTGTATTCATTTATGTATGTTTCACAAAGAACACTTGTGTATCCAGGCCAGCAGTGACAAATATATCTTTCAACGGTGTCTTCACATGTTCCTTGTAAATAGACTACCTGTGCAGTGACAGTAGTAGAGTAATGTTTGAAGAAGTAACCTGAATTGAAAAATTCCCTCAGAAGATTGGCCTGTAGGCAAGCCTCTGGTGCTTTTCTTGATTGCTGATTGATGTGGGAGGGCCCAGGTCATTGTGGACAGTGTCATCCCTGAGCTCTCCTTGGTACTATAAGAGAGCAGGCTAACATATCATCACTATCTTCTGATAGAAATATTCACCTGTTCAAACCAGTTCTCAAAAATAGCTTCTAGATCCATGAAATATTCATATTTAGAGAAGGAACTAGAAGACCATTACAGAGAACAACAACTGGTCATGATGCAGAGATCAAGAAATCTAGAAGACAAGCTTCAAAGGGTGCATTTACACACAATTCTGCACACCAGGATCAATGGAACACGAAAAGGGAACAAAAACGATAAAAGCTTCAAGTCTAGAAAATCTGCTATGAGAGGGAGAGTCCTAGAGATCACCACAAACTACACCCATGGTACCTAAACAAGACCTGAGTAATAACCATAGCTGTGCTAACACAGATGGAGGAAATCTCACTGGGTCCTACCTCTAGTCAAAAGTATTGGCAGCTAATGACTATTGAGAGGGAGCATTAGCCTCATTTATAAAGGCCCCCTTTAATTATCCAAAAGAAAGGGATTAGCACTCAAACTATATAAAAAGAAACCATAATAGACTCAGAGCAGTTTTCTGTGTGTGTGTGTATATGGTGTGTGTGTGTGTGTGTGTGTGTGTGTGTGTTATAAACAATGATTATCAAATAAATAGAAGCCATGGATTTGAAAGTGTTTGGGGTTAGTGTTGTATGGAATGGCTTGGAGTTAAGGGACATAAGAGGGGTTGGAAGAAGGAAAGAGAATGGGAAATGTGATAAAACTATTTTAGTCAAAGTTTCATTAATAAATAAATAATGAGAAAAAGAAATAAATCAGACTGAACAAGCAATGAGGAGAAAGCTAGTTCAAACAAGTAGACAAATAGGTTATCTCTTTGAGGTGACTGTTTTTTATCTTCTTTAATCAAACTCACATCTTTCTATCCATTCATGGTTGGGGTTGCCATCCAAGAGCAAAACAATTTTTGCAGGTGAGCTGAGAATCACTAATGTAACATCATGCATATAGTAAGATAGAAGAAAACATCTGAGTACATCTTTTTTCCTTTTTTATTGAATATCATCTTCATTTACATTGCCATGGTAAAACCTTTCCCAATTTCCCCCCTCCCCAAAGATCGCCAAGCCCTCCTCTCTCCCCCTGCATCCACATATATGCCCCTCCACTGAACACACTCCCACATCACCCCCTCAGTTTTCCTTTGTTGGGGCCTCTGTTGAGCCTTTGCCTGACCAAGGACCATTCCTCACACTGATATCCAACAAGGCCTTCTTCTGCCACATTTTTGACTGGAACCATGTGTGCCCCTTGGTTGATGGTTCAGTCCCTGGGAGTCTTGTGGCATCTGGGTGGCTGGAATCATTGTTCTTCCCATGAGGCTGTAAGCCCCTTCAGCTCTTCTGGGTCTCCCGCCAGCTCCTCTATTGGGGACTCCATGCCCAGTCCAATACTTGGTTGCCAGCATCTGCCTCTGTATTTCTTAGGCTCTGGCAGGGCCTCTCTGGAGACAACCATTGCTAGGCTTAGTACATCTTCTAAGTAGCTGTTTTCACATTTCCAGTGGTATCTTTTAGAAATCATTTACATTACATTGTAGAGATTTTCTTAGTACTGCCCTCCCCATTAGATTGCATTTCTGACATTGCCTTGTGATGTTATAGACATTTTAAGTTTCAAGATTAATCTATATCCTTTAGTCATTAATTTATTATCCTTTAGAACATAGGATATGTTCAGATCATTATAACAAATCCTTTAGATTAAGCACCTGATATATAATAAAGTTTGGTTCTCACATATCTGGAGATTGGGAAATTTAAAATTAAGAAATGACAGATTTGGTTTCTACTGAGAGCCAATTTTCTGGTTCATAGATGACACTTTTCTATGGTCTCTTGTTTTAGCAGAAGCAGGAAAGCTCCCTAGGGTCTTCTGTTTCTATATGAAGGTTTATTATTGAGGGCACCATTAGAAATCAACCTAATTGCTTCCCAATTCCTCCCTTTTTAATGAAATCACACTGTTTTAACATTTTAACATAGAAGTCAGGAGGACAAAAATATTTATATCGCAGGAGATTATTTCAGGTATTATATAGTAGCAAGATAAAATTTTCTCTCCAGTAGGAATTTTCAGGTCTAAAATTTCAGTGGTGATTTCTGAGTGGTGAGAAGAGAATTCATGGTAAGGTCTAGTCTGTACAGAAAGGAATGTGTAAAACAACATGCATTCTAGAATGTGTGTAATTAATGTAGCCTTTATAGACATATGTATTGTAAATTTACACATGAAATAAAATTCTATAAATGAACTATTTATAGATAAATAAAATATTATTTCATAACTTTTATTAGATAATTCAGGAATTGATATTTGAGTGGTTGTGTTTACAGAAATGTAAACATTAAACTGAAGTGAAAAAATATGCAGTATAAAAGAGAGAATAGAATTGAGGACAACATATGAGGTATCATATGAGTTTCAGATAAAAGTATTAACAATATAATTTTGATGAAAGACAGAAGAACAAATTGGATAAAAATTGTACGTGATTAACGGACAGAATTTCTTTAGTCCACTGCTTTGCTTTTCATAATACTAAAACCAGTGAAATTATCACTTAAAAAACATATTGTCCCAAGTGTTTTTAAGGCCTTCTTAATGTCTTTGTTCCTCAAGCTATAGATGAAAGGGTTCAGCATCGGGGTGACCACTGTGTATATTACTGAGGCCACCATGTCCTTCAAAGAAGAGGAAGTTGCATCAGAACTAAGATATACACCAAGGCCTGTTCCATAAAATAAAGAAACCACTGATAGATGAGACCCACAGGTAGAAAATGCTTTATATTTTCCATCTGTTGATGGAATTCTCAAAATAGAAGAAACAATTTTAGAGTAGGAATAAAGGATCCCTAAGAAAGGAATGAAGCCAAGGACACATATCAGTATATAAAGAAGGATATGATTGATTAGTGTATCTGAGCAGGCTATGGTGAGTGCCCTAGCATGTTCACAATAAAAGTGTTTAATTATCTGATTGGTACAGAAAGACACCCGCAGCATCAATAGACTCTGTATCAGAGAATATGAAAAGCTAATAACCCATGATACAAGAACCATCAAGCCACTTAGATGGGGATTCATAATGGCTGAATAGTGAAGGGGGTGACAGATGGCCACAAACCGGTCATAGGCCATCACAGTGAGGAGACATATGTCCATGCCTCCAAAGACCATGAAAAAATACATCTGGGTGATACATTCTGCATAGGTGATGGACTTGCTCTGTGTTTGTATGTTCACCAACATCTTAGGAATAGTCGTAGAGATGAAACAAATGTCAGAAAAGGACAGATTAGATAGGAAGAAGTACATGGGAGTATGTAGGTGAGAGTCAATGCTGACAGCCAGAATGATGAGCAGATTCCCAAGCACAGCGACCACAAACATGATTAGAAACAGTCCAAAAAGCATGGTTTGATACTCTGGATATTGGGAAAATCCCAGAAGCAAAAATTCTAAAATATTTGTTTGGTTTTGTGGTTTCATGTTGTTGGCAATTAAGGTAGACACCTATGGGAGAGAAAGATTGGGAAACATACACCACAGTCTCTAAGGTCTCTGTCCTTTTATTTGTTGAGATGACTGGAATAAAGGTCTTATGACTATAGAACTTAGGAGTATACATTTTCTCGTTCATTAAAAAGATGATCTTATAATATTACCTTTCCCTTTGGGAGATTATTGTTTTTTCCTTATCTCTACTTAGAACTATTAACTTCAAAATTAAAACCACCTGAAGATCAGAGAACCTCGGGAAATATTGAGATCAAAGTAGTCAGTGTCTAAATATATTTTAAATCCTTTCTCTACGATGGATCCACTCTGATTCCTAATCTCACTTCTCAACATTTTTCAATGGTTACACTAAATTCTGATCATTCAGAAAGTGTTCTGTTTGTGAACATAATTATACCTTCTCTGTATCCATTCTCCTGAGATTCCTTTCCTTTGTAGACACTTTTTTTAATGCCTTCCTGCTTTGTGTATGTGATAAATTTCATGGATGACTGGTTGATTCCCATTCCCATCTGGTCTCAATACCAGATGATTATTTCACATAGAGGGAGATTTTACATCATTTTGACAGCTGAATTAATGAATCGGTAAACACAAAAACAAACAACTTTCTACTTCTGTAGCATTTCTACTACAATCTGGGCATCTGTCAAAAATCTTCACTAACTTTATCACTAAAGAAAACTGCTATAAAGAGAAAAGATAAGTAGGACAGGAAGAAGGTATAGAACAAAAATATGACCACTTATTACCTTGGACCTTCAATCAATTCTAATTCATTAAATTTCTAGCACATATACCTTTACTTCCCTAAAAGTTATCCTGTTTTCCCTCTCATTAATAATTTTTAGGTAATCTTACCATGTATGCTTCCCTGCAGTATCCTTCCCTTATTAACACTAAACTTTTCCTGAGTCATCAACACTTTGCTCATATTTCTTTCCGTAATATTTTGCAGTTAAAAAACAAAGGTAATCAGAAGAATAAATTCAGAAATTGAATGCTAGAAGACATTTACAAAGAATTGACATCGATGGCTGTGTTTAGAATATAAATAAATATTCTTCTAAACTTCAATTTTTGAAAATACTGAATACTCATTTTCTGATTCTTTTATTTGCATATAAAATGACCAGATACACTCCATCTCTGAGTAAAAACCTCTTTTCTTAAATATAATTAAGGTAAGAAGATATTTAGTCAGTAGCATGTTTTTATTTCCAAGATAATTAAATATTGCTTCTTTAATTAAATTTTAAGATCAAAATAATGAACATCTTCAGTGATAAGTGTAATACACATGACAAAGAGGAAGCAGAAGAAATGAACCTTAACCTGAAATATAAAACAGATAGTCTGGATGCTACAGGCTTTGTTTGGAGGAACCCAGAAGTCACATGGACTGGGGTTATGGCCCAGTGTTTGAATGTTTGCCCAGCATCTACAAAAGTCTAGATTGTATCCAAGCCCTACAAAGGAGTGCTGTTCACTGCAGTGTTAACCTATTTCCTGAATTCTTACCTACAGTAAAAGCAACAACCAAACTCTTATTTAAAAACTTAACACATTATAAATAATATCCTCTTGAGAAGCTCACATATAGGATACAATCTACTTGTTCTGTTCACTGTGTCTGGTATTGCTTGGAAAATTGTTGAGTTACATCAGTAAGTTTCAAGGACTTGAGTTAGGCTTTTATTGGTTCTTGAAAATTTTGTGGAAGCTCTTCTTCAAGAAAAGTTTCCTTGGACATACCTGTGTTTGATTCTGTGAAAACAAACATGCAGTTTTGTTTGTGTACTAACATTTCCACCTCCCAGAAGTGGCAATGGAAGAAGTGGCAGTTATAGTACAGAATAATTAAAAACTAGGATAAAGTTTTAATTGCTGAATGGATTCAGAGGGCATCTTTGAATGCTATCAGGTTTGGTGAAGTCAGAGAAGGAGTTCTTGAGGATAGGTGTCTGACAAAAGAATTATCTTGTTGGTGGTATGAGAATAAGGAATTTTAGCATGGACTATTAAAGGATATAATGCAAGAATCAAGATTAAAGGACACAATGCAAGAATCACCAGGGAAGCTATTGTTCTTAGCAATATTGTTTAAGTGCACAGTCGTAAAAGGAAAGACAAAGAATGACATGACACAAACCTAGAGAGGTAGTGATAGGTGGATGATACACAACGCTGTGTATTGACTGCACTGAAAGAATAATGATATAAATTATGATTTTCTTTTTGGTTTGGAGACAACAATAGTTTTAGAACAGAGAAAACTAAGTATAGAGAAACAGCAATATCAAATTTTCACATAATCCAACTGCAAAGAGAAGCTCAAAGTTTTCCAAATCCAAAGATAAAAATAAGGGCTGTAACAAGTAGAAAAATGATGTCAGTATGTTGCTAACAGACAGTCTGATTGAGCATGAGAGCTCTGATTGAGTAATTGAATAAAGAAAAATAATGAAGCCAATGATTCTCTAATGTTTTCAAATCTACATAGTATGAAGTAGAGAGGACTTAGTAGTAGACCTCTGCTTTTCCCCAATTTTTCTTCTTTAACCCATATTACTCCAATGCTTATGCAACAAAGCTCTTTGTAGTGTCTTTTCAAAAATCTTTATATTCATTTTAGTCAATAGAGTAAATAAATTTCAGTGGACACAGACATGAATTCATCTGCATCTACAAAAATGATTTTCAGAAAAGACATGAAATAGTTGCTATTAGAACAAAATTTCAGGTTTCCTGTTTCTCAGAGCAGTTCTCCACAACATCTCATGCTTGATCCTCCTGTGTTTTGGCATCTATGCAAAGACCCTAATTCAATGTCTATCTTTTACAAATATTTAGTGCACAACATAGGGGAGAATACTTGAAGGTATTTGTGGATTCTCCTTATTTGAAAACTGATTAATAAAAAGCTTGTCCACTCCTTCCAATCCTTCACTGGATTTGAAGACACCATGATAAAAAAACATGGATAAACATTGTACTCCAGATATTGTGACCCTGAGATTTCTCAAAATGTGGAAAGATCAAATAAATAACTGCATAATATTTGATTGTAAGGTACTGCATGCATCAACCTTCCCTTAAATAAAAAAATTACATAAAGGATCTTGGTCTTTTAATATGTTCTCATCTCCTCACTGTACAGTGGAGACAGGAATATGCTATATATATATATATATATATATATATATATATATATATATATAAAAATTCAGGTTTAGAAACTAATTTCTTTGAGAAAAAGCAAGCTGCCTCTTTCTTGTGGAAGAGAAATTCTAGTAAGCATAACATACAAAAGGAACCTAGGAGCAGAAATGGGGCCTGTTCTATCAGGAGAATCATGAGATAGTCCCAAACAAGTGAATGTGAAAGAAAAGTCACAAATGCTAGTTCTAAGCTGAGAGAGAATGGAATCTGTGGCTTCCTTGGTTGAGATCATAATATCGCTCAGAACTAGAAAAGAACAATTTCACTGTAAATTGTCACCAGACTCTACCATGTACAACTTATAGTGATAACTAAGACACTAAACATTTTTTCCAGGGGACTGTTATCATAGTGTTATTGTGTTACTAAAACACAAAATAAAACAAAAACCAAAACCATAATATCTCCTCAGCAATCTACCTACAAAAATACAAATTCAAAGTAAATGGTAACTGAAAATGTAACTTAAAGTTAATATCCTAGTAATTCTATGGTTTCTAAGAGCAACCTCTGGATGAAATAGTGGGTTCCCTTACCTATGCTGAAGAGTTAATACTTTTCCTATCAAGCTCTTCATTCTTCATTTCCTTCAACATCTGTTGAACTATATAGGCTTGGCAATATATACTCACCATGGGCCAACTCCTTCGAATATTGCTTGCTCAAGGAACATTGGTTATGAGAGACAGAAGATCTGTCCATAAGAAAAAGGTGAAAGAACCAAACATATAGGAAAGAACCTGCATTGTTTCTTCTGGCAAAGACATGTGATATGTTCAGTCTTGGTAACTATAAGTTATAGGTGCATCCTGGGAGTTGTATCCCTCTGAAGCTAATTATACAAATTGATCAATGGTATGTTCATTGCCTGCTATTCAAGGGCAGAGGCCACACAGGAAAGATGCTCTAAGATCTCAATTTTTTATCCCTGGGAGAAAATCAGTGGTTATATTTATCATTACCCTCTCTTGTGTTTCTTCTTTGAAAAAGAAGCACCAAAAATTTCCAAGATCACCTACTGGTGGTACATGTTAAAACTATTGACTTGAACTTTCCTACTTAGGTTGCATAACAAGAAATCACAGAAATTAGTAGGTTTGGAATTCTCAAAAATAATCTTGATGTTTGTTTCTTTGTCCATATGTCTGGAGGAGCGGCATAGTTGTGTCTTACAAAAAACTTATTTATACATTTTCATAAATATTTTGAGCATTTGTGTCACTGATTTCTTGAATGGCAGCACCAATTTGCTTTATTATCAGCAGTGAATAAGAGCCTCCTTTTCCTAAACCGTACCAGCATTTGTTGTCAATTTTTTGTCGATCTTAGCTATTTTCACTGGGGTAAGAAAGAATGTAACAGTTCTTTTTATTTACTGTTCCCTAATTGCTAAGGATGACCATTTTTGTATTATTTCTTATGCATTTTGATATTTTCTGTTGAGAGTTTTCTGTTTAGACTACTAGCCCATTTTTAGTTGGTATTTGTTACTTTTGCTTTTTTTGGTCCTATGCATGTTTTAGATATTAATCCTCTGTCAGATGCATATCTGGAATAGATTTGGTCCTATTCTGAGTGATTCTTTAATATATTGCTGAGGGCCAGGCCCAGTGATAGCCGGATCCCACAGTGGAGGTAAAAAGTCAGTGAGGAAGAAGTGAATCAGATAAAGTGGTAGCAAGTCTTCTGTAGCCTGGCTGACTGTCAGAGTGCTTCTTTATTTATATATAACTAAGTAAGCAACACTAATTCTTGTTGTTCCAGACTTACCAAAGGGCACAGAGACAGTATTCAAATTAACAAAATTAGAAATGAAAAGGGAGATAATAACAGAAACTGAGGAAATTAAAAAAATCATCAGATCCTACTACAAAAGCCTATATTCAACACAACTGGAGAATCTGGAGGAAATGATCAATTTCCTAGACAGATACCAAATACCAATATTAAATCAGAATCAAATAGATCTTCTAAACAGACCCATAACCCCCAAAGAAATAGAAGGGGTCATAGAAAGTCTTCCAACCAAAAAATATCACAGGGCCAGATGGTTTTAATGGAGAATTCTATCAGTCCTTCAAAGAAGACCTAATACCAATATTCTTCAAACTATTCCACAAAATAGAAACAGAAGGAACACTACCTGACTCGTTCTACGAAGCCACAATTACCCTGATACCAAAACCACACAAAGATCCAACTAAGAAAGAGAACTTCAGACCAATCTCCCTTATGAACATTGAAGCAAAAATACTCAATAAAATACTTGCCAACAGAATCTAAGAACACATCGAAACGATAATTCACTATGATCAAGTTGGCTTCATCCCAGGGATGCAGGGATGTTTCAATATATGGAAATCCATCAACATAATCTACTACATAAACAAACTCAAAGAAAAAAACCTCATGGTCATCACATTGGATGCTGAAAAAGCATTTGACAAAATTCAGCATCCTTTCGTGCTAAACGTCTTCAAAAGAACAGGGATTTAAGGCCCTTACCTAAACATAATAAAAGCAATCTACAGCAGACCGGTAGCCAACATCAAAGTAAACAGAGAGAAACTTGAAGGAATCCCATTAAAATCAGGGACTAGACAAGACTGCACCCTCTCACCATATCTCTTCATTATAGTACTTGATGTACTAGCTAGAGCAATTCAACCACATAAGAAAGTCAAAGGGATACAAATTGGAAAGGAAGAAGTCAAACTATCACTATTCGCAGATGATATGATAGTATACTTAAGTGACCCAAAAAACTCCACCAGAGAACTCCTACAGGTGAGAAACAACTTCAGCAAAGTGGCTGGTTATAAAATCAACTCAAGCAAATCAGTAGCCTTTCTATATGCAAAGGATAAGCAGGCCGAGAAAGAAATTAGTGAAATGATACCCTTTTCAATAGCCACAAACCATATAAAGAATCTTGGTGTGACTCTAACCAAACAAGTGAAAGATTTATATGACAAAAACTTCAGGTCTCTGAAGAAGGAAACTGAAGAAGATCTCAGAAAATGGAAAAATCTTCCATGCTCATGGGTCGGCAGGATTAATATAGTTAAAATGGCAATCTTACCAAAAGCAATATACAGATTCAGCACAATCCCCATCAAAATCCCAAATCAATTCTTCATAGAGTTAGAAAGAGCAATTTTCAAATTCATCTGGAATAACATAAAACCCAGGATAGCTAAAACTATCATCAACAGTAAAAGAACTTCTAGGGGAATCAACATCCAGGACCTCAAGCAATACTATAGAGCAGTAGTGTTAAAAACTGCATGGTATCGGTACAGTGAAGTGGATCAATGGAATAGGATTGAAGACCCAAAATTGAACCCACACATCTATGGCTGATTGATCTTTGACAAAGGAGGTGAAAACATTCAGTGGAAAAAAGATAGCCTTTTCAGCAAATGGTACTGGCTCAACTGGAGGTCACCATGCAGAAGAATGAGAATTGATACACTCTTATCTCCTAGCACTAAGGTCAACTTGAAGTGGATCAAGGACCTCCACATAAAACCAGACACACTAAAACTAATAGAAAAGAAACTGGGGAAGACCCTTGAGGACATTGGCTCAGGGGGAAAATTCCTGAACAGCACACCAATTGCTTATGCTCTAAGATCAAGAATAGACAAATAGGACTTCATAAAATTACAAAGTTTCTGTAAGGCAAAAGACACAGTCAAAAGGACAAATTGGCTACCAACAAATTGGGAAAAGATCTTCACTAACCCCACATCCGACTGAGGACTAATATCCAATGTATACAAAGAACTCAAGAAGTTAGACCCCAGAAAACCAAATAACCCTATCCAAAAATGGGGTACAGAGCTAAACAAAGACTTTTCACCTGAAGAAATTCGGATGGCTGAGAAACACCTTAAAAATGTTCAACATCATTAGTCATTAGAGAAAAACAACCCTGAGATTTCACCTCATACCAGTCAGAATGGCTAAGATTAAAAACTCAGGAGAAATCAGCTGTTGGCGAGGATGTGGAGAAAGAGGAACACTCCTACACTGCTGGTGGGACTGCAAGCTGGTACAACCACTCTGGAAATCAGTCTGGCGGTTCCTCAGAAAACTAGACATGATACTTCCGGAGGACCCAGCCATACCACTCCTGGGCATATACCCAGAAGATTCCCCAGCATGAAATAAGGATACATGCTCGACTATGTTTATAGCAGCCTTATTTATAATAGCCAGAAGCTGGAAAGAACCCAGATGTCCCTCAACGGAGGAATGGATACAAAATATGTGGTATATATACACAATGGAATACTATTCAGCCATTAGAAACAATGAATTCATGAAATTCTTAGACAAATGGATGGAAATGAAGAACATCATACTAAGTGTGGTAACCCAGTCTCAAAAGAGTACCCATGGTATGCAGTCACTGATAAGTGGATATTAGCCTAGAATATTGGGACACCAAAGACACAATTCGCACACCAAATGATGTCTGACAAGAAGAAAGGAGTGGATACTGGTGCTAGAAAGGATCAAAGCATCAGTATAGGGGAATACCAGAACAGGGAAGTGGGAAGGGGTGGATGAGGGAGCAGGGGGAGGGAAATGGGCATGTGGGACCTTTGAGGGGCGGGGAACCAGAAAAAGGGAAATGAAATGTAAATATAGAATATATCCGATAAAAAAGTAAAAAAAAAAATTCTTGTTGTTCCAATGTACAGATCATATATTTTTGTCTCCCAGCATGAGTTCTAACTTCCTCATCTTATAGCTGCAACTCTGCCTGTCTCCTTGGAACCTGGTTCCCACACAGGAGAGCCATGTGAGACACTGTGCTCTATTCCCGTGCCTCCTGTCCCACCAACAAGTCCAGAATCCACGTGACTGGACTTTCCTTTAGGAGCTCCATCTTCCTTCACATTCACACCTCTCCCTGCAATCAAGGATCTTCACTCCACAGCTCAGTCCACAGTTCTGCTTGTCCTTTGGGAGTCCTGCTACAATCCATGAACATCAATTCCAGAGTTCTCCTCTCAGTTTCTACCAGGCCAACCAATATCAGTGGCAACCAGATGGATAAAGATAAGCAACATGATGAAGAAAAGGCAGACCAATATTCCACCATCAGCACACTGATGTCTTATTACACCAAGTCTTGGGTGTCTTATCACACCTGTAAAATAAGAGAATGACTTCAATGTTCATATCATGAAAATGATAGAAGGCATTAAAGATGAAATGAAATAATTCCTTAAAGAAACACATGAAAATAAAATCAAGCAGGCAGAGCCCTTAAAGAGGAAACCAATAAATCTCTCTTTATTTATTTATTTTTATTTTTTTATTGGATATTTTCTATATTTACAATTCATTTCCCTTTTTCTGGTTCCCCACCCCCCAAAGGTCCCACATGCCCTTTTCCCTCCCACTGCTCCCTCTTCCACCCCTCCCCTCTTCCCTGTTCTTGTATTTCCCTACACTGATGCTTTGATCCTTTCCAGCACCAGTGTCCACTCCTTTCTTCTTGTCAGACATCATTTGGCACGTGAATTGTGCCTTTGGTGTTCCAAGATTCTAGGCTAATATCCACTTTTCAGTGACTGCATACCATGGGTATTCTTTTGAGACTGGGTTACCTCACTTAGTATGACATTCTCCAGCTCCATCTATTTCTCTAAGAATTTCATGAATTCATTGTTTCTAATGGCTGAATAGTACTCCATTGTGTATATATACCACATTTTTTGTATCCATTCCTCTGTTGAGGGACATCTGGGTTCTTTCCAGCTTCTGGCTATTATAAATAAGGCTGCTATGAACATAGTGGAGCATGTATCCTTTTTACATGCTGGGGAATCTTCTGGGTATATGCCCAGGAGTGGTATGGCTGGGTCTTCCGGAAGTATCATGTCCATTTTTCTGAGGAACCTCCAGACTGATTTCCAGAGTGGTTGTACCAGCTTGCAGTCCCACCAGCAGTGGAGGAGTGTTCCTCTTTCTCCACATCCTCTCCAACACCTGATTTCTTCTGATTTTTTGATCTTAGGCATTTAAGGAAATACATGAAATTACAATCAAACTGGTGAAGGAAATTAATAAAACTGTTCAAGACCTGAATATGGAAATAGAAGCAGTAAAGAAATCTCAAATGGATGCAACATTGGAGATGAAAAACCTAGGAAAGAGAACAAAAACTATAGATGCAAGCATCACCAACAGAATACAAGAGATTGAAGAGAAAATGGGGCATAGAAGATTCCATAGAAGAAATTAATGTTCCAGTCAAAGAAAATGACAGATCTAAAATCTTTCTAACATAGAACTGTCATGAAATTAGGAATCTATGAAGAGACCAAACCAAAGAATAATAATAATAGAAGTTTCTTAGTTTAAATAATTGGAAAATATATTCCAAAATATTCATGAAAGAAAATTTCTTTAAGGAAAAGAAATAGCTGTCTGTAAATTACAAGAAGCTTACATAACTCCAAAATAGATTGGACCAGAAAAGAAAATCCTTCCACCACATAATAATTGGAACAGTAATTGTACAGAATGAAGAAAGAATATTAAAAGCTACAAGGGACAAAGGCCAAACAATATATGTAGTCAGACCTTTTAGAATTATACCTTACTTTTCAACAGAGACTCTAAGCGCCAGAAGTTCCTGGACAGATGTCTTACAGGCCATATGAGAACACAGATATCTGTCCAGACTACTATACTCAGCAAAA
Source organism: Apodemus agrarius (assembly GCA_964023405.1). NCBI lineage: Eukaryota > Metazoa > Chordata > Mammalia > Rodentia > Muridae > Apodemus > Apodemus agrarius. The sequence goes on along the minus strand of OZ030012.1, from coordinate 20,081,871 downwards.
TCTACAGAACTCAAAACAGACTGGACCAGAACAGAAATACCTCCTGTCACATAATAATCAAAACACAAAATGTACCAAACAAAGAAAGAATATTAAAATCAGTAAGAGAAAAGGCCAAGTAATATATAAAGGAAGACCTATTAGAATTACACCAGACTTCTCACCCCAGACCATGAAAGCAAGAAGATCCTGGGCAGATCTCATACAGATTCTAAGAGAACACAAAGGCTAGCCCAGACTATTTGCTGGGTATAAACCCAGCAAAACTCTTAATCACCATAGGTGGAGAAACCAGGATATTTCATGATAAAACCAAATTATACTATATATTTTCACAAATCCAGCCCTACAAAGGATAATATATGGAAACCGCCAAGATAAGGACAACAACTACACCCTAGAAAATGCAAGATAGTAATGTTTCAACAAACCCAAAAGAAGATAACCACTCAAACATAAAAATTACATCAAAAATGAATGGACGCAACAATGACTATTATTTAATGTCTCTTAACTTCAATGGACTCAATTCCCCAATAAAATACAGACTAACAGACTGGATATGTAAACAGGACCTAGCATTTTTCTGCATATAGGAAACACTTCAGTGTCAAAGACAAACACTAACTCAGAGTAAATGGAAAACAATTTTTCCAAGCAAATGGTCCCAGGGCACAAGTTGAATAGTCATTCTAATATTGGATAAAATTGAATTTCAACCAAAAGTCATCAAAAAGACACGGGAAGACATTCATCAAAGAAAAACCTACCAAGAAGAACTCTCAATTCTGAACGTCTATGTTCCAAATGCAAGGGAACCCTCATTCATAAAAGACACTTTACTAAAGCTCTAAGCACACATTGCACCTAACACAATAATTGTGGCTAACTTCAACACTCCACTCTCTTCAATGGACCAATCCAGAAAACAGAAACTAAACAGGGACACAGTGAAACTATTTGAAATTTTGGACCAAATGAAATATATATATACCTTATGCTACTTTTTGGTACCTTTTTTCAAAATTGACTGTATAATCAGTCACAAAACAGACCTCAACAGATGTAAGAAGATCCAACTAATCCCATGCCTCCTATCAGAGCACTGTGGAGTAAGGTTGGTCTTCAGTAGCAGCAAAACTAACAAAAAGCCCACATACACATGGAAGCTGGGCAATGCTCCATTCAATGATACCTTGGTCAAGGAAGAAATAAGGAAAAAAATCAAAGACTTAGATTTTAGAATTTAATGATAATGAAGGCACAACATACCCAAATTTATGGGACACAATAAAAGCAGTGGTAAGAGGAAAACTCAGAACTCTAAGTGCCTCCAACAAGAAACTGGAGAAAGCATACACATGCAGGTTAACAACACACCTGAAAGCTCTATAAAAGAAAGAAGCCAGTCAACCAGGAGAAGTAAAAAGGCAGTAAATCACCAAATTCAGGGCTAAAATCAACCAAGTAGAAAGAAAAATAACCATACAAAGAATCAACAAAACCAGGAGCTGGTTCTTTGAGAAAATCAATAAGATAGATAAACCCTTAGACAGACTAATCAGAGGATACAGAGACAGTATCCAAATTAACAAAATCAGAAATGAAAAGGGATCTCTAACAACAGAAACTGAGGAAATTCAAAAAAATCATCAGATCCTACTACAAAATCCTATACTCAACACAACTGGAAAATCTGAATGAAATGGACAATTTTCTAGACAGATACTAAATACCAAAGTTAAATCAGGATCAGACACACTGTCTAAATGGTCCTTTAACACCTAAAGAACTTGAAGTGGTCAATGACAGTCTCCCAACCAAAAAAGCACAGGATCAGATGGTTTTAGTGCAGAATTTAATCTTCAAAGAATACCTAATACCAATACTCTTCAAACTATTGCACAAAATAGAAACCAATGGGACACTACCCAACACATTCTATGAAGCTACAATTATGCTGATACCAAAACCACACAAAGATCCAGCAAAGAAAGTGAATTTCAGACCAATTTCCCTTATGAATATTGATGCAAAAATACTCAATAAAATTCATGCCAACCAAATCCAAGAACACATCAAAATGATCATTCACCCAAATTAAGTAAAACTTTCTTTTACCACAGAGGAAGAAATCAATATATTTCATGGAAAATTCAAATCTAGAGAATGTTTTTCTACTAATCCAGCCATAAAGAAGGAATTAGAAGCCAAGTTGCAGTACAGTGGGTAACTACACTCAAGAGAACAGAAGAAATTAATTATTTCATAGCAAAACAAGAGATTTACACATATATAGTAGAGCCATAAATATCAAAATTATAGAAACTAGTAATCATTAGTCACTAATATCACTCAATATCAATGGTCTGAATTCACAAAAAGAGACACAGGCTATCAGAGTAGATACATAAAGAGGATCCATCATTTTGCTACATATAAGAAACACACCTCATATTTAGCACCATGGGAAGAACAATGATTTCGGCCACACAGATGCCCCAGGACTCCCAGGGACGAAAACATCAACTATGGGGTACACATGGTTCCATCCAAAAGTGTGGCAGAGGAATGCCTTGTTGGACATCAGTGGGAAGAGTGTTCTTTGGTCAGGTAAAGGCTCAATAGATGCCCCAACAAAGGGAAATTGAGGGCAGGGAGAGGTGGGAATGGGTTGGATGGAGGGGCATAGAAGTGGAGGCAGGGGTTGGGAGGAAGGGTTGGGGATCTTTGGGAGGGGGAAATCGGGAAAGGTTTTACCATTGGCAATGTAAATGAAGACGATATTCAATAATAATGAAAAAACACACCTCAGCAACAAATATAGCAACAAACTCAGAGTAAAGGTCTTGAAAAGTTATTGCAAGCAAACGGACCCAAGAATAAAGCTGAAAGTAGCCATTCTAAAATCTGATGAAATAGACTTTCAACAAAATGTAATCAAAGGTGAGGGGGAAGAAAACTTCAAACTCATCAAAGAAAAAAATCCACCAAGATGATGCCTCAATTCTGAACATCTACACACCAAATTCAAGGACACCCACATTCATAAAAGAAACATTACTAAAGTTCAAATCACACATTGAACTCCACACAGTAATAGTGGGAAACTTCATCACCCTACTCTCTCCAACAGAAAGGTCATTGAAAGAGAAGCTAAATACAAATAATAAGATAAACAAATGGTATGTATCATAAGAATACAACAGATATCTCTACAGTACCTTTCACTACCAAACAAAAAATATATCTTCTCATATGCTTACAGAAACTTCTCCAAAATTGACCATATAATCAGGCACAAATCAAACCTCAGCAGATACAAGAAGATTGAAATAACTTCTTTTATCTTATCTGATCACTATGGATTCAGGCTGGACTTCAACAAGAACAAGAACAACAAACCAATAGCAACAGGAGCAAAAACAAGAACAAGAACAACAACAATAACAACAACAACAACAACAACAGAAACAACCAAGAGTCCACATACTTATGGAAACTGAACAGCTCTCTACTCCATCATCAGCGGGTCAGGGAAGAAATACAGATAGCAAAGACTTTCTAGCATTCAAGTTCAATGAAGGTACAACATATCCAAACTTATGGGAGATAATGAAAGCAGTGCTAAGAGGAACGTTCATAGCACTACATACATTCATAATGAAGTTGAAGAGATCGTACACTATCAGAACACACCTGAAAGCTATAGAACAAAAAGAAACCAAAGCATGCAAAAGATATAGACAGCAGGAAATAGCCAACTTCAGGGCTGAAATTAATCAGTTGTAAACAAAGAGTACAATACAAAGAATCAACAAAATCAAAAGAAGGTTCTTTGAGAAAATCAACAAGATATTCAAATCCTTATTCAAACCAACTAAAAGACAGAGAGGCAGTATCCAAAGGAAATCAGAAATGAAAAGGGATATATAACAATAGAAATTGGGAAAATTAAAAAAAATAATTAGGTCTTCCTTCAATAGCCTGTCCTCCACAAAATTAGAAAATCTAATTGAAATGGATGATATTTGAGACAGATACCACTTATCAAAATGAAATTTAGATAAGGTCTCTGAACTGTCCTATGAAATTTTAGGAAATAGAAGCAGCTATTAAAAACCCCCTGCCCCCAACCAAAATCCTAGAATCTCATGGATATAGCACAAAATACCACCAGACTTTAAAAGTAGAGTCAATACAAATACTATTCAAACTAGTCCACAAAATAGAAACAAAGTGAATACTGCTGAACTCATTCCATGAGGACACAGTCACCACACAAAGACTCAAAAAATTAACGAGAATTACAGACCAATTTTTCTTATGAACATTGATGCAAAATCTCAATAAAATTCTCCCAAACTGAATCCAAGATAATATAAAAGTCATCATTCACCATGATTAAGTAGGTTTTACCCTAGGGATGCAAGGATGGTTCAGTCCATGAAAACCTGTCAACTTAATCCACCATATAATCTATTGAAAGAAAAAAATCACATGATCATCTCATTAGATGCTAGAAGAACCTTCAATGAAATCAAATACTTGTTCCTGTTAGAAGTCTTGGAGAGATCAGGGATACAAGGTGCACACCTAAACATAATAAAAGTATTAGTTTGTTGGCAAACTAATAGCCAACATCAAAGTAATTGGAGGGGAACTTGAAGCATTCACAAAAAAAGCAGTGCCAAGTCAAGGCTTCCCAGTCTCTCTCCATCTATTCAATATGGTACTTGAAGTTATAGCTATAACAATAAAACAGCAAAAGTAAATCAAAGGGATAAAAATAGGAAAGGATGAAGTCAAAGTATCATTATTTGCAGATGACATGATAGTATATATTGGGAATCCCCAAAATCCTACTAGAGAATTCCTAAACAATCTAATAACCAACTTTAGCAATTTCACAATAGCTACAAATAATATACAAGAAGTTGATATAACTCTAACCAAAGAAGTGAAAGATGTCTATGACAAAAATTTCAAGTCTATTAAAAAATATTTTGAGAAAGACCTCAGAAGGTGGAATGATCTCCCATGATCATGGGTAGGTAGGATTAACATTGTGGAAATGGCCATTTTCCCAATAGTAAGCTACAGGATCAATGCAATTTTAATCAAAATTACAACACATATTTTTTTAGAACTTGAAAAAGCAATTCACACTTTCATATGGAAAAACAAAACATCCCAGATAGTGACAGCAAGGCTGATCAATAAAAAAAAATCATGTGGAGAAATCGCCATTTGTGATCTCAGTCTGTACGGTAGAGCAATAATGATAAAAACTTCATAGATTTGGTACAGAATTAGATAGGTGGAGCAATAGAATCAAACTGAAGATCTGGATCTAAACATGCATACCTAAGGACACTTAATTTTTGATGAAGTAGCTAAAACCATACAGTGGAAAAAAAGAAAACATTTCAAAAAATGATGCAGATCTAAGTGGATGTCTGCATGTAGAAGATTGCAAATAGATCTTTATTTATCACCCTACTCAAAACAAGTCCAACTGGATCAAAGACCTCAACATAAAACCCAATACACTGAATCTAATAGAAGAGAAAGCCTTGAAGTAATTGGTACAGGAGACAACTTCCTGAACAGAACATGAATAGCTCAGCCACTAAGATCAACAATTGAAAACTGGGATCTCATGAAACTGAAAAGTTTCTGTAAGGCAAAGGACACTATAATTATGATAAAATAGCAACTTAGACATTTGGAAAAGATCTTCCTTAACCCTATCTCCACAAAGGGATAATATCCAAAACATATAAAGAACTCAGGAAGTTCACCTCCAGCAAACCATGTGCCCTAGTTAGAAAATGATATACAGAGTTAAACAGAAAATTCTCAACAGAGGAATCCCCAAGAGGAAGTACTTAAAGAAATGTTTACCATGTTTGGTCATCAGAGAAATGTGAATGCAAAGGACCTTAGGATTCCATCCACACCAATCAGAATAGCTATGATTAAAAACTCAAATGATAGATCATTCTGGTGTGAATGTGGAGAAATGGGAACACTCCTACATTGCTTGTGTTATTGTTACCTTGTACATCCCCTCGAGAAATCAGTCTGGTGTATTCTCAGTATATTGGAAATAGTTATACTTGAAGTCACAGCTATAGGGCTCATGTGCACATACTAAAAATATGCTTCACTATCCAACAAGGACATATTCTTCACTACGTTCATAGCAGCTTTATTCATAATAGCTAGAAACTGGAAACAACCCAGATGTCCCTCAACTGAAGAATGGATATAGAAAATGTGGTTCATTTACACAACGGAATACTATTCAGCTATTAAAAATGAAGATATTGCTGGTTGCCATCTGCACCTGGGACCGAATACTCCAAGGTCTGTGGTACACAGATCCTGCCAGGGGAGAGCTGTTCTCTCAGGAGTGCTCTTACTCCCTGCTCAGTGGTGAGAAGTCCACTTTCTCTACAATAACTGCCCAAAGTGGGACAGACCTGGAGCGCACAGGGTCAGAAACAGTGGAGGAGCTGGGACAGGATCCTTACATTTGCCATCCACATCCAGTAGCTATTCCAAAGGCTGTTCCAAAGCCCTTTGTTCACAGGTTCCACCAGGAGAGAGCTGGTCTCCCAGGAGTGATGGCATGGGCTTACAGACCCACAGGAAGAGCAGGCTCCAGCCAGAGATAAAAAGACCAACTAGTAGCAGAGAAAACCAAATGGCAAAAGGCAAGTGTGAGAACCCTACCAACAGACACAAAGGCCACGTAGCATCATCAGAACCCAGTTCTCTCACCACAGCAAGTCCTGGAAACCCCAGCACTTCAGAAAAACATGGTTTGAATTCAAAATCACATTTTGATTCTGATAGAAGACTTTAAGAAGGATATACATTACTCCCTTAAAAAATACAGGAGAATCACAAAGTGACATAACTCTGAAGATAAAAAACAGTATAGAAATCAGAAGTCATAGATGCAAACTTCACCAACAGAATATAAGAGACAGAAGAGAGAATCTCAGGTACAGAAGATACCATAGAAACAGTCAAAGAAAATGCAAAATGCAAAAGATCTTCTAACACCCTTCACAATAGTCACTAATAATATACAATAACTTGGTGTGACTCTAACTACCCAAGTGAAAGTTTGCATGACAAGAACTTCAAGCCTCTGAAGAAAGAATTCGAAGAAGATCTCAAGATGGAAAATTCTCCCATGCTCATGGATTGGTAGGACTGACATAGAAAAAATGGCCATTTTGCCAAAAACAATCTACAGATTCAATGTAATTCCCATCAAAATTCCAACTCAGTTCTTCAAAAAATTAGAAATTGAAATTTGCAAACTCATTTGGAAGAACAAAAATCCCAGGATAGTTACTCTACCTTGTTTCCTAGGTCTTCTTGCTTGGAGAATCTTTTGCTAAACCTTTTCAACCAATGGACAGTTGGCAATGCTGGATGGTATTGGTATGCCTTGCCTTTATTTGCTGGTCATTGTTAGGCTTTGCTGATGCTGGTCTTCATTGCTGATGCTGGGTGCTATTGAGATGCTTTACCATTCTTTGTTGCTCATCATTTGTCATGACTTCATAGAGAGAAATGCACCAAAAGACTTCTGGTGTAACTGTGGCAAATCCTTGCCATTTCCTCAGATTCTGGACCATTGACAAAGCCTTGTAGTTTCTTCTGGATCAACCTGCCATTGCTGATTTTTGTGAACTGAAGAGCTTATATCCTGACAATGCAGATTGGATTCTGTTCAAGGGAATATTTTGCTTCTGGTCTGTGCCTCCACATGAGACAGATTGGCAGGCCTTTTCTCCCACACCCCACAGCCTATCAGTCTCCCAGGAGGTCTGCTTTAGCCAGGAATGCAGTTGAGATATCCACCAAAATACACACGTCAGGTGGGATGCCCACAGAGCCCAGCATTCTTGGGATCCATCCAGCTCTATCTGAGCTGCATAGTGTTTTTGGACTGAACCTCCATCTGAAACTGGAGAAGATCTTGCCTCTGAAGGCAGAAACCTGCCTAACTGCCGAGAGGTTCACTCTAATAAGCAAGACAAGAAGTCTGCCCTAATCAAGAAAATAGGAGGTTTGATCTAACAAGGGGCTCAGGAATCCCCCCTGCACCCAACCAGAGACAGTACTACCTATCTACCAGGAGGCCTAGTAAAAGTCCTTCTTGCCTGCCATGAAGCAGGCTCTAGCCAAAAGCATCCAGGCCAGTTAGCACCAGAGATAACCAGATGGCCAGAGGCAAGCACAAGAATATAAGCAATGGAAGCCAATGTAATTCAGCACCATTAGAACTGAGTTATCCCACAACAGCACGCCCTGAAGACACTAACACCTGAAAATCAAGATTCTGACCTAAAATCCCATCTCATGAAGGTGATAGAGGCCTTTAAGGATGATATAAATAACATCCTTAAAGAAATATAGGAAAACACAGGGAAATTTTAAGGGATTTAGTTTATTTCCATTTAAGGGCTTCTACCTGTTTTGCATGTGTTTTCCTGTATTTCTTTCAATAAAGCAGGTGAAGACATTGAACAAAACTGTTCAAGACCTAAAAATGGAAAGAGAAACAATAAAGAAATCACAAATGGGGGCAACCCTGGAGAAGGAAAACTTAGGAAAAAAAGATCAGAAACAACAGATGCAAGCATCACTAACAGAAGAGTGAATCTCAGGCATAGATTTTTCCTAATCTGTACCTTGCTGATTTGTCGTATTGGATATGTCCGTTGCCTTACAGAAGCTTTCCAGTGTCACGAGGTCCCATTTACCATTTCTTGATTTTAGAGTGTGAGCCATTTGTGTTCTGTTTAGGAAAATTTCCCCTGTGCCAGTAAGTTCAAGGTTCTTTCCCACTATCTCTTCTTTTAGACTGATTTTATGTTGAGGTCCTTGATCCTCTTGGACTTGAGCTTTGTGCAAGGTGACTAATATGGATCTTATTTTCATTTTCTACATTCTGACAGCCAGTTAGACCAGCACCATTTATTGAGCATTATCATTATGCTTTATTTTTTCCATTGTATATTTTTGACTTCTTTGTCAGACATGTGTCCATAAAGGTGTAGTTTTACCTCTGGGTCTTCAGTTCTATCAAATTCATCAATGTATCTGTCTCTGTAGCAATGCCATGCAGTTTTAACTTTTATAATAACCTTAAATAACACAAGAGCTGCACAGATATATAACTTCTACATGGTTAGAATGTATGCTCCTACCAATAACCCTGAATTGTTACTTACTACTTGCTGTGTTTTATCTGGCTGTCCTTACCTCCAATTGGCCAGTCCTTAGGGTGATGTTTTCATGGCTCACCTAACCCATTTCAGCTTCTTTTTCTTCCTCCTGTACCTTCTTCTTCTTGTGTGGTTCTCCTCTGACCCCCAAGTCTGGGAAACCAAAACCACATCTATGCCTTTGTGCCTAACTATTGACTATTGACATCTTTATTTGCCAATCAGAAATAACTTAACTTTGAGGCAGTGTCACTTGAGTCTACATGCATACTCTGCATCTTTTAGCCTTCACTTAGTATTACAATATAGACAGCAAGACCCAATATCAGCAAGGAGGAAATTAACTAATCCCTTGAGAAAATTCAGGAAAAGACAAGGAAGAAACAAATGAATCCATTAAAGAAAGCGTAGAAAAAACAAACAACAGTTGAAGTAAATGAACAAAACTTTTTTCAATTTAAATTTTTATTTTCTATATTCTATGTTTACGTTCCAAAGGCTTTCCCCTTTCCCAATTCCCCCCCACCATATGTCCCATAATTCCTCTCCCCTACAACTATTTTCCAATCACCCCCCCCACGATTTCTCTGTTCTGGGTCTACAAAACTGGATCCAATCTTTTCAGGCCCAGGGTCCTCTCCTCTCTTCTTCTTGGGAATAATTTGACTTGCTAATTGTGCCTTGAGTATCTAGGACTTCTGGGCTCATTAATATCCCCTTATCAGTGATTGCATTTCATGTGTATTCTTTTGTGATTGGGTTAACTCACTTAGGATGATATTTTCCATATCTAACCATTTACCTACAAATTGCACGAATTCATTTTTTTAATTGCTGAGTAGTATTCCATTGTATAAATATACCACATTTTCTGTATCCATTCCTCCTTTGAGGGATATTTGGGCTCCTTCCGATTTCTGGCTATTATAAACAAGACTGCTATAAACATAGTGGAGCAAGTGTCTTTATTGTATGCAGGGGAATCCTCTGGGTATATGCCCAGGAATGGTATGCCAGGGTCCTCTGGAAGTGACATGCCCAATTTTCTGAGGAACCGCCAAACTGATTTCCAGAGTGGTTTTACCATTTTGCAATCCCACTAACAGTGGAGGAGTGTTCCTCTTTCTCCACATCTTCGCCAGCACTTGTTGTCTCTTGAGTTTTTAATCTTAGCCATTTTGACTGGTGTGAGGTGGAATCTCAGGGTTGTTTTGATTTGCATTTCCCTGATGACTAATGATGTTGAACATCTCTTAAGGTGTTTCTCAGCCATCTGAAATTCTTTTGGTGAAAATTCTTTGTTTAGCTCTGTACACCATTTTTGATAGGGTTATTTGGTTCTTTGGGGTCTAACTTCTTGAGTTCTTTGTATATATTGGATATTAGCCCTCTCTCAGATGTGGGGTTGGTGAAGATCTTTTCCTACTTTGTTGGTTGACATTTTGTCCTTCTGACAGTGTCCTTTGCTTTACAGAAACTTTGTAATTTTATGAGGTTCCATTTGTCAATTCTTGATCTTAGAGCATAAGCTATTGGTGTTCTGTTCAGGAACTTTCCCCCTGTGCCCATGTCCTCCAAGGTCTTCCCCAGTTTCTTTTCTAATAGTTTCAGTGTGTCTGGTTTTATGTGTAGGTCCTTGATCCACTTGGAGTTTATATTAGTACAAGGAGATAAGAGTGGGTCGAATTGAATTCTTCTGCTTGTTGACCTCCAGTTGAACCAGCACCATTTGTTGAAAAGGCTATCTTTTTTCCACTGGATGGTTGTGGCTCTTTATCAAAGATCAAGTGACCATAAGTCTGTGGGTTCATTTCTGGGTCTACAATCCTATTCCATGATCTACTTTCCTGTTGCTGTACAAATACCATGCAGTTTTTAACACAATTGTTCTGTAGTACTGCTTGAGGACAGGGATATTGATTCCCCCAGAAGTCCTATTATTGTTGAGAAAAGTTTTAGCTATCCTGGATCTTTTGTTGCTCCAGATGAATTTGAGCATTGCTCTTTCTAGATCTATGAAGAATTGAGTTGGGATTTTGATGGGGATTGCGTTGAATCTGTAGATGCTTTTGGCAAGATGGCCATTTTTACTATATTGATCCTGCCAATCCAGGAGCAAGAAATATTTTTTCATCTTCTGAGGTCTTCTTTGATTTCTTTCTTCAAGGACTTGAAGTTCCTGTCATACAGATATTTTGCTTGTTTGGTTAGAGTTACGCCAAGGTACTTTATGTTGTTTGTGGCTATTGTGAAGGGTGTTATTTCCCGAACTTCTTTCTCAGCCTGCTTGTCCTTTGAGTACAAGAAGGCTACTGATTTGCTTGAGTTAATTTTATAACCAGGCACTTTGCTGAAGTTGTTTATCAGCTGTAGAAGTTCTCTGGTGGAGTTTTTTGGGTCGCTTAAGTAAACTATCATATTGTCCGCAAATAATGATACTTTGACTTCTTCCTTTCCAATTTGTATCCCTTTGACTTCCTTATGTTGTCTAATTGCTCTCGCTAGAACTTCAAATACTATATTGAAAAGATATGGAGAGAGAGGGCATCCTTGTCTAGTCCCTGATTTTAGTGGGATTCCTTCAAGTTTCTCTCCATTGATTTTGATGTTGGCTACTGGTTTGCTGTAGATTGCTTTTACTATGTTTAGGTATGGGCCTTGAATTCCTGCTCTTTCCAAGACTTTTAGCATGAAAGGATGCTGAATTTTGTCGAATGCTTTTCCAGCATCTAATGAGATGACCATGTGGTTTTTTTCTTTTAGTTTGTTTATGTAGTGGATTACATTGATGGATTTCCATATATTGAACCATCCCTGCATCCTTGGGACGAAGCCTACTTGATCATGGGGAATGATCATTTTGATATGTTCTTGGATTCGTTGGCCAGAATTTTATTTAATATTTTTGAATCGATATTAATAAGGGAAATTGGCCTATAGTTCTCTTTCTTTGTTGGATCTTTTTGTGGTTTAGGTGTCAGCGTAATTGTGGCTTCGAAGAATGAGTTGGGCAGTGTCTCTTCTGTCTCTATTTTGTGGAATAGTTTGAAGAGTATTGGTGTTAAGTCTTCTTTGAAAAGTGTTCACTAAAACCATCTGGTCCCGTACTTTTTTTGGTTGGGAGGCTTTCTATAACCCCTTCTATTTCTTTAGGGTTTATGTGACTATTTAGGTGATCTAACTGATGCTCATTTAATTTTGGTATTTGGTATCTGTCTAGGATATTGTCCATTTCCTCCAGATTCTCCAGTTGTGTTGAGTATAGACCTTTGTAGTAGGCTCTGATGATCTTTTGAATTTCCTCAGTTTCTGTTGTTATGTCCCCCTTTTCATTTCTAATGTTGTTAATTTGGATACTGTCTCTTTGTCCTTTGATTAGTCTGGCTAAGGGTCTATCTATCTTGTTGATTTTCTCAAAGATCCAGCTCCTTGTTTTGTTGATTCTTTGTATGGTTCTCTTTGTTTCTACTTGATTGATTTCAGCCCTGAGTTTGATGATTTCCTGTCTTCTACTCCTCCTGGGTGAGTTAACTTCTTTTTCTTCCAGGGCTTTAAGGTGTGCCGTTAAGCTGCTAGTGTATGCTCTCTCCAGTTTCTTTTTGGATGCACTTAGAGCTATGAGTTTTTCTCTCTGCACTGCTTTCATTGTGTCCCATAGAGTTGGGTAGGTTGTACCTTCATTTTCATTGAATTCTAAATCATTTCATTTGATTTCTTTTTTTATTTCTTCCTTGACCAAAGTGTCATTGAGTAGAGTATTGTTCAGTTTCCATGTGTATGTGGGCTTTCTGTTGTTTTTGGTGCTATTGAAGACCACTCTTACTCCATGGGGATCTGATAGGAGGCATGGGATTAGCTCGATCTTCTTGTATTTGTTGACATCTGTCTTGTGACCAATTATATGATCAGTTTTGGAGAAGGTACCATGCAGTGCTGAGACAAATGTATATTCTTTAGCTTTAGGATGAAATGTTCTATATATATCTGTTAAATTCAATTGATCCAAAGTTTCAATTAGTTTCACTGTGTCACTGTTTAGTTTCTGCTTTCCTGATTGGTCCATTGAGGAGAGTGGAGTGTTGAAGTCACCCACAGTTATTGTGTTAGGTGTAATGTGTGTTTTAAGCTTTAGTAAGTTTTCTTTTACGAATGAGGGTACCCTTGCCTTTGGAGCATAAATGTTCAGTATTGAGAACTCTTCTTGGTGGATTTTCCCTTTGAACAGCAAGAAGTGACCTTCTGAGTCTCTTTTGATGAATTTAGGTTGGAAGTCAATTTTATCTGATATTATAATGGCTACTCCAGCTTGTTTCCTGAAACCATTTGCTTGTAAAATTGTCTTCCAGCCTTTTACTCTAAGTCAGTGTTTGACTTTAACACTGAGATGTGTTTCCTGTATGCAGCAAAATGTAGGGTCCTGTTTCTGTATCCAGTCTGTTAGTCTATGTCTTTTTATTGCGGAATTGAGTCCATTGATGTTAAGAGATATTAAGGAATTGTAATTATTACCTCCAGACATTTTTTAAATTATTTTTTATATTTGAGAGGTTATCTTCTTTTGGGTTTGATAAGAGGAGGTTTCTATCTTGCTTCTTCTGGGGTGTAGTTTCCTTCCTTGTCTTGGTGTTTTCCCCTATTATCCTTTGTAGGGCTGGATTTGTGGAAAGATAATGTGCAAATTTGGTTTTTTCATGGAATACCTTGTTGTCTCCATCTATGGCGATTGAGAGTTTTCCTGGGTAAAGTAGTTTTGGCTGAAATTTGTGTTCTCTTAGAGTTTGCATGTTATCTGCCCAGTATCTTTTAGCTTTCATGGTCTCAGATGAGACGTCTGGTGTTTTTCTGATAGTTCTTCCTTTATATGTTACTTGGCCTTTTTCTCATGCTGCCCTTAATATTCTTTCTTTGTTTAGTATATTTGGAGTTTTGATTATTATGTGACGGGATGTATTTCTGTTCTGGTCCAGTCTGTTTGGAGTTCGGTAGGCTTCTTGTATATTCATGGGCATCTCTCTCTTTAGGTTGGGGAAGTTTTCTTCCATAATTTTGTAGAAGATAATTGCTGGCCTTTTAACTTGTATATCTTCACTCTCGTCTATACCTATAATCCTTAGGTTTGGTCTTCTCATTGTGTCCTGGATTTCCTGGATGTTTTGGGTTACAGCCTTTTTGCATTTAGTATTTTCTTTGACTGTTGAATCAATGGTTCCTATGGTATCTTCAGCTTCTGTGATTCTCTCTTCTATCTCTTGTATTCTATTGTTGATATTTGCATCTATGGCCCCTGATTTCTTTCCAAGGTTTTCTATCTCCAATGTTGTCTCCCTCTGCTATTTCTTAGTTGTTTCTACTTCTGTTTTTAGAATCTGGATGGATATGCTCAGATCTTTCGCTTGCATGATTGTGTTTTAATGTATTTCTTTAAGAGATTTTTTGTGTTTCCTCTTTCATACCTTCTACTTGTTGACCCACATTCTTCTCTATTTCTTTAAGTAATTTTTGGCTTTCTTCCTTTTTGGCTTCTGCTTTTTGATCCATATTCTCCTGAATTTCTTTAAGTGATTTTTGTGCTTGCCTTGTAAAGGCTTCTAACTTTTGATCCATTTTCTCCTATTTCTTTAAGAGCTTTATCTATGTATTCTGCTACCAGCATCCTGACCAGTGATTTTAGATACAAGGCTTGTTTTTCTGGTGTGTTGGGCTATCCAGGGCTTCCTGTTATTGGCAAACTGGGTTCAGATGCTGTCATGCTGCCTTAATTTCCTTTAGTAATGTTCCTTCCTTTTCCTTTTGCCATTTTGTTATTTCTGGTGTTAGTTGGCCTTGTTGTCACTGGCTGGTGTTTGAACCTCCCACGAGGCTGGGCTCACCTGTTGTTTCTCTACTGGTGACTATGCTGCAAGATAGAGACTGCCTCCGCCAGTGCTGAGGGGACCTCAGGGAGGGTTGTTCCCAGCCGAGTTGGTGCAAGGCCGGAGGGCATGGAGATGTCTCTCCAGCTGCCGCCCTTGCCTTGGTTAGTGGGGTGAGCCTGGAGGATCCTCCTGAGTGCTGGTAGCCCCTGATTGAACCTGTCTACCTGAGCCTCTCTAGCTGTGTCCTGGTAGCAATATGGAGGCCTACCAAGGGGCTGCTGGCAGGCTGCTCCCAGATGCCTTGGTTCAAGTCCAGAGGGCATGGAGAAGTCCCGCAGAGCCTCGGCCCTGGGCCTGCCTGGTGGCGAGGGCCTGGCAGATCCACCCGCATGATGGTAGCCCCGGCTGGAGTCTGTCTACCTGGGCCTCTCTAGCTGTGTCCTGGTAGCAATATGGAGGCCTACCTCGACCACTGCTGTAAGGGACCATGAGCTGGGTGCTCCCAGGTGCTTTGGTGCAAGGCTGGGGGAATGGAGAAGTCCTGCAGAGCCTCAGTGCTGGGCCTGCCTGGTGGCGAGGGCCTGGCAGATCCACCAGCGTGATGGTAGCCCCGGCTGGAGTCTGTCTACTTGGGCCTCTCTAGCCCTGTCCTGGTAGCAATATGGAGGCTTAACGCGACCGCTGCTCTAACGGACCGCGAGCAGGCTGCTCCCAGATGCCTTGGTGCAAGGCAGGAGGGCATGGAGAAGTCCCGCAGAGCCTCAGTGCTGGGCCTGCCTGGTGGCGAGGGCCTGGCAGATCCACCTGCGTGATGGTAGCCCAGGCTGGAGTCTGTCTACCTGGGCCTCTCTAGCCCTGTCCTGGTAGCAATATCACAAAACTGTTTTAAAACCTGAAAAGTGAAACTGAATCAATAAAGAAAACATACATTGACTGAATGAATCTCAGGCATTGAAGATACAACAGAAGAAATAGTTACAACAGCCAAATAAAATGTTAAACCTAAAAGGTTCCTGACACAAAACCTTCAGGAAATTTGTGATAATATAAAAATAATATAAAGTAATAGGAGGAACACTCCAATCCAATATTAACTACACCCACAAACATACAGGAAATAAATAATATCACAAAAGTAAAACCAAAAGAAGGAAATCAGACACACACACACACACACACACACACAAACACACACCCCACAGATACTACCACTACCACCAACATAACAGGAATTAACAGTCATTGGCCATTGATATTGATACTTCTCAATATCAATGGTTTCAAACACCTCATAAAAAGACATAAACTAACAAAATAAGAAAACAGGATCCATCCTTTTTCTGCACACAAAAACATACCCCAACCTCAAACATAGACATTACTTAAGAATTAAGGGTTAGAAAGGGATTTTCCAAGAAAATGGACTCAAGAAGAAAACTGGTGTAGCAGTATTTTTCTTGTAGGATGCCAAAATATATTTCTTGCACCTCATGTTCCTAAAGGGTAGAATAGAGGTTTGAAGACTTTAACCATTAGAAAAATAGCAAGTTTGCTATGAGACTGTGTATCCTAGGAATTTAAAAATGTCACCAACACGACTCCCTAAACATGAGTTGAACAGGCATGGTGGTACCAATAAGTATTTTAAATATGATGGGGAAAAGCAAAGGAAACCTCAGTCCTACAGGCAATTTAGGAATGCCGAGAGAATAAGAAATAGTCTTTCCTAAGGACTAGCTCACCAATTGATTACTAAATACCAAATGGGCTACCATATAAAAATATACATGCATGCATATATTCATGTTACATTATACAAACATGTAGGATTTATTTATATATTAAAGTATACACACACATATATACATGTATATATATATGTATATGTGTATATATATATATATATATATATATATATATATATAAACACATGGGTATATTACAACATTGAAACAAAGGTCTTTACATTTGAAATATAACAAAGATCGGTATGCAGGAGGTTTTGGATGAAGGAAAAGTAATATGGCATTGTGGCAAGGATATTATATTCTCAAAACCAAAAAAGAAAACTGACTAAAACTGACAAAATTTTAAATATTAATGATTTCCCATTTTAGAAGAAATGACTATAGCAGTGATTGGAGGGGAATACACACACACACACACACACACACATGCACACACACACACACACACACACACATACATTCTTGAGCAGAAAACCAAGTAGGCATCATTTCACAGATAAACTTGATATTGAAATCCATGTCATGTGTCTAAGTAGATGCAGTATCCACTTGTTTTTGTTTTTTTTTGTTTTTTGGTCAATGATCCATCAAGAATAAGAGCCTGCTCTTATGAGTCTTCCTAGAGCCCCCTTCACATCCTTGTTCCTCAGGCTATAGATGAAAGGGTTGAGCATGGGGGTGACCACAGTGTACATCACTGATGCCACAGTACTACCATGGGAAGAGTGGGTCACAGCAGAGCTAAGGTAAACACCAAGAGTTGTGCCATAGAATAAGCAGACCACAGACAGGTGAGACACAGAAGTGGAAAAGGCTTTATATTTGCTTACAGTTGAGGACATTTTTGATAAAGAGGAGACAATCTGAAAGTAAGAAAAGAGGATGCCAGAAGCTGGAAACACACCCAGAAGGGCAGTAGACACATATACAATGATATTATTGATGAGAGTGTCAGATTTGGCTACTTTAAGTATCTCAGTTAGTTCACAGAAGAAATGAGGGATTTCAATGACTCTGTAGAAGTTTAGTTGCTTTATCAGTAGAACATGAAGCAATGAATCTGTTAAAACCACTATCCATGAAATCAGAACTAGGAGGCTGCTGAATTGAGAGTTCATGATGATTGTATATTGTAGGGGATAACAGATGGCCACAAAGCGGTCATATGCCATTATACTTAATAGAAGATTATCCATTCCAGCCAAAACCATAAAGAAATATGCCTGAATGAGACACTGTACATACAAAATACCTTTGCTCTGTGTCTGAATGTTTACCAGCATCTTTGGTACAGTGGTAGTGGTAAAACAGATGTCTACAAAAGACAGGTTAGAGAGGAAGAAGTACATGGGAGTGTGGAGGTGGAAATCAGAGATGGAAGCCAGGATAATGAGCAAGTTCCCGAGGACTGTGACTAGGTACATGAATAAGAACATCCCAAAGATGAGGTGCTGCAGTTGTGGATCATCTGAGAGGCCGAGCAGGAGGAATTGTAACACTTCTGTACAGTTTTCTCCTTCCATGTCAGAGACTTTTCTCCTTTATAAAGAAGCAGAAGTTCAGCAAACATCCAGATGGACCTTAGGAAATCATCACTTTATACTTCTATAGATTTTTCACCCTCTAGAATTTCCTCCTCTCATTTTTTCACTTATTCAAGACTTAGTTCATTCAACTATTACAATGTACATAACATTTTAACCTTTAATTAAATTCAGGAGAAACATCTTTTGCATTTGCATTGCAGAACCTATATGAATTCTTACTTAATTTGTGGTTATAAGCTTGTTTTAATTTCATATAATTATTGTATAATAATAAAAGGTAGTTTATGAATATTTTGAAAATCCTCATACTTCTCTATTTCTATCCAGTCTAAAATAGTAATGAAATATGAATTTATGTTCTTATTCCAGTGAGTTTTAACCTTTCTAAAGCTGTCACCATTTAATATACTTCCTTTGGTTATGGTGACCACCAACAATAAAATTATTCCATTACTATATTTTAATTGTGGTTTTGCTATGATTATGGTTCATAATGTAAATTTCTGATATGAAGAATATCTGATATGTGACTCCCAGAGGAATCACAATTACAGTTGAGAACACCATCTTCAACTCAGAGTACTCATTTTTCATCTAAATACTGCTTTTATTTTTTATGAGGCTTAAATGCTATTACATGCAGTAGGCATTGCTAGAGAGATATTTTATTGTTAGTATCATTATTTTTCATAATGGTTTTGGATAGTCTCAAATATCAACATAATGATTGTCTTAGAAGGTGAATTCTTTACTAAAGTTTTGAAACATTAATTTGGTTTTACTTCTTTTCATTTATGTGATACTAGGAAATTAAGCTGTTTTAGCTACAAATACTGACCTCTTTATTAAGCGCAATAGTGAGTATGCAGGAGGATTGAAAAAAAATCAACAAGGTTATGATGTAGTTATCCAACTCTTGTTTCTGTGATATTTATTTTTAATTTTATAATGTAAACTTTTATTTAGAATTTGGGAATAGTTGTTTTATGGTCTCTGTCATTTTAAAATGTTAATCAATCCAATGTGGGTTTCTAGTTAAGATAAAGACACAGACACCCAGATACACCAGCACGTGCACATGTGCGCACACGTGCATGCGCACAAATACACACACACACACACACACACACACACACACACACGTCTGTTATAAAATTAGTTTATGACAGAACTTTCAAATTTGTGAATCTACCTATGGCTTCTTTTGTTAGATAATGCCAGATATACTCTGCCTAGTCAAATAATATAATTTGGTCTAAATCTTAATAGCATAAAATAATACCACAGCACTATTGAAAGGTAATCAAATCCATATGTAAAAATTTGTGCCCAGGCACACATTATATTGATAGGACATGAAATCAGCAATTAGAAATAATGTTTGATGTATTTGATTAACATATTATAGGCTTTTATAAGGAAGTATACTTAAATATTAAGCTGAAATGTGATTATTGAAAGTAAAGATTCAATGTTTCCATGAGAAAAAAACCAATATTGTTTATGTAAAGCTTAAACAATTCAGAAAATATAATTTAATGGTAAGTTGATGAGAAAGTCTTTTTTGAATTAGAAGTATTATAGCTGAGATGAAATAGTTAGTCATTAAAAATCAAAAGGTGCAGAGAAAGAATGCTGATTATAGAAAGAGCAGAATGGGCATTTGTTGTACAAGAAGGTGATCTGACTTAGGACAATGTTGAGATGTCACTGATGTATAAAGTAGACAGTGATGGTCAGATAGGACTGTGTGTTGGGATTTTCTGTATTCTTCCTTAATTTCTCTTTTATGTGGTATTTGTAGATCTGAGAATGTGATAATTCCCTCTCAACATTTGTCTTTCCAAAGACTTATATGGATTCTATTACACTGTAAGTGCCAAATAAATACAAGCACTGAAGACATATTAAAGATTTTGAACCATACCAAAATAACAGAAGGAGAATTTAAGTCTGTTACACCCTCCAAAACATAACAATTATCCAATCCAATAAGTAATGATTAATTTCAAACCATAGTCAAGAAGCTATTAAAATACATGTTAATTCAGTCTTGTCCAACTTCAATCATGTGATAATATTAAATCCATTTAAAGAGATTATGAATATGAAAAAGAGCAGATTACATTGAGTGTTGACCCTCTTAAATAATTACATTATTGGTTATGTTACTTTGGGGCATAATGCTGCAGCAACCAATTCAAAAATTTTCCTGAAATACTTAATAATATAAGATATAATTCAATAATATAATAATAATACAGAAAATACAAGGCACATAATAAATTTGTTAATGAGTAAATAAGTGGTTGCAGGAATCTATCCTGTGACTCTAAAACATAAGAAGAAGTGAAGAAGATTTGGAGACCATGTAGAAAATAATATCTCAATCCTAAATTATTAGGAAAAAAGCAGAATCACATTTAAAGAATAGATTTTGTGGAAACAAAAGAACATTCAAAGTACAGGCACTTCACCTTCAGAGACCAGTTGATTTTGGTTTATTGTCTTTGTCCTAGAGGGAAAGGACAGCACTCACTTTCTCTGCCTCTTTCTTTAATCCATGTTTCTTCAACAGAATGCAAACACCCTCAAAGTTGTCTATTAAGCCTTCATTGTGTGTTCCCAGAATTCTCACATGGTTTTACACAGTCCAGTTTTCTATAATTGTAGGTAAGGAACAACAACAAGGTTATGGTTAAAGTTTCTAGCTTCTTAATATCTTAATTATCTCAGCTCCTCATTAAAAGAATGTTCTATCTTTCCAGGGACTAATTATATTTGCTCCCTTGATACACAAATAGGATTGTGGAGAGTAAATTTTAGGTAAATTTTTGTCTGCATAAATATTGTCTGGGATAGTTGAATTTATTTTTTGTAAATGAAAGTATTTCATATTATCTTAAATTTATAAGAATGTTCCCAGGAAAACATTAATTTCTATGGGGAATAAATCTCAGAGATAAACTCTGTTTGTCACCTTCCTTGAACAATCTTTAGAGATTTAGTGGACTATTTATTGTCCACAATGTGATGGAGGAAAATTATTCCTTGAATTATTTGTTTTATCTCATTCAGAAATTTGCATATTAATCTGTTTTTTTACTAAGTAATTTATTTTTGACCAGTTTGTGAATGTATTTGATGTGTTCTTACCATTCTCATTTCAAACTCTTTTTATAATTTGTTTTTGAAAATACAATATAATTAGAAGATATTTACCTTCCCTACCTTCCCTCTAAACCTTTCAATATACCCCTTTTCATACTTCAAATGCATGGCCAGTTTTCTCACTATTCGTTATCATGTGCATATATATATTACTAAATATAATCCCAATTTGTAGAATGTTACTTGTATGCTTGTTTCTAGAGCTGACCACTTGTATTGTATAACCAATTTTTGTACTAGTCCTTGGAGAAAAATACTTTTTTTCCAATATCAGTATTACTTAGTATCCCCTAGTTCTTTGTGTAGAGTTGAAGACTGTTGGACTTTTTCATATTCAGTTTTGCATGCCATTGAACTTGTTCAGCTCATGCTTAAACAGTCATATTGCTGAAACCACAGATGTAGAATCTGAGATGACTATGAGACAACAGTTTCAAAATGAAATTCCTGATCTTCTGGCTCTTACAATAATTTTGCTCTCTCTTTGCAGTAAACCCTGAACCTTATGTACAGGAGTTGTATTTTTTAAAATGTATTCATTGGATTTGTGCTCCACAACCCGGAATTTTGATTAGTTATGGTTTTATGTAGAGGTTTTTGTCTGTTGCAGAAGGAAGTTACCACGTGAGGTAAGGATTGCATTAATCTGGGGGTATAAAGATCAATGTTTATGGAATTCCATTAGAAGTCATGCTGGCTTAGAAAAGTAGTGGTTTTACGTTCTCTTGCAAGATTTAAAATTCATTAACACTGAGTAGTTGCATAGGTTTCCAGTACAAAGGCATGGTTTACTACTTGTTGAGTTTGTCTTACATCCAATTAGAAAGCAGTTGCTTATCAGTAAGTAATGTGTGCCACATTTGCAACTTTAGGTTTATTGTGTCATGATGGTCATTAATATGATTCATATGTGTCATAGCTGGGTAGGACTGTTGGTTGTTTCCCTCCACTGGAAGCTTGCCTGTTGCTCTCTGGCACCATAAAAGCTAGTCCTAAGGAAGGGCTCATTGAGGTCAGTTCCAGCTCTGAGGTTTCTGGGTTCTGTTTATGAAGTGCATTGTGTCCCCTGAATACCCTACAACATTTTTTTTTGTCATTTCGTTGTTGTTGTTGTTAATTATTGCAATTCAGACTAAGGTAAGATGGAATATCAAAGCTGTTTTGATTTGCATTTTGGTAATTGCTAGTAGAAATAAATATTTATGGTATTGTCTTAGGGGTTTACTTCTGTGAACAGACACTATGACCAAGGCAACTTTTATAAAGAACTACATTTAGTTGGGGCTGGCCTACAGGTTCAGACCCTTTTGTCAATTATCAAAGCAGGAGCTTGGCAGACTATAGGCAGGCACAGTGCAGGAGAAGCTGAGAGTTCTTCATCATAATTTGGAGGCTACTAGGTGGAGACTATCTTCCAGGTAGCTAGGATGAGAGTCTTAAAGTCCACACTCGCAAAAACACACCTACTGCAACAAGGTCACACTTCCTAATAATGACATGCCCTGGCCCAAGCATATACAAACCATCACATTTCACTCCCTGGCCCTCAATAGGTTTGTTCAACCATATGGAGGCCATATGTAAACATAACAGTGCAAAATACATTTAGTCCAACTTCCAGAATCCCCATAGTCTATAGCAACAATGATAAAAGTCCAAAGGTCTTCCTTGAGATTCATCATATCACTTAACTGTAATCCACAAATCAAGACAGGAAACCATCTGGCCAAACTGCAAACTCAGCATCTCTATGTATGATGTCAAAGCTGTCTTCAGATCTTCAACTTCTTTTTCATCTTTGTTGACTGCAACAAACTTCTTTCTACTGGATTGGTTCCACTTCCTGTTAGCAGCTTTCCTCAGCAGATAGCCCATGGCTCTGGCATCTTGAACATCTTGGGGTCCCCAATACAACTTCAGTGTTACAGCTTCTTGTTTAAATATTTGAGATGCACATATAATCTTCTTGGCTCCTCCAAAGAGTTGGTATCACTTCTCCAGCTCTGGTTTCTATATCACTCACTCTAAGCTGAAGTTGATCCACTGCTGTTATTGTTCTTGGTGATCATCTCATGGTACAGGTATCTCCAATACACTGAGGTTTTTCACTGCCACTATGCTTCAGCAATTCTCTTAGGCTCTCTTCACAATGCCAAGCCGCAGATCATTGACCTCTTCAGTCCTGGTCTGTCAACTGCAACTGATGCTGTACCTTCACCAATAGCCTACCATGGCTTCTCAAGTGCCAACCCAGTGCTGCTTTTCATTACACTTAATGTCTTCAAAACCAGTACCACCTGGGTGACTCTTACATCTTTTCAAGTGGACCTATAGCACAAGATAAAACCTTGGCTATCTCTGGAACACAGGTTCTTTGTGTTCTCAGAAACCACTTCACAGAAGATCTCACCTCAGTGATGCTGGCCTCTTTCTTCTTAATTTCCACTAATATCTTAGCTCCAGATAACCCACATCAATTTTCCCAGTAGTCTCCTTCTCCCCTTGACTCTAAAAACAGAGACACATGATAGAAGCTGCAGAGTTCTAGTTCTTGAAGGAGCTGTAACACAGCCTCTTTGTTCTTTTACAATGTCACTAGCTTCCTGTTTTCCAATTTCTTCACTGCCTAAGCTTGGCTGTTCTTTAATCTTGTTCAGTAGATTGACCTTGAACTCAGAGATCTCCATGACTGTCTCCTGGGATTAAAAGTGTATAAGACTATGACTAGATTTAAACTTTTCATCACCTAGAACTTTCTCTGTCTCAGGCTGCCCTTGAACTCAGAGATCTGCTTGCTTTTATCTCCTGGGATTAAAGGTATGTACCATGCCCGAATCTAAATGTAGCTGGGTAGGATCTTGTCCCAAGTTTACCACTCCCTTTGTTCAATGTAATATCCTTAAACACAGGATTCAGATCCATTTCACTTCCTGGTGCCCCTTTAATACTCACACTATAAATTTTATATTTTTCCTTTCTGTTTGCGATGCTTGTTCAAAACACTCTTCATGAGACTTAATCAGAGAGCAAAGTCTATGATGGGCAAATCTGAAGCTTCCTTTGTCAATGTAATTAATCCCAGTCTCTTCACCTTAGCTTCAGGTAGATCCATCAAAGAAGGGCAAACAGTAGCCACATTCTTCACCAAAATACCACAAAACAATCTCTAGTCCACATAATGAAATTCTCCACTGAAACACCTTGGGTCAGGTTTGTGCAATTAAAATCATTCTCAGTAATATAGTCTTCCATGTTGCTAATAGGATAGTCCATTAAGTCCCATTTAATGCATCCCACTGCTTTCCTCTCCAAAGTCCACGAATTCACATTCTTCCCAACAAAAACATGGTCAGATATATAACATTAATACCCCACTCCTGGTACCAACTTCTGTCTTAGTTTGGGTTTTATTGCTGTGAACAGACATCATGACCCAGGCAACTCTTATAATGAACAACATTTTATTTGGGCTGTCTTACAGGTTCAGAGGTTCTGTCAATTATCAAGACAGGAGCATGGCAGCATCCAGTCAGCCATGATACAGGAGGAGCTGAGGGTTCTATATCTTCATCTTGGATGCTGCTAGGAGGAGACTAACTTCAAGGAAGCTAGAATGAGAAAGACACACCTACTCAAACAAGGCCTCACCTCCTAATAATACCACTCCCTGGCTCCAGCATATACAAATCATCACAATTATATTTATTTGTGCCATTTCCCTCTTCTTTTCCTAACTATTCAGGTTCCAGAGATAAATTTTGAATAGGTCATTTGGTTTACTTCTAATTTTGCTCTTTACATAACATGGATATTAATTCCCTGTCAGATGTACCCCTCTTAAATACTTTATGAACATAGTAGAGCATATCTCCTTATGATTGGATATTCTGGGGTATATGCGCAGAAGATGTATAACTGGGTCTCCAAGTTGAACTATTTCCAATTTTCTGAGAAAATCCCAGATTGATTTTCAGAGTGGCGGTACCAATTTGCAATCCCACCAGCAATGGAGTGTTCTCCTTTATCCACATCTTCCACAATATTTACTGTCAGTTGATTTTTTTAAAAAAAGATATATTCATTATTTACATTTCAAATGATTTCCCCTTTCCTGGTTTGCCCTTCCCTGAAAGTCCCATAAGCCCTCTTCCCTCCCCATGTTCCCCAATCAAACTGCTCCTGCTTCCCTGTCCTGGTATTCACCTACGTTGCTCCATCGAGCCTTTCCAGGATCAGGGGCCTCTCCTTCCTTCTTCGTGGGCATCATTTGTTATGTGAATTATGTCTTGGGTATTCTGAGCTTCTGGGCTAATATGTGAGTACATACCATGTGTGTTTTTTGTGATCTGGTTACCTCACTTAGGATGATATTTTCCAATTCCACCCATTTGCCTAAGAAATGGCATTTCGTCACTTCATTGTTTTTAATATCCGAGTAGTGGAGGAGTGTTCCTCTTTCTCCACATTCTCTCCAGACCAGCTGTCACCTTAGATTTTGATCTCAGCAATTCTGACTGTTATGAGGTAAAATCTCAGGGTTGTTTTGATTTGCATTTTCCTGATGACTAAGGATGTTGAGCATTTCTTTAGGTGCTTCTCAGACATTCAGTATTTCTCAGTTCAGAATTCTTTGTTTAGCTCTGTACCCCATGTTTTAATAGGGTTATAGGGTTCTTTAGAGTCTAACTTCTTGAATTCTTTCTATATATTGGATATATTCCTTTACCAGATGTAGAGTTGCTAAAGATCATCTCCAAAATGTTGGTTGCCCTTTTGTCCTACTGACAGCGTCCTTTGCCTTACAGAAGCTTTGCAATTTTATGAGGTTCCATTTGTCAATTCTTGATCTTAATGCATAAGCTATTGTTGTTATGCTCCGGAAATATTCCCCTGTGCCCAAGTACTCAAAGTCCTTCCACACAATTTTTCTATTAGTTTTCGTGTATCTGATTTCATGTGGAGGTCCTTGATCCACTTGGACCTGAGCTTTTTACAGAGAGACAAGAATGGATCAAAGACTAGCACTTCTAGTACTATATTCAACAGGGAAAGCATTTGAACTGAATTGACTACCTATTGAATATAGAACTAGAGAGAGTGGACAAAATTTTTCCTTGGTGGATTTTACTGGGTTTATTTCAAGTTTCTATCCATTCAGTTTGCTGTTGGCTACAGGCTTGCTGTATATTGCTTTTACTATGTTGCAGTATGGGACTTGAGTTACTGATCTTTCCAATACTTTTATCCTGAAGGTGTGTTGGATTTTGTCAAATGCTTTCTCAGCATCTAACGAAATAATCATGTGTGTGGTTTTTTTTGTTTTGAGTTTGTTTATATAGTGAATTATATTGATAGATTTCTGTATATTGTACCATTACTGTATCCCTGAGATGAAGCCTACTTGATCATGATGGAAGATCATTTTGATGTGTTTTTGCATTAGGTTTGTGAGAAATTTATTATTTTTGCATAGATATTTATAAGGGAATTTGGTCTGGTGGTCTCTTTCTTTGTAGGGTCTTTGTGTGGTTTAGATATCAAAGTCATTGTGGCTTCATAAAATGAATTGGGTACTGTTCTTCCTGTTTCTATTTTGTTGAATCCTTTGAAGAGTACTGGTATTAGGTCTTCTTAGAAGGCTTGATAGAACTCTGGACTACACTCATCTGGTCCTGAGCTTTCTTTTGTTGGGAGACTTTTAATGACTCCTTTAATTTCTTTGGGGGTTATGGGACTGTTTAGATCATTTATATGATCCAGATTTAATTTTGGTACCTGGCATCTGTGTAGAAAATTGTCCATTTCATCCAGATGTTCCTGTTTTGCTGAGTATAGGCATTTTGTGTACAATCTGCTGATTTTTTTGGATTTCCTCATTACTGTTGTTCTTTCATCCTCGTCATTTCTGATTTTAGTAATTTGGATACTGTCTCTGTGCCCTCTGGTTAGTCTGGCTAAGGGTTTATCTACCTTGTTGATTTTCTCAAAGAACCAGCTCTTGATTTTGTTGATTCTTTGTATAGTTCTTTTTGTTTCAACTTGGGGAAGAGTAGGAGGAAAGAGGACTTATGGAATTTTCAGGGAGAGAGGATCCAGGAAAGGTGAAATCATTAGAAATGTAAATAAAGAATATATAAAATAATATATATGTATATATACATATATATGTCTATTTTAGTCAATATTAGAATAGCTACTTGTACTGGCTAGTTTGGTGTGTCAACTTGACACAGGCTGGAGTTATCATAGGAAAAGTAGCTTCACTTGGGGAAGTGCCTCTACGAGATCCAGCTTTGGGGCATTTTCTCAATTAGTGATCAAGTGAAGGAGAGCCCCTTGTGGGTGGTGCCATCTCTGGGCTGGTATTCTTGGGTTCTATAAGAGAGCAGGCTGAGCAAGCCAGGGGAAGCAAGCCAGTAAGAAACATCCCTCCATGGCCTCTGCACCAGCTCCTGCTTCTGACCTGCTTGAGTTCCAGTCCTGACTTCCTTTGGTGATGAACAGCTGTGTGGAAGTGTAAGCTCAATAAACCCTTTCCTCGCCAACTTGCTTCTTGGTCATGATGTTTGTGCAGGAATAGAAACCCTGACTAAGACAAATAAACCAACACTGAGCCCCAGATACGGCACCATTCCTCGAGGTGACCAGCCTGCAACCTGGTGGCAGGTTGATTACATTGGACCACTTCCCCCATGGAAAGGACAACGTTTTGTTTTTACTGGAGTAGATACTTATTCCAGTTATGGATTTGCCTTTCCTGCGCGTAATGCTTCTGCCAAAACCACCATCCGTGGACTCACAGAATGCCTCATCTATCGTCATGGTATTCCACACAGTATTGCTTCTGACCAAGGAACTCATTTCACAGCCAGAGAAGTGCGGCAGTGGGCCCATGATTATGGAATTTACTGGTCTTACCATGTTCCCCATCATCCTGAAGCAGCCGGTCTGATAGAAAGATGGAATGGCCTTTTGAAGACACAGTTACAGCGCCAATTAGGTGGCAACAGCATGGAGGGCTGGGGCAGAGTTCTTCAGAAGGCAGTATATGCTTTGAATCAGCGTTCAATATATGGTACAGTTTCTCCCATAGCCAGGATTCATGGGTCCAGGAATCAAGGGGTGGAAAAGGGAATAGTTCCACTCACTATCACTCCTAGTGACCCGCTAGGAAAATTTTTGCTTCCTGTCCCCAAACTTTAGGTTCTGCTGGTCTAGAAGTTTTGGTTCCAGAGGGGGGAGTGCTCCTACCTGGAGCCACAACAAACATTCCATTGAACTGGAAGCTCAGATTTCCCCCTGGCCATTTTGGGCTTCTAATACCCTTAAACCATCAGGCTAAGAAAGGAATAACTGTGTTAGGAGGGGTGATAGATCCAGATTACAGTGGGGAAATTGGATTGCCTCTCCACAATGGAGGTAAGCAGGAGTATGTCTGGAGAGCAGGAGATCCCCTAGGGCGTCTCTTAGTACTACCCTGTCCTGTGATTAAAGTCAATGGGAAACTACAACAGCATAATCCAAGCAGGATGAGGAAGGATGACCCATCAGGAATGAAGGTATGGGTCAATCCTCCAGGAAAAGAGCCAAGACCTGCTGAGGTGCTTGCTGAAGGTGAAGGAAATACAGAATGGGTAGCAGAGGATGGTAGTTATAAATACCAGCTAAGGCCACGTAACCAGTTGCAGAAACGAGGATTATAAGTAATATGAATGCTTCTATCTTATTTTGTTAAGGATACATTTGTCTTCCAATTCCTTTAACATCAATTGGTATTGAGACACTAAAAGAATGTTCCCAAGGGACATTGCCCCATTGTAAATTTACAAATGCGTTTGCGATTGTACGAGGAATAGTTATATCATGTTAGGCGTATTCACGACCTTGTTATTGTTTCATGTGGACATGAGATATTATCTGTGTCAAGTTGACAAGGGGTGGATTGTAGTGGCTATTCCTGGTTGTCAACTTGACTATATGTGGAATGAACTACAATCTAGAATTGGAAGGCTCACCTATGATCCTAATTTGGAGGCTCAGAGATATAAGTTTCTGACCTGGACTTAGCATGGAGATCTTGAAGCATGGATTCCAGTCAAGGTCATCTGGGATTAAAGGTGTGGAGACATACACCTTTAATCCCAGACTTCAAGTTCATCTGGGATTAAAGGTGTACACCTTTAATCTGGGCTACACCTTCTACTGGAGACATATATAAGGACATTGAAAGAAGGAAGACTGATTCTTCCTTGCCGGCTTGCTTCGTGGGACTGAGCAACTGCAAGATCCTTGGACTTCCATCCACAGCTGCTGCTGACTACTGTTGGGGAGTTGGACTACAGACTGTAAGTCATCAACAAATTCCCTAACTACATAGAGACTGCCCATACGATCTGTGACTCTAGAGAAGCCAGACTAATACACTACTCCTTGGAGAATTGTTTTCCAGCCTTTTACCCTGAGGTAGTGTCTGTCTCTGTCACTGAGGTGGATGTACTGGCCGGTTTTATGTGTCAACATGACACGGGTTGGAATTATCACAGAGAAATGAGCTTAAGGTGAGGAAATGCCTTCATGACATCCAGCTATAAGGCATTTTCTCGATTAGTGATCAAGTGGGGATGGCCCACTGTGGGTGGTGCCATGCCTAGGTTGATAGTCTAGAGTTCAGTAAGAAAGCAAACTGAACAAGCCAGGGGAAGCAAGTCAGTAAGAAACACCCCTCCATTTCTTCTGTATCAGCTCCTGGTTCCTAACCTGCTTGCCAGTCCTGATGTTCTTCCGTGATAAACAGCAATGTGAAAGTTTAATCTTAATAATCCCTTTCCTCCCCAACTTGATTCTTGGTATGATGTTTGTGCAAGAATAGAAGCCCCGACTAAACCATAGGTTTTCTGTATGCATTAAAACGTTGGATCCTAGAGTCTGAGCCTAACATCTACTACTCTGTCAGGCTCTTGCCTGCACCCAGAGCCTGATCAGGTTAGCGGGCTGTTGCTGACCCACTCAGGCACTAACTCACTCGGCCTGAGGCTCTTGCCTGCACCCAGAACCTGATCAGCTTGGCAGGCTATTTGTATGCCGACCTGCTCAGGCATCAACTCGCTCAGGGGTCTGTGCCTGGCTTACAGTGGAGGCCACCATCTTACCATGGGGCACCACAGAGAGCTAACCAGACAGAGCCCTGTGGACAGAGAGCACCACCATCTAGGTTCCAGCAGTCCATCCAGGGAAGCTCCGGTCCTGCAGGGAATCCCGCAGTTAGAGCCCCAAGACCCACCACCATCTTGGAGCTGGTGGCCTAGCCAGGTCACCATAGGGAACCAACAGAGGAGCCCAGGTCACCATAGAGATCCAACAGACAAGCCCAGATCGGTGGGAAAAAAGAACTGATTCTTAAGAGCTGGCATCTAGGCAGGCCAGGAGGAGATGACGGGGGGGGCAGTGTCACACCCAGCACCAAGTCGGGAGGAGACTTGGGTCTGGCCCAGCAGAGCTGAGGAGGTAATTCGGAGCCTAGTAGCTGAAACCTTCTGGTCTCCACCTTGGGAGCACAGATGCCCTTTGTGACAGCAGCACCAAACACCGGGCTCACAGGAGCTTCAAACACCAACCAGTAACAACAAGACCAACAAACTCCAGAGATAAAAAGATGGCAAAAGGCAAACCTAGGAACGATACTAACAGAAATCAAGGCAATATGGCAGCATCTGAACCCAATTCTCCAACCACAGCAAGTCCTGGATGCCCCAACACACCAGAAAAACAAGAGTTGGATTTAAAAGGACTGGTCATGATGCTGCTAGAGGAACACAAAAAAGACATAAACAAATCTCTTAAAGAAATGCAGGAGAACATGAATAGGTTAGAAGCCCTTAAAATGCAAACACAAAAATCGCTTAAAGAATTTCAGGAGAATATGGATCAACAGACAGAAGCCAATAAAGAGGAAATGAAAAAAATCACTTAAAGAAATACAGGAGAAATTGAGTCATCAGGCAGAAGTCATGAAAGAGGAAGCACAAAAATCTCTTAAAGAATTGCAGGAAAACAAAAACAAACAAGTGAAGGAACTGAGTAAAACCATCCAGGATCTAAACACAGAGGTAGAAACAAATAATAAATCACAAGGGGAGACACCTTTGGAGATAGAAAACCTTGGGAAGAAATCAGGGGCCATAGATGCAAATATCAACAACAGAATATAAGATATAGAAGTAAGAATCTCAGATGCTGAAGATACCATACAAACCACTGACTCCACAGTCAAAGAAAATGCAAAATGCAAAAGGCTTATAACCCCAAACATCCAAGAAATCCAAGACACAATGAGAAGACCAAATCTAAGTATTATAGGTATAGATGAGAGTGAAGATCTACAATTTAAAGGGCCAGCAAATATCTTCAACAAAATTATGGAAGAAAACTTCCCCAACCTAAAGAGAGAGATGCCAATGAATATAGAACTCCAAACAGACTGGACCAAAACAGAAATACCTCCTGTCAGATAATAATCAAAACCCCAAACGTACTAAACACAGAACGAATATTAAAGGTAGTAAGAGGAAAAAGTCCAAGTAACATATAAATGAAGAGCTATCAGAATCACACCAGACTTCTCATCAGAGACCATGGATCCTGGACAGATCTCATGCAGACTCTAAGAGAAGAGAAATGTCAGCCAAGACTACTATACCCAGCAAAACTTTCAATCAACTTAGATGGAGAAATCAAAATATTCCATGACAAGACCAAATTTACACAATATCTTTCCACTAACTCAGCCTTACAAAGGATAATAGGAGGAAAACTCCAATACAAGGAGGTAAACTACAGCATGGAAAAAGCAAGATAGTAACCTTCTTCCATCAAACTCAAAAGAAGATAACCACTCAAAAACAAAAATAAAATAAAAAATGACAGGAAGAAATAATCACTATTCCTTAATGTCTCTTAACATCAGTGGACTCAATTCCCCAGTAAAAAGACAGAGACTAACAGACTAGATACAGAAACAGGACCCTACATTTTGCTGCATACAGGAAACACATCTCAGGGTCAAAGACAAACACTACCTTAGAGTAAAAGAGTGGAAGACAATTTTTACAAGCAAAGGGTCTCAGGAAGCGAGTTGGAATAGCCATTCTAATATCAGATGAAATTGACTTTCTATCTAAAGTCATCAAAAGAGACACAGAAGGTCACTTCTGGCTGGTCAAAGGAAGAATCCAGCAAGAAGAACTCACAATTCTGAACATATATGCTCCAAATGCAAGGGCACCCTTATTCATAAAAGAAACTTTACTAAAGCTCAAAGTGCACTTTGCGCCTAACACAATAATTGAGGGGGACCTCAACACTCCACTATCCTCAATGGAACAATCAGGAAAACAGAAACTAAACAGGGACACAGGGAAACGTATTGAAGCTTTGTACCAATTGGAATTAACATATATATGCATGTATATATATATATATATATATATATATATATATATATATATATATATATAACATTTCAGTTATATTTTTTATTTTACATTCCAGGCCTGAGTCCCCGAAGGTCTTAAGCTCGGGCTGTCTCGGGTACCTGGTTCCCCCGCCGCCGGCTGGTTCTGAGCACCTGGCACGCTGGCTGACACTCCGGCTTCCCCACCACCAGCTGGGCGGGAAGCTGCAGGCAATATGGCAGCTGCCTGCAGGGAGCTCGGGGTCCGCCCCGCGAGTGCAGAGTGCAGCCGATATTCTGTGCCCAACTCCCACTCCAGGCCTGAGTCCCCGAAGGTCTTAAGTTCGGGCTGTCTCAGGTACCTGGTTCCGCCGCCGCCGGCTGGTTCTGAGCACCTGGCACGCTGGCTGACACTCCGGCTTCCCCACCACCAGCTGGGCGGGAAGCTGCAGGCAATATCTATATAAAACATTTCATCCTAAAGCAAAAGAATATACCTTTGCCTCAGCACCTCTGGTACATTCTCCAAAACGACCATATAATTGGTCATGAGACAGATGTCAACAAATATAAGAAGACTGAAATAATTCTATGCCTCCTATCAGATCACCATGGAGTAAGAGTGGTCTTCAATAGCAACACAAACAACAGAAAGTCCACATACACATGAAGGCTAAACAATATTCTACTCAATGATACCTTAGTCAAGGAAGAAATAAAGAAAGTAATCAAAGACTTTTTAGAATTTAATGAAAATGAAGGTACAACCTAACCAAATCTATGGGACACAATGATAGCAGTGCTAAGAGGAAAACTCATATCCCTGAGTGTCTCCAAAAAGAAACAGGAGAGAGCATATACTAGCAACTTAATGGCACTCCTGGAAGCTCTGGAACAAAAAGAAGCTAATTTACCCTGGAGGAGTAGAAGACAGGAAATCATCAAACTCAGGGCTGAAATCAAACTAGTTGAAACAAGGAGAACCATACAAAGAATCAACAAAACCAGGAGCTGGTTCTTTGAGAAAATCAACAAGATAGATAAACCCTTAGCCATACTAACCAAAGGACACAGAGACAGTATCCAAATTAACAAAATTAGAAATGAAATGGGAGATATAACAACAGAAAGTGAGGAAATTTAAAAAATCATCCGATCTTACTTCAAAAGCCTTTATTCAACACAACTGGAAAATCTGGAGGAAATGGACAATTTCCTAGACAGATACCAAATATCAAAATTAAATCAGGATCAAATAGATTGAATAAACATTCCCATAACCACCAAAGAAATAGAAGGGGTCATAGAAAATCTTCCAACCAAAAAAGCACAGGACCAGATGTTTTTAGTGCAGAGTTCTATCAGACCTTCAAAGAAGATCTAATACCAATACTATTCAAAGTATTCCACAAAATAGAAACAGAAGGAACACTACCCAAGTCATTCTACGAAGCCACATTTACTCTGATACCAAAACCACACAACGATCCAACTAAGAAAGAGAACTTCAGACAACTTTACCTTATGAACATCCATGCAAAAAATACTCAATAAAATTCTTGCCAGCCGAGTCCAAGAACACATAAAAACGATCATTCACCATGATTAAGTTGGCTTCATCCCAGGGATGCAGGGATATTTCAATACATGGAAATCCATCAAAGTAATCCACTACATAAATAAACACAAAGAAAAAAACACATGGTCATCTCATTGGATGCTGAAAAAGCACTTGACAAAATTCAGCATCCTTTCATGCTAAAAGTCTTGGAAAGAACAGGAATTCAAGGCCCATACCTATACATAGTAAAACCAATTTACAGCAGACTGGTAGCCAACATCAAAGTAAATGGAGAGAAACTTGAAGCAATCCCACTAAAATCAGGGACTAGACAAGGCTGCCCACTCTCACCATATCTTTTCAATATAGTACTTGAGGTACTAGCTAGACCAATTTGACAACATAAGGAAGTCAAAGGGATACAAATTGGAAAGGAAGAAGTCAAACTATCACTTTTCGCAAATGAGATATTGCTACCAGGACAGGGCTAGAGAGGCCCAGGTAGACAGATTCAATCCGGCGCTACCATCAGGTGGGTGGATCTGCCAGGCTCTTGCCAACAGCTAGGGCCAGGGCTGAGGCTCTGCAGGACTTCTCCACCCCCTCCAGCCTTGCACCAAGGCAGCTTGGAGCAGCCTTCCCTGAGGTCCCTTACAGCAGCTGTCGCAGTAGGTCTCCATATTGCTACCAGGACACTAGAGAGGCCCAGGTAGACAGACTCAATCCGGGGCTACCAATGGGCCCGTGGATCTGCCAGGCTCTCTCCACCAGCCAGGGCCAGGGCTGAGGGTCTGTGGGACTTCTCTATGCCCTCTGGCCTTGCACCAATGCAGCTGGGAGCAGCCTTCCCCTGCAGTCCCTTACAGTGTTGGTTGCGGTAGGTCTCCATATTGCCACCAGTACACAATTAGAGAGGCCCAGGCAGACAAAATCAATCGGGGCTACCATCACTCGGGAGGATCCTCCAGGCTCTCCCCACTAACCAGGGCCAAGGTTGAGGCTCTGCAGGACAGCTCCACGCCCTCCGGCCTTGCACCAACTCGGTTGGGAACCACCCTCCCTGAGGTCCCCTCAGCACTCACAGAGGCAGTCTCTGTCTTTCAGAGTGGTCACCAGTAGAGAAACAGTTGCGCCCAGCCTCATGGTAGTTTCAAACACCAGCCAGTGACAACAAGGCCAACCAATGCCAGAGACAACCAGATGGCAAAAGGAAAACTAAGGAACATTACTAAGAAAAATCAAGGCAGCATGACAGCATCTGAAACCAGGTTACCGACAACAGGAAGCCCTGGATACCCCAACACACCAGAAAAACAAGATTTGGATCTAAAATCACTGGTCAGGATGCAGATAGAGGAACACATAAATACATCTCTTAAAGAAATACAGGAGAAAATGGATCAAAAGTCAGAAGCCTTTACAAGGCAAACACAAAAATCACTTAAAGAAATTCAAGAGAATATGGATCAAAAAACAGAAGCCAATAAGGAGGAAACACAAAGATTAATTAAAGAAATACAGAAGAACATGGGTCAACAAGTAGAAGCTATGAAAGAGGAAACACAAAAATCTCTTAAAGAAATACATGAAAACAAAATCAAGCAAGTGAAAGATCTGATTATATCCATCAAGGTTCTAAAAACAGAAGGAGAAACAACTAAGAAATTGCAGAGGGAGACAACATTGGAGATAGAAAACCTTGGGAAGAAATCAGGGGCCATAGATGCAAATATCAACAATAGAATACTAGAGATAGAAGACAGAATCTCAGATGCTGAAGATACCATAGGAACCATGGATTCAACAATTAAAGAAAATGCAAAATGCAAAAAGTTGGTAACCCAAAACATCCAGGAGATCCAGGACACAATGAGAAGACCAAACCTAAGGATTATAGGTATAGATGAGAGTGAAGATTTTAAAGTTAAAGGGCCAGCAAATATCTTCTACAAAATTATGGAAGAAAACTTCTCCAACCTAAAGAGAGAGATGCCCATGGATATACAAGAAGCCTACAGAACTCCAAACAGACTGGACCAGAACAGAAATACATCCTGTCACATAATAATCAAAACCCCAAATGTACTAAACAAAGAAAGATTATTAAAGGCAGCAAGAGAAAAAGGCCAAGTAACATATAAAGGAAAGACCTATGAGGATTACACCAGACTTCTCACCTGAGACCATGAAAGCTAGACGATCCTGGGCAGATCTGCAAATTCTAAGAGAACACAAATTTCAGTCAAAACTACTTTACCCAGCAAAACTCCCAATCGCCATAGATGGAGACATCA
Organism: Apodemus agrarius; assembly: GCA_964023405.1. NCBI lineage: Eukaryota > Metazoa > Chordata > Mammalia > Rodentia > Muridae > Apodemus > Apodemus agrarius. The sequence continues at coordinate 20,044,989 of OZ030012.1, read as the reverse complement.
AGGTATTCCATGACAAAACCAAATTTGCACGTTATCTTTCCACAAACCCAGCCCTACAAAGAATAATAGGGGGAAAACACCAGCACAAGGAAGGAAACTACACCCCGGAAGAAGCAAGATAAAAACCTCCTCTCATCAAACACAAAAGAAGATAACCTCTCAAATATAAAAAAATAATTTCAAAAATGTCTGGAGGTAATAATTACTATTCCTTAATATCTCTTAACATCAATGGACTCAATTCCCCAATAAAAAGACATAGACTAACAGAGTGGATATGGAAACAGAACCCTACATTCTGCTGCATACAGGAAACACAACTCAGTGTTAAAGACAAACACTGCCTTAGAGTAAAAGGCCGGAAGAGAATTTTACAAGCAAATGGTCTCAGGAAACAAGCTGGAGTAGCCATTATAATATCAGATAAAATTGACTTTCAACTTAAAGTCATCAAAAGAGACTCAGAAGGTCACTTCTTGCTGATCAAATAGAAAATTCACCAAGAACTCTCAATACTGAACATCTATGCTCCAAATGCAAGGGCACCCTCATTCATAAAAGCAACCTTACTAGAGATTAAAGCACACATTGCAGCTAACACAATAATTGTGGGAGACTTCAACACTCTACTCTCCTCAATGGACCGATCAGGAAACCAGAAACTAAACAGGGACACAGTGAAACTAATTGAAACTTTGGACCAATTGGATTTAACAGATATACATAGAACATTTCATCCTAAAGCAAAAGAATACACCTTTTTCTTAGCACCGCATGGTACCTTCTCCAAAATTGATCATATAATTGGTCACAAGACAGATGTCAACAAATACAAGAAGATCGAGCTAATCCCATGCCTCCAACCAGATCACCATGGAGTAAGAGTGGACTTCAATAGCAACAAAAACAACAGAAAGCCCACATACCCATGGGAACTGAACAATACTCTACTCAATGACACCTTGGTCAAGGAAGAAATAAAAAAAAGGAAATCAAAGACGTTTTAGAATTCAATGAAAATGAAGATAAAACATACCCAAATCTATGGGACACAATGAAAGCAGTGCTAAGAGGAAAACTCATAGCTCTAAGTGCATCCAAAAAGAAACTGGAGAGAGCATGCACTAGCAGCTTAACAGCACACCTTAAAGCCCTGGAAGAAAAAGAAGTTAATTCACCCAGGAGGAGTAGAAGACAGGAAATCATCAAACTCAGGGCTGAAATCAATCAAGTAGAAACAAAGAGAACCATTCAAAGAATCAACAAAACCAGGAGCTGGTTCTTTGAGAAAATCAACAAGATAGATAAACCCTTAGCCAGTCTAACCCAAGGACACAGAGACAGTATCCAAATTAACAAAATTAGAAATGAAAAGGGGGACATAAGAACAGAAAGAGTGAAAATTCAAAAGATCATCAGATCTTATTACAAAGGTCTATACTCAACACAACTGGAGAATCTGGAGGAAATGGACAATTTCCTAGACAGATACCACATACCAAAATTAAATCAAGATCAATTAGATCAGCTAAATAGTCCCATAAGACCTAAAGAAATAGAAGGGGTTATAGAAAGCCTCCCAACCAAAAACAGTACGGGACCAGATGGTTTTAGTGCAGAATTCTACCAGACATTCAAAGATGACTTAACACCAATACTCTTCAAACTATTCCACAAAATATAAACAGAAGGGACACTGCCCAACTCATTCTTTGAAGCCACAATTACGCTGACACCTAAACCACAAAAAGATCCAACAAAGAAAGAGAACTACAGGCCAATTTCCCTTATGAATATTGATGCAAAAATACTAAATAAAATTCTTGCCCACCGAATCCAAGAACATATCAAAATGATCATTCACCATGATCAAGTAGGCTTCGTCCCAGGGATGCAGGGATGGTTCAATATACAGAAATCCATCAATGTAATCCACTACATAAACAAACTAAAAGAAAAAACCACATGGTCATCTCATTAGATGCTGAAAAAGCATTCGACAAAATCCAGCATCCTTTCATGCTAAAAGTCTTGGAAAGAGCAGGAATTCAAGGCCAGTACCTAAACATAGTAAAAGCAATCTACAGCAAACCAGTAGCCAACAACAAAATAAATGGAGAGAAACTTGAAGCAATCCCACTAAAATCAGGGACTAGACAAGGATGCCCTCTTTCTCCATATCATTTCAATATAGTACTTGAAGTTCTAGCAAGAGCAATTAGACAACATAAGGAAGTCAAAGGGATGCAAATTGGAAAGGAAGAAGTCAAAGTATCATTATTTGCAGACGATATGATAGTTTACTTAAGTGACCCCAAAAATTCCACCAGAGAACTTCTACAACTGATAAACAACTTCAGCAAAGTGGCTGGTTATAAAATCAACTCACGCAAATCAGTAGCCTTCCTGTACTCAAAGGATAAGCAGGCAGAGAAAGAAGTGAGGTAAATAATACCCTTCACAGTAGCCACAAACAATATAAAGTATTTTGGTGTAATTCTAACCGAAAGATCTGTATGACAGGAACTTCAAGTCCTTGAAGAAAGAAATTGAAGAAGACCTCAGAAGATGGAAAAATATTTATTGCTCCTCATTTGGCAGAATCAATATAGTAAAAATGGCCATCTTGCCAAAAGCAATCTACAGATTCAATGCAATCCACATCAAAATCCCAACTCAATTCTTCATAGATCTAGAAAGAGCAATTCTCAAATTCATCTGGAGCAACAGAAAACCCAGGATAGCTAAAACTATTCTCAACAATAAAAGGACTTCTGGGGGAATCAATATCCCTGACCTCAAGCAGCACTACAGAGAAATTGTGTTAATAACTGCATGGTATTGGTACAACAACAGGCAAGTAGATCAATGGAATAGGATTGAAGACCCAGAAATGAACCCACAGACTTATGGTCACTTGATCTTTGATAAAGGAGCTACAACCATCCAGTGGAAAAAAGATAGCCTTTTCAACAAATGGTGCTGGTTCAACTGGAGGTCAACATGCAGTAGAATGTGAATTGACCCACTTTTATCTCCTTGTACTAAGATCAACTCCAAGTGGATCAAGGACCTCCACATAAAACCAGACACTGAAACTATTAGAAAAGAAACTTGGGAAGACCCTGGAGGACATGGGCACAGGGAAACTTTCCTGAACAGAACACCAATAGCTCATGCTCTAAGATCAAGAGTTGACAAATGGGACCTCATAAAATTACAAAGTTTCTGTAAGTCAAAGGACATTGTCAGAAGGACAAATCGGCAACCAACAAAGTGGGAAAAGATCTTCACCAACCCCACATCTGACAGAGGGCTAATATACAAGATATACTAATAACTCAAGAAGTTATACCCCAAAGAACCAAATAACCCTATCAAAAATGGGGTACAGAGCTAAACAAAGAATTTTCACCAGAAGAAATTCAGATGGCCGAGAAACAACTTAAAAGATGTTCAACATCATTAGTCATCATGGAAATGCAAATCAAAACAACCCTGAGATTCCACCTCACACCAGTCAGAATGGCTAAGATTAAAAACTCAAGAGACAACAGGTGCTTGCGATAATGTGGAGAAAGAGTAACACTTCTCCACTGTTGTTGGGATTGCAAGATGGTACAACCACTCTGGAAATCAGTCTGGCGGTTCCTCAGAAAATTAGGCATGGCACTTTCAGAGGACCCTAGCATACCACTCCTGGGCATATACCCAGAGGATTCCCCTGCATACAATAAAGACACATGCTCCACTATGTTCATAGCAACCTTGTTTACAATAGTCAGAAGTTGGAAAGAGTCCAGATGTCCCTCAAAGATACAGAAAATGTGGAATATTTATACAATGGAATACTACTCAGTAATTAAAAATAATGAATTCATGCAATTTGTAGGCAAATGGCTGGATCTGGAAAATATCATGCTAAGTGAGTTAACCCAATCACAAAAGAATACACATGAAATGCAATCACTGATAAGTGGATAGTAATGAGCCCAGAAGCTCTGAATACTCAAAGCACAATTAGCAAATCAAAAGATTCCCAACAAGAAGGAAGAAGAGGACCTTGGTCTGAAACGACTGGATCCAGTTTCTTGGAGAGTACCAGAACATAGAAATGGTGGTGATGGTGGGCTGATTGCGGAATTGGCAGGGTGGGGGGTGTTGAGAGGACTTATGGGACATATGGTGAGGGGGGAACTGGAAAAAGGGAAAGCTTTTGGAATGTAAACAAAGTATATAAAAATAGTAGCAAACCAATAAAAGTAAATTCCAAAAAGTATTAAATTCCTTTCTTTATTTCTTCCTTGACCAAATTATCATCGAGTAGAAAGAACATTGTTCAGCTTCCATGTTTATGTGTGTTTTCCACTGTTTTTGTTGGATTTTGAGACCAGTCTCAGACCATGGTGATCTTTTAGTGTGCATTGGATTATTTCAATCTTCTTATATCTGTTGAGGCCTGTTTTTTGACCAATTATATGATCAGTTTTGGAGAAGGTACCATGGGGTACTGAGAAGAAGGTATATTCTTTTGGTTTATAATGAAATATTCTATAAATATCTTTTAGAACTTTTTGATTCATTACTTCTGTTAGTTTCACAGTGTCTCTGTTTAATTTGTGTTTCCCTTATCTGTCCATTGCTAAGAGTGGGTTGTTTAAATCTCCAACAATTATTGTGTGGGGTGCAATGTGTGCTTTGAGTGTTAGCAAAGTTTATTTTATGAATGTAGTTGCCCTTTCCTTTGGAGCATAGATGTTCAGAATTGAGAGTTTGTCTTGGTAGATTTTTTTCCCTTTACTAGAATGAAGTGTCCTTCCTCATCTTTTTTGACAACATCTGGTTGAAAATCGATTTTGTTTGATTTTAGAATGGCTACTCAAGCTTATTTCTTGGGACCATTTGCTTGGAAAATCGTTTTACAACCTTTCATTCTCAGGTAGTGTTTCTTTGTCACTGAGGTGCATTTTCTGTATACAGCAAAATGTTGTGTCATGTTTATGTATCCAGTTTGTTACTCTATGTATTTTTATTGGGGGAATGGAGTCCATGAACTTTAAGAGATATTAAAAAAAGTGATTGTTTCTGTCCTTTTTGTTGTTAGAGGTAGAATTATGTTTGTGCGGCTATCTTCCTTTTGCTTTGTTGAAAGAATATTACTTTTGCTTTTACTCGGGTGAAGATTCCCTCCTTTTTTGAATTTTCCATACATTATCTTTTATAGCACTAGACTTGTGCAAACATATTGTGTAAATTTATATTTGTCATGGAATATTTTAGTTTCTCCATCTATGTTAATTGAGAATTTTGCTGGATATAGTAGTGTGTACTGGTATTTATGTTTTCTTAGGATCTATATGACATCTGCCCAGGATCTTCTTGCTTTCATAGATTCTGGTGAGAAGTCTGGTGTAATTCTATCTTCCTTTTGCTTTGTTGAAAGAATATTACTTTTGCTTTTACTCGGGTGAAGATTCCCTCCTTTTTTGAATTTTCCATACATTATCTTTTATAGCACTAGACTTGTGCAAACATATTGTGTAAATTTATATTTGTCATGGAATATTTTAGTTTCTCCATCTATGTTAATTGAGAATTTTGCTGGATATAGTAGTGTGTACTGGTATTTATGTTTTCTTAGGATCTATATGACATCTGCCCAGGATCTTCTTGCTTTCATAGATTCTGGTGAGAAGTCTGGTGTAATTCTGATAGGTCTGCCTTTAAATGTTTCCCAACCTTTTCCCATTATTGCTTTTAATATTTTTTCTTTGTTAAGTGTATTTGGTGTTTTGATTATTTGACAGGAGAAATTTCTGTTCTGGGCCAATCTATTTGGAGTTCTATAGGCCTCTTGTATGTTTATGGGCATCTCTTTCTTTAGGTTAGGGAAATTTTCTTCTATAATTTTATTGAAGAATTTATTGGCCATTTAAGCTGGGAATATTTGCTCTTGTCTATACCTATTATCCCTGAGTTTGACCTTCTTAGTGTGACCTGGATTTCTTGGATGTTTTGTAATAGGAGTTTTTTGTCTTTTGCATTTTCTTTGATTGTTGTATCAATGTTTTCTATGTTATCTTCTGCACCTGAAATTCTCTCTTCTATGACTTTTATTTTATTGATGATGCTTGCGTCTATGTTTTCTGATCTTTTTCTTAGGTTTTCCATCTCCAGGATTGTTTACCTTTGTGAATTCTTTGTTGTTTCTATTTTCCTTTTTAAATCTTGGATGGTTTTGTTTATTTCCTTCACTTGTTTGATTGTGTTTTCCTGTAATTCTTTAAGGGATTTTTGTTTCCTCTTTAAAGCTTTCTACCTGTTTACCTATGTTTTTCCTGTATTTATTTAAGGGAGTTATTTATGTCCTTCTTAAAGTCCTCTATTTTCATCATGAGAAGTGATTTTATATCTGAATTTTACTTTTCTCATGTGATGGCATATCCAGGACTTACTGTGGTGGGAGAATTGGCTTCTGATAATGCCATGTTACCTTGGTTTCTGTTTCTTCTCTTCTTATGCTTGCCTATTGCCATCTGATTATTTATAATGCTACTTGCCCTTGCTATTTGTCACTGTAGTCTGTCCTTCCTGTGATCTTGGCTGTGTCAGAACTCCTCAGAATTCAGCTGTCCCTGTGGTTCTGTGATTCTGTGATCCTTTGATTCTGATATCCTGGGTATTTCAAAGCTCTTGGGAGTCATGTTGCCTCTGGAGCCCTGGAATCTTGTTGTGATCAAGTTCTTGGTATCCTGGCATCATGTGATCCCGTGATCCTGGGTGTGTTAGCAGGACTGGGAGTGGAAGTTCCTCTGGGTGTTGAGGAGCTGACTGGGGAGTTCATATCCAAGGTAAACCAGCTCAGACCATAAGGATCCCGTGCCACTGGTCACGTGGGGTCATGTTTCCCTGGGTCCTTCTCGTCACAGTTAATTCCAGTGGTATTGTGACAGTTGTTAAGTCCTCCTCACCTCTGCTGATATGATCCTTGTCATGTTAGGGCAGCTGAGAGTGGATGTTCCTCTGGGTATTGCTGGGATGGCTGAGATGTTTGCTCATCAGCAAATCTCTTAAAGGACGTTAAGAAAGCCAAGTCTTCATATTAGACAAAATTAAAAAATAAACAACAACAGAAATATGAACATAAATAATCATCCTCTCAGCCAGACAGATATGTACAGAAATAAATGGATGGTTTACACATAGTTGTTATTTAATTTTTAAGATGAATGGTTCTCCATTTTCTCTGTATCTAACAACAGGTGCATTCTGACTATGAGTTTATATATTGTAATTTTTTAAAATTTCTTTTTTATGGAATTTCTTTGTAGTTTTCAGTGTCTTCTTGAAGCAGAACCTTATCTATTTATCTTACCTGTCCTTGGATCCTTGGATAGCCTATGGTATACTCAAAATCACATTGATCCTGACTTTATAGTGAATGCAAAGTCATATAGGTGTGTTTGACTATATCTTTGTACTCATAACAAGTATTTATAAATGCTGTATTGACCCTTAATGTGCATATACTTAAAATAATATGCTTACTGTGGAAACCCTGTTCTGCATATAGATTTGTTCACTCAAATAAACAAAATTAGAATACCAAGAACCAGAGAGGCATGTAATTAATTTTCACATTAAATTACTGACTGATCATTTCAGAATTTGAAGAATTTGAAGGAGCTTGAGAAGTACTTAAATACACTACAGTCATATTTTCCTGCGTCTGTGTGCCAAACTAATACTTTAGGAGACGTTCACTGCCCAGGAGGAAGCCATTTCAGCCCAAAGAACAGATGAATTACCTACCTGCACCTGGATCTCCTTGACTCCCTAGATTTTGGATTTTCTTTCCCAAAGATCCATTCCATTGCCCCACTTCCCATTCAATGCTAACAGAGTCTCCCCCACTGCTATTCCCATGGGCCCAACTTGAAGAGAGTCCTGGTGCCCAGGAGTGGACTATGCCAGTTAGAAGAAGAGGTGAGGGACCCACCTGCTCAAGAAACTGCTCTTTTCTCTATATTTCATTCTCAAAGACCTTTTCCTTTGTTCCCCACTCTGTTCCATTGCTTTCCCCTCTAGGTCTTGTTACTTGTTACCAAATTCAGGCAGATTTTTGCTCCCTAAGAGCAGGCCATGACAGTCAGAAGAACTGGTATAGGCCACATAAGTGTGAAGAATACTTGTAGGTCAAGCAAGCCAGAAAGACAAATAGGTGAAATTAGTCAGATACTCCCTCATAGACCAGATACCACATCAGCTTTCAGAACCACACATCAGAAGCCCAAGAGTGGACATACTTTATTCATTAAGTATCAAAAATCCAAGAAAAAGCAACCATCCAAACAAAGCAACCACCTACCCACCCAACCGCCCACCCACCCAACCAAACAGTATAGGTCAAGGAAACAATTCAAGGCCTGAAAATGTAAATAGAAACAATCAAGGAAATACAATCCCTACTCTCCTCATCATTACTTTGTCCCACCAAAAATAATTTACTCTGACCCTCTGCTGCAGCAAAGGTCAACCCAACCCCCAGAAGTACAATTCCAAGTTGAACAGAAATTACCCACTCCATCAGAAGTCGTGTCATCTACCCAATATCCAAGTCACAAAAACCAGAAGTTCAAAAAGCAAGCAGAAACCAAGGAATAACTATTAATCCAACAAAGATGAATTTGGAGTCAACTCCTAGACCTATAATCATTCCAACCTTAGACATGCAAATACCAGTGCGAGAAGAAAATCAACAAATACCACTGCAATATGGCCCTACTAGAGGTGAGCTATTATACAACAGCAAGACCTGAATAGTTCAAAACAGCTGAAGCACAAGAAAATGAGCTTAAAATTAACTTCATGAAGATGATAAAAGTCCTCAAGGAGAAAAGGATAAAATTTCCCTTGAAGAAATAGAGAAGACAAATAAAAATTATAAGAAATCAATAAATCTCTTAAAAATCTCAAAAGTCCAAGACAATCAAACAAATAAACAAAAAGACAGACAGACAAACAAGACAAAGAAAACTGCTGATGTCCTGAACATAGAAATAGGAGTAATAAATCATATGCAAACTGAGGGAATTCTGGAAAAGGAAAATTTTGCTAAGTGACCTAATCTGCAGACATGAAAAGAATACAAGAGATCAAACAATGAAGCTTAGGCATTGAAGATATTATAGAAGAAATTGATTCACTGGTCAAAAAAATGTTAAAACTAAAAGATTCCTAACACTAAACATCCATAAAATCTAGGACACTATAAAAACAAATAATAGGAATAGAAGAAGATTCCAAGATAAAAAAATCACAAAATATATGTAATAAAGCCATAGAAACAATATTCCCTAATGTAAAGATACAATAAGTTCACAGAGTACCAAATAAATTGGATCAGAAAAGGAATTTGCTGATACATAATAATCAAAGCACTAAATATATAGAAAAATCAAAGCATATTAGAAGCTGCAAGGTAAGAAGTCTAAATAACTTAAGAAAGCAGACCTATTAGAATTAAAGCCAAGTACTCAAAGATGACACTAAACCCAAGAAGGGCCTGGACAGTTTGCTTGCAGTTACTAAGAGATCCCAGGTATCAGCCTAAATATTATATCCAGCAAAACTTTCACTAACCATAGAAGGAAGAATCAAGATATTTCATAACAATGTTAAATTGAAACAATATCATACATCCAGCCCTACAAAGTTACTAGAAGGAAAATTCTACATTAATTAACTACACTCATGAAAGCATAGACAATAAATAATCTCATATCAGAAAAACAAAAAGTAGGGAAACACACATATACATACCCACCACACACCTACCACCACCACCACAACCACTATCACTAATAACAACAAAATAACAAGAAATAACAATCATTGGTCATTAATATCTTTCAGTGTCAATGAACTCAGTTCCCTAATAAATAAAAACAGGCTAACAGAATAGATACAAAAGCAGGATCAATTCTTCTGCTGCATATAAGAAAGACATCAAAGATAGACATTATCTCAGAGTAATGGTTGGAAAATATTTTCAAAGCAAATAAACCAAAGATGCAAACTGATGTAGATATTCTAATATTTAACAAAATAGACTAAAAAAAAATTCAGAAGAGATGCAGAATTTCAGGGAACCATGAATTGTCCTGGCTTAGATGTCACAAGAGGGATATGCCATAGGATTTTCAGGTTTGAGCACATGACTTCTGGGCACTATATGCTTTCCAGTTTCTAAAAGACTAATAGCACTCTTTCAAACATTGCAACAGTCAGGCCTCTTTGTGTTTCTCTGAATATTTCCTTGGAAGTTCAGGAAAGATGGAATCTTGACAGGTCTTAGATATAAATCTTGTGTGCTGTGATGGTTCATATATGATTGGCCCAGGGAGTGACCCTATTAGGAGGTGTTGCCTTGTTGGAGTAGGTGTGTCACTGTAGGTGTGGACTTAAGACCCTCATCTTAGTTGCCTGGAAGTCAGTCTTCTATTAGCAGCCTTCAGATGAAGATGTAGAACTCTCAGCTCCTCCTGCACCATATCTGCCTGGATGCTGCCATGTTCCTGCCTTGATGAAAATGGACTGAACCTCTGAGCCTGTAAGTCAGCCCCAATTAAATGTTGTCTTTTATAAAACTTGCATTGGTCATGGTGTCTGCTCACATCAGTGAAACCCTAACTAAGACATGGTGTCTGTTCACATCAGTGAAACTCTAACTAAGACATGTGCCCTGTATAGCTTGCAATTGTCATTGTGTTCTGACAACTATAACTTCATTGATCCTGGAAATTACTACTATATTCTTTTCTGATAAACGTATAAAAGTCCTGATTTTTCTCAACAAAACTGTCGCAACCTCAGTTGTGATATGTCCTCTCTAAAAAGAACATCCCATTCTGATTAAAGGAAACAATCATCAAGAGAAGTGTGAATATTTAACAACTATGCCAAAATCATTGGTACACACATTTGTAAAAGTAGGAGACTTGAATATCCCATTTTTTTTTAAATGAACGGGCTATCCAGAAATAAACCTAACCTGAAAATATTGGTCTAACAGGACTTATGAGTCAAATGACCCTACAGAATATTTCATCCAAACACAAAAGAATATACTTCTCAGCATCTCATGGACCATTCTCTAAAATTGATCATGTATTGGTCACAAAGCAAGTCTCAAAAGATACAAGAAAATTGAAGTAATCATTGTATCTAATCAGAATACCACAGATCAGACAGCTGGCAGCTGGGGCTAGGTGCATGGAGAGTCCTAGTCTAACATCGACTACCCCATCAGGCTCTTGCCTACACCCAGAGCCAGTTAAGCTCGGCAGGAGGTCTGTGCATGGACAGCTCAGCAGCTGTCACCAACCACTGTGGCCAGCTTGCTTGGCTTGCAGTGGAGGCCACCAGCTTGCCTCGGGTCATGGCAGACAGCTGGCAGCTGGGCCAGGTGCATGGACAGAGTCCTAGTCTAACATCGACTAACCTGTCAGGCTCTTGCCTGCACCCACAGCCAGATCAGCTTGGCGGGCAGTCTCTGCACTGACCAGTGCAGGCACCAACTTGCTCTGGGGTCTGTGCCTTGAGTACAGAGGAGGCCAACATCTTGCCTCAGGGCACCACAGACAGCTAACCAAAGCCCTGTGGACTGAGAATGCCACCATCTAGGCTCCAGCAGTCCAACCAGGGAAGCTCCAGTCCTGCAGGGAATCACGCCATTAGACAGAGCCCTGAGATCTGCCACCATCTTAGAGCTGGTGGCCTGACCAGGTCACCATAGAGAACCAACAGAGGAGCACAGGTCACCATAAAGATCTAACAGACAAGCCCAGATCGGTGGAAAAAAAGATCTGATTCTTAGGAGCTTGCAACTAGGCAGGCCAGGAGGAGACGGCGGGAGGCCAATTGCGCATCGAGCAACAAGTCGGGAGGAGAATTGGGTCTGGACCAGCAGATCTGAGGAGGTAATTCAGAGCAGAAACCTTCTGGTCTCCACCTCGGGAGCAGGGACGCCTGCTATGACAGCAGTGCAAATGCCAGGTTCACAGGAGCTTCAAACACCAACCAGTAACAACAAGACCAACTAACTCCAGAGATAAACAGATGGCAAAAGGTAAACATAGGAACATTACTAACAGAAACCAAGGCAATATGGCAGCATCTGAACCCAATTCTCCAAGTAGAGCAAGTCTTGTATACCTCAACACACCAGAAAAAACATGAGTTGGATTTAAAAGCACTGATGCTACTAGAGGAACACAAAAGAGACACCCATCCAAATTTCTTAAGGTGAAAAATCTTTGTTTAGCTCGGTACCCCATTTTTTTGATAGGGTTATTTGGTTTTCTGGGGTCTAACTTCTTGAGTTCTTTGTATACATTGGATATTAGTTCTCTGTCAGATGTAGGGTTGGTAAAGATCTTTTTCCAATTTGTTGGTTGCCAATTTGTCCTTTTGCCAGTGTATTTTGCCTTACAGAAACTTTGTAATTTTATGAGGTCCTATTTGTTTACTCTTGATCTGAGAGCATAAGCTATTGGTGTTCTGTTCAGGAACATTCCCCCTGAGCCAACACCTTAAAAAATGTTCAACATCATTAGTCATTAGAGAAATGCAAATCAAAACAACCCTGAGATTTCACCTCACACCAGTCAAAATGGCTAAGATTAAAAACTCAGGAAACAGCAGGTGTTGGCAAGGATGTGGAGAAAGAGGAACACTCCTCCACTGCTGTTGGGACTGCAAGCTGGTACCACTCTGGAAATCAATCTGGCGGTTCCTCAGAAAACTGGACACAATACTTCCGGAGGACCCAGCCATACCATTCCTGGGCATATACCCAGAAGATTCCCCAGCATGCAATAAGGATACATGCTCCACTATGTTCATAGCAGCCTTATTTATAATAGCTAGAAGCTGGAAGGAATCAAGATGACTCTCAATGGAGGAATGGATACAAAAAGTGTGGCATATATACACAATGGAGTACTATTCAGCCATTAGAAACAATGAATTCATGAAATTCTTAGAGAAATGGATGGAGCTGGGGAACATCACACTAAGTGAGGTAGCCCAGTCTCAAAAGAATACCCATGGTATGCACTCGTTGATAAGTGGATATTAGCCTAGAATCTTGGGACACCAAGGACACAATCCACATACCAAATAATGTCCGAGAAGAAGGAAGGAGTGGACCCTGGTTCTGAAAAGGCTCAATCCATCAGTGTAGGGGAATACCAGAACAGGAAAGTGGGAAGGGGTGGATGGGGGAACAGGGGGATAGAAAAGGACATGTGGGACCTTTGTGGGGCAGGGAACCAGGAAAAGGGAAATGAAATGTAAATATAGAATATATCTAATAAAAAATTAAAAAAAGAATACCACAGATTAAAGTTCGATTTTAATAACAATAGCAACAAAAGAAAGCCTAAAATGTCATAAAAACAGAACACCATTTTTTTTTCAGAAGGACTACTGGGCCCAACCAGAAAGATAGAAATTTGAGATGTTTTAGACTTCAAGAAAGATTAAATGCACAATTTACCCAACCTTATGGAACTTGGTGCCCTAAATAATGGCAATGGTGCTAATAGGAAAGTAGTAAGATGGGGTGTGTCTGGTGACTATCTGGTGGACTTGGAGGATAAAAGGAGTCTATAGGGGTGACCCTAGCTGATATTGTTTACCAGAAGAAGATATAGAGGTTAAAGTGGACCCATCATATAGACAGACAAGACTTTCAGAAGAAGGAGAGGGATATCAATCACCCACAAAACATTCAACCCCAAATTTGTCTTGCCTATACAATGTGAAAGAGAAAGCAGAGACTGAGGGAATGACCAGCCAATGACTGCCACATCTTGAGACGCATACCATTTGAGAGAACCAATATCTAGCACTAATAATGATACTCTGCTGTTTTATGACAGGGGCTTAGCATAATTGTCTCCTGAGATGTTTCAACTAACAGCAGATGGATGGATATGCAATGTCTCATAAACATCAGGGAGTCTTCTGGAGAAATGGGATATAGAATTGAACAAGCTGGAGGGGTCAAGGACCCTGCAATAAGACCTACAGTGTCAACTAATATGGGGCCATGGAGGCTTACAGAGACTGGGCTACTAATCATGGAGCATGCAGGGGCTGGACCTAGATTATCTAGACATTTGTAGCAAATGTGCAGATAGGTCTTTTTTTGGTAATTTTTATTTTCTATATTCTATGTTTACATTCCAAAGGCTTTCCCCTTTCCCAGTCCCCCCCACTATACGTCCCATAATTCCTCTCACCCCAACTATTCCCCAATCATCCCCCCCCACGATTTCTCTGTTCTGGGTCTACAAAACTGGATCCAATCTTTACAGGCCCAGGGTCCTCTCCTCTCTTCTTCTTGGGAATCATTTGACTTGCTAATTGTGCCTTGAGTATCTAGGACTTCTGGGCTCATTAATATCCACTTATCAGTGATTGCATTTCATGTGTATTCTTTTGTGATTGGGTTAACTCACTTAGGATGATATTTTCCAGATCTAACCATTTACCTACAAATTGCATGAATTCAATATTTTTAATTGCTGAGTAGTATTCCATTGTATAAATATACCACATTTTCTGTAACCATTCCTCCTCTGAGGGATATCTGGGCTCCTTACAATTTCTGGCTATTATAAACAAGGCTGCTATAACGATAGTGGAGCATATGTCTTTATTGTATGCAGGGGAATCCTCTGGGTATATGCCCAGGAGTGGTATGCCAGGGTCCTCTGGAAGTGACATGCCCAATTTTCTGAGGAACCGCCAAACTGATTTCCAGAGCGGTTTTACCATTTTGCAATCCCACCAACAGTGGAGGAGTGTTCCTCTTTCTCCACATCCTCGCAAGCACCTGTTGTCTCTTGAGTTTTTAATCTTAGCCATTCTGACTGGTGTGAGGTGGAATCTCAGGGTTGTTTTGATTTGCATTTCCCTGATGTTGAACATCTCTTAAGGTGTTTCTCGGCCATCCAAATTTCTTCTCGTGAAAATTCTTTTCTTAGCTCTGTACCCCATTTTTTGATAGGGTTATTTGGTTCTTTGGGGTCTAACTTCTTGAGTTCTTTGTATATATTGGATATTAGCCCTCTGTTGGATGTGGGGTTGGTGAAGATCTTTTCCCACTTTGTTGGTTGCCATTTTGTCCTTCTGACAGTGTCCTTTGCCTTACAGAAACTTTGTAATTTTATGAGGTCCCATTTGTCAATTCTTGATCTTAGAGCATAAGCTATTGGTGTTCTGTTCAGGAACTTTCCCCCTGTGCCCATGTCCTCCAGGGTCTTCCCAAGTTTCTTTTTTAATAGTTTCAGTGTGTCTGGTTTTATGTGGAGGTCCTTGATCCACTTGGAGTTGATCTTAGTGCAAGGAGATAAGAGTGGGTCAATTCGCATTCTTCTGCATGTTGACCTCTAGTTGAACCAGCACCATTTGTTGAAAAGGCTATCTTTTTTCCACTGGATGGTTGTAGCTCCTTTATCAAAGATCAAGTGACCATAAGTCTGTGGGTTCATTTCTGAGTCTTCAATCCTATTCCATTGATCTACTTGTGCAGCTAGGTCTTTAAGTGTGCCACCTAACATGTGTAGTTAGGCCTGCACTGCCTAGTTTGGCCTCAGTGGGAGAGGATGTGTCTATTCCTGCTAGAACTAGATGTTCCAGGGAGTGGAGGTACACAAGGGAGGAGATCACCTTCTTTGAAAATGGAGAGAGGGGCATTGGGGGAAGGGATTTGTAAGGTTGATGCTGGGAGAAGAGGAGTGAAGAAGACTATGATCAAGAGGTAAAGTAAATAAAACAGAAAAAAAGTAAGTGAAGAAAGCTCATAAAAGCAACTAAAGAGCATACCTGCAATATCTAGTACAAAAGGAAGCAAATCCAACAAATTGAAGAAGCTAGGAAAAATATCAAACTGTGGCCTGAAATTAATACAACAGAAAGAAAAGAACAATACAAAGTATCAGTAAAACAAAGATTAGAGAAAGCTAAAAAGGTAGACAAACCCTTAGCCAAATTAACTAAAAGACATAGAGTCAATATTCTAATTAACAAAATCAGAAATGCAAAAAGGGGATATAACAAGAAACACTGAAGAAATCCAAAGAATAGTTAGGTCTTCCTTCAAAAGCCAGAACTCCCCCAAATTGGGAAACATAAAAGAAATCTTGATAGATACCACTTACCAAAGTTAAATAAGATCAGGTAAAACAATTTAAATAGACCTATAACACCCTCCCAAATGAGAGCAATCATTAAAATCTCCCAAACAAACAAATCTCCAAGGCCAGAAGATATTTGGTTAGAATTATACCAGACTCTCAAAGACAAATTAATGCCAATACTTCTTAAATTATTCCACAAACTAGAAACAGAAGGAATATTGTCAATTTTTATGATGCCACAGTTATTCTGATAACCAAACCATAGAAATTTATCAATGAATAAGCCAATTTCTTTCATAAATATTGATGCAAACATATGCAATAAAATACCCACAAATTGAACCCAAGAAGACATCAAAAAGATCATCGACCACTATCGAGTAGAATTTGATACAGAATTGGTTAAATATATGAGTATCTGTCAATATAATCTATCATATAAACAAACTAACACAAAGAAATGACATGATCATCTCATTAGACACTGAGATATCAAGTATATAAGGGACATACCTTAACTTAATAAAGGTAATATACACAGCAAGACTATAGCCGACATAAATTAAATGGAGGGAAACTCAAAGCTATTTCACTAAAATTATGAACAAGACAAGGTTGTCCACTCTTTCCAAATATATTAAATATAGTACTTGAAGTTCTATCTAGAGGAATAACTAAAAGAGATCATTGGAATGCAAATTGGAAAGTAAAGAATCAAAGTATCACTATTTCCAGATGATATGATAGTATACATAAGCATACTCAAAAATTCTACCAGGGAACTCCTACAAGTTATAAACATCTTCAGCTATGTGGATAGATACAAGATTAACTTAAAAACATCAATAGCCATTTATTATTTTATTTTTCATTTTAAATATTTTATTGGTTATTTTATTTATTTACATTTCAAATGTTATTCCCGTCCAAGTTTTCCTTTCAAAATCACCCTATCCCATACCCCCTGCTTCTATGAATGAGATCCCTTACCCATCTACTTCCTCCCCATCACCTTAACATTCCTCTACAATGGAGCATCGAGTAAGGACTAAGGGCTTCCCTTTCTATTAATGCCAGATAAGGCAATCCTCTGCTACACATGTAGCTGCAGTCATGTGTCCCTCCATGCATACTCTTTGGGAATTTAGTCCCTGGGAGCTCTGGGGAGTTTGGATGGTTGATATTGTTGTTCTTTCTATGGGATTACAAACCCCTTCAACTCCTTCAATCCTTTCCCAAACTCCTTCTGTGCTCAGTCTGATGGTTGGATGCCAGCATCTGCTTCTGTATTGGTCTAGATCTGGAGTAGCCTCTCAGGGGTGGCTATACCAGGCTCCTATCATCAAGCACCTCTTGGCATCAGAGAGAGTGTCTGGGTTTGGTGTCTGCAGTTGGGTTGGGTCCCAAGGTGGGGCAGTCTCTGGATGGCCTTTCTTTTAGTCTCTGCTCTACTCTTTCTCCCTGTATTTCCTTTGCACAGGAGCAATTCTGGGTTAATATTTTTGAGATGGGTGGGTAACCCCATCCCTCAACTAGAGGCCAAGACTAATGTATGGATATACTTTCTACAGGTTCTCTCTCCCCTTTGTTGGGTATTTCAGCTAATGTCATCCAAGGTTTGTCCTAGGAATCTCTTGCTTTTCTGGCACCTGGGATGTCAAATGGGCTGAGAAAGAAATCAGGAAAATGATACCCTTCTCTATAGCCAGAACTAATTTAAAATATCTTGAGGTAACTCTAACCAAGCAATTGAACGATTTGTATGACAAAATTCAAGTGTATAAAGAAAGAGATTGAGGAAGATTTCAGAAGATAGAAAGATTGTCCATGCTCATGGATCAGCAGGATTAACAGAAAAAATATTCATGCTACCAAAAGCCATCTACAGCTGCTCTACAGGTGCCTGTACACTGGTCCTAACAGGAAATAACTCATCCTCAGGGAGTGATTTGACTCCCAGTCACCATTTTCTTTCTGGTGACTGTCCAAGTTGGGTATGGCCAGGAGCACAGAGAGCACAGAAGTGGTAGAGCAACTGGGACAGGGTCCTTCTGGGCTCCATATGCACCCAGAAGCTGGACTGCTCCACAAGCCTCTGTGTCAGGAAATAGCTGGTCTCCCAGGGGTGTTAAGACAGGCTTTTAGACATACAGGAGGGACAAGCTCTAGTCAGAGACAGTGAGCATAACTAACAACAGAGAAAACCAAATAGTGAAAGGCAAATGCAGGAATTTTACCAACAGAAACAAAGGCAACATGGCATCATTGAAACCCAGTTCTCCCACAACACACTGGATACCCCAAGTACACTGGAAAAGCAAGATTTGGATTTAAAATTACAACTCATGATGCTGATAGAGGACTTCAAGAAGGACATAAATACCTCCCTTAAAGAAATACAGGAGAACACAGGTAAGCAGATGGAAGCCTTTAATGAGGAAACAGAAAAGTCCCTTAAAGAATTACAGGAAAACACAAGCAAACAGGTGAAGGAATTGAACAAAACCATCTAGGATCTAAAAATGGAAGTGGAAGCAATGAAGAAATCACAAAGGGAATCAACTCTGGAGATAGAAAACCTAGGAAAGAAATCAGTAGTCATAGATACAAGCATCACCAACAGAATACAAGAGATAGAATGAGAATCTCGGGTACAGAAGATAACATAGAAAACATTGATACAACAGTCAAAGAAAATGCAAAATGCAAAAAGCTTCTAACCCAAAACATCCAGGAAATCCAGGACACAATGAGAGGACAAAACTTATAGAATTATAGGTATAGAAGAGAGCAACGATTTTCAGCTTAAAGGGCCAGTAAATATCTTCAACAAAATTATAGAAGAAAACTTCCCTAATTTAAAGGAAGAGATGCCCATGAAAATATAAGAAACCTACAGAAATCCAAATAGATTGGACCAGAAGAGAAATTCCTCCAGTCACATAATAATCAAAAGAAGAGAGCCACATAAACATAGTTCCACCTCTAATAACAAAAAAAAAACTGGAAGCAACAATCACTTTTCTTTAATATCTCTTACTATCCGAAGACTCAATTCCTCAATAAAAAGACATAGACTAACGAACTGGATATATAAACAGGACACAGCATTTTACTGCATACAGGAAACTCACCTCAGGCACAAAGACCGATACTGCCCTAGAGTTAAAGACTGGAAAACAAATTTCCCATAAAATGGTTTCAAGAAACAAGCTGGAGTAGCCATTCTAATATAGAATAAAATCGAATTTCAACCTAAAGTTATAAAAATAATATAAGGAAGGACACTTCATACTCATCAAAGGAAAAAAAATCTACCAAGAAGAACTCTCAAGTCTGAACATGTATGCTCCAAATGCAAGGGCTCCCAGGTACATTCAAAAAACTTTACTAAAGCTCATAGCACACATTGCACTTCACACAGTAATAGTGGAAGACTTCAATACCCCACTCTCAGCAATGGACAAATCAAGGAAACAGAAACTAATCAGAGACACAGTGAAAATTACAGAAGTTGTGAACTAAATGTATTTAACAGATATCTATAGATCATTTTGTCCTAAAACAAATGAATGTTCATTCTCAGCACTTCACAGTACATTCTCCAAAATTGAGCATATAATTGATCACAAAAAGTCCTCGACAGATAGAAGATTGAAGTAATCCCATGTACCTTATCAGATCACCAGGGAATAATGTTGTTTTCAATAACAACAAAAACAACAGAAAGCCCACATACACATGGAAACTGAACAAAGTTCTACTCAATGATAACTTGGTCAAGGAAAAATAAAGAAAGAAATTAAAGACTTCTTAGAATGAAAATGAAGACACAACATACCCAAACTTATGGGACACAATAAAAGCAGTGCTAAGAGGAAAACTCATAGCTCTGAGTGCCTCCAAATAGAAAATATAAGGAGCATACAATAGCAGCTTGACAGCACATTTGAAGGCTCTAGACCAAAAAGAAGCAAATACATCCAAGAGGTATAGACAGCAGGAAATAAACTCAGGGTCGAAATCAACCAAGTAGAAACAAATGGAAATATTCAAAGAATAAACCAAATAAAGAGCTGGTTCTTTGAAAAAACAAATAGATAAATCCTTAGTCCAAATAACCAGAGGGCACTGAGACAGTATACAAATAAACAAAATCAGAGACATAACAACTAAAGGAAAAAAACAATGATCAGATCCTACTACAAAATCCTATACTCAACAAAACTAGACAATCTAGATGAAGTGGACAATTTTCTAGACAGATTCTAGGTACCAAAGTTAAATCAGGATCAATTAAATGATCTAAACTGTCCCATAACCCCTTAAAAAATAGAAAGCAGTCATTAATATTCTTACTACCAAAAAAAGATAAGTTCCAGATGGGTTGAATGCAGAGTTGTATCAAAGATGACCTAACATTAATACTCTATATTATTCCACAAAATAGAAACAGAAGGAACAGTGCCCAGTTCATTCTATGAAGCCACAATTACTCTGATACCTAAACCACACATAGACCCAACAAAGAAAGAGAAGTTTTGACCAATTACCCTTATGAATATCAATGCAAAAGTATTTAATAAAATTCTTGCCAACTGAATCCAAGAACACATCAAAACGACCATCCACCACAATCAAGCAGGCTTCATCCCAGGGATGCAGGGATGGTTAGATATACAGAAATCCCTCAATGTAATCCACTACACAAACAAACTTAAAGACAAAAAAACACATAATCGTTTTATTAAATGCTGAGAAAGCATTTGACAAAATCCAACACCCCTTCAGGATAAAAGTATTGGAAAGACCAGGAATTCAAGGCCCATAACTAAACACAGTAAAAACAATATACAGCAAACTAGTGGCAAATATCAAACTAAATTGACAGAAACTTGAAGCAATCCCACTGAAATCAGGGACTAGACAAGGCTGTCCACCCTTTCTCTACCTGTATAGTCCTCGAAGTCCTAGCCAGATTGATTAGACAACAAAAGGAGGTCAAAGGGATACAAATTGGAAAGGAGGAAGGCAAATTATCACTATTTGCAGATGATATGATACTATACTTTGGTGACCCAAAAAAACTTCACCAGGGAACTCCTACAGCTGATAAACAACTTGAGCAAAGTGACGGGACATAAAATTAACTCAAGCAAATCAGTAGCCAACAATGGAGGAGTGTTCCTCCTTCTCCACATCCACATCACCAAATGATGTCACCTGAGCTTTTGATCTTAGCCATTCTGTCTGGTGTGAGGTTGAATCTCAGGGTTGTTTTGATTTGCATTTCCCTAATAACTAAGGAAGTTGAACATTTCTTCAGGTGCTTCTTTGCCATTCAAGTTTCGTCAGTTGAGAAATCATTGTT
The DNA here is from genome assembly GCA_964023405.1 of Apodemus agrarius. NCBI lineage: Eukaryota > Metazoa > Chordata > Mammalia > Rodentia > Muridae > Apodemus > Apodemus agrarius. The sequence goes on along the minus strand of OZ030012.1, from coordinate 20,023,407 downwards.
TAGCTCTATACCCCATTTTTAATAGGGTTATTAGGTTCTCTGGGGTCTAACTTCTTGATTTCTTTGTAGGTATTGGATATTGGCTCTCTATTTTCCTGTGCCCATGTGTTTGTGGCTCTCCTCCACTGTCTCTTCTATTAGATTCAGTGCATCTGGTTTATGTGGAGGTCCTTGATCCACTTGGACCTGAACTTGTACAGAGAGATAAAAATTGATCAATTTGCACTCTTTTATATGTTGACTGCCAGGTGAACCAGCACCATTTGTTGAAACTGATGTCTTTTTTTCCACTGGATGGTTTTAGCTCCTTTGTCAAAGTTTAAGTGTCCGTAAAAGTGTGGGTTTATTTCTGGGTCTTCAATTGTATTCCATTGATCTACCTGTCTGTCACTGTACCAATACCATGATTTTTACCACTACTGCTCAGTAGCACTGCTAGAGTACCGGGATGGCAATTACCCCAGACGTTCTTTTATTGATGAAAATAGTTTTTTGGTACCCTGGGATTTTTATTATTCCAAATGTATATAAAAATTGCACTTTCTAACTCTATGAAAAATTGAGTTGGAATTTTGATGGGGATTGCATTGAATCTGTGCTTTCAGCAAATTGGTCATTTTTACTATATTAATCCCGCCAATCCATGAGCATGGGAGATCTTTCCATCTATGATTTCTTTCTTCAGAGACTTGAAGTGCTTGTCGCAAACATCTTTCACTTGCTTGATTAGGGTCACACTAAGGTATTTTATATTATTTGTGACTATTGTGAAGGGTGCTGTTTCCCTAATTTTTTTCGTAGTCCATTTATCCTTTGAGTAGAGGAAAGCTCTTGATTTGTTTGAGTTAATTTTATATCCAGCCCCTTTGCTGAAGTTATCATCTGTAGTAGTTCTTTGGTGGAATTTTTGGGGTCATTTAAGTATACTTATGCTGCTAGTGTATGTCATCACCAGTTTTTTTCTGGGTCACTCAGAGCTATGAGCTTTTCTCTTAGCACTGCTTTCATTGTGTCCCATACGTTTGTGTATGTTGTGCCTACCTTTTCAATAATTCTACAAAGTCTTTAATTTCTTACTTTATTTCTTCCTTGAACAAGTTATCATTGAGGAGGGTATTATTCAGCTTTCATGTGTATGTGGGCTTTCTGTTGTTTTTGTTGCTGTTGAAGACCTGTATCAGTCTGTTTGTCTGAAAGAATGCATGGATTATTTCAATCTTCTTGTATTTGTTGAGGCTTTTATTGTGATTGATTATATGGTCAATTTTGGGGAAGATACCATGAGGTGCTGAGAAGAAGGTTTATTCTTTTGTTTTGGGATGAAATGTTCTATAGATATCTGTTAAATTCATTTGGCCCATAACTTCTGTTAGTTTCAATGTGTCTCTGTTCAGTTTGTGTTTCCATGATAGGTCCATTGATGAGAATGTTATAATAATAATAGAAGTCTCCTACTATTGTGTGTGTGCAATGTGTTGTTTGCAAAATTTCTTTTATGAATGTTGGTGTCCTTGCATTTGAAGCATAGATGTTCAGAATTGAGTGCTCATCTTGGTAGAAATTTCCTCTGATGTATATTAAGTGTCCTTCTTTATCTCATACCTTTTGGTAGAAAGTTAATTTTATTCATTATTAGAATAGGTTCTCTAGCTTGTTTCTTGGGACCATTTGCTTGGAAATTTTTTTCAGCTCTTACTCTACTCTGAGGTATAGTCTGTCTTTGGCTCTAAGGAGCATTTCTTGTATGCATCAAGATGCTGGATCCTGTTTATATAACTAATCTGTTAGTCTATGTGTTTTACTTAGGGAATTGATTCTATTGATATTAAGAAAAATAAGGAAACAGTGATAGTTGTTTTTTGTTATTGTTGATGTTATTTTCATTTTTTCATAGCTATCTTTTTTGGGGGTTGTTGAAAGAAGATTACTTTTTTGCTTTTTCTGGGGTGGTGTTTCTCTCCTAGTGTTGGTGTTTTCCATCTGTTATCCTTTGCAGGGTTGAATTTGTGGAAAGATACTGTGTAAATTTGTTTTTGTCATGGAATATGTTGTTTTCTTCATCCAAGGTGGTTGAAAGTTTTGCTGGGCATAGTGGCCTGGGTTGGTATTTTGTGTTCTCCTAAAGTCTGCTTGACATCTGCCTAGGATGTTCTAGCTTTTATAGTATGAGGTGAGATGTCTGGTATAATTTTGATAGGTTTGCCTTGACCTTTTACCTTACTGCTTTTAATATTCTTTGTTTTGTACATGTGTTGTTTTGATTATTATGTGATGGGAGGAATTTATTTTCTGGTCCAATGTATTTGAAGTACTGTAGACTTCTTGTATGTTCATCTATTTCTTTAGGTTAGAGAAGTTTTCTTCTATAATTTTGTTGAAGATAGTTACTGGCCCCTTATGTTGGGAATATTCACTTTCTTCTGTACTTATCATCCTTAGGTTTGGTCTTATTGTGTCCTGGATTTCCCAGATGTTTTGTGTTAGGAATTTTTGCATTTTGAATTTTCTCTAACTATTGTGTCAATATTTTCCATGGTATATCCTGACCTTGAGATTCTCTTTTCTGTCTCTTGTATTCTGTTGGTAATGCTTGCATTTATGAATCCTGATCTCTATCCTATGCATTCTATCATCATGGTCATCTCACTTTGTGATTTCTTTATGTTTTCTAGTTCTATTTTTAGATCCTAGATGATTTTATTCAATTCCCTTACCTGTTTGTTGTCTTTTCCTGTAATTCTTTAAGGAATTTTTGTGTTTCTTCTTTAAGAGCTTCTATTTGTTTAGTGTGTTCTCCTGTATTTAAGAGAGTCATTCATGTCCTTCATAATATACTCTATCATTATGAGATATGATTTTTAAATCAAAGTCTTGGCTTTCTGGTTTGATGGGGGTATCCAGGGCTTGCTGTGGTGGGAGAACTGGGTTCTGATGATGCCGAGTAGCCTTGGTTTCTGTTGCTTGTGTTCTTGTGCTTGTTTCTTGTAATGTGGTTATTTGTGGTTTTAATTGGTCTTGCTGTCTCTGATCATGGTTTGTCACTCCTACGAGCCTGTGTGTCAGCACTCCTGGGTGTCCAGTTCTCTCCAGGTACAATTTGTGTACAGGGAGCTGTGTCACAGGGTCAGCTCTAGGGCACAGAAACTGGAAGGACCCTGTCCTTGGCAGTTGCTTGCTTCCTTTTCTCTCATGGCTCTGGAGAGTCTCTTTGTCCAGGTATTTTCCCAGAAGTAGTAGTCTCACCTGTGCTTTCAGGTATATCTGCACTCTTTGGAGATCTGCTCTGTCCCACATGATCTGCTTATGGAGAGCTTTGGCACAGTATCTGCTCCAGGTGCAAATGAAAACCGGAAGGATCCTGTCCCAGGCTGTACCTCAGTTGCTTTGTCCTGGGGACTTCAGGTGGGTTTCTCTGAACAGAAGTGGTGGTTCTACCTGTGCTCACAGGTATGTCACTACTGCTAGGAGATCAGATCTCTTCTGGCATGACCCAAGAATGGAGAGCTGTGGCACAAGCTAAGCTTTGGGTGTTGATGGAAAATGGAGACACAAATATGATCTTTTGTCCTCCTTTGTCCTTTTAATTGAAGCACAGCTAATAACTCTTTTTAAGCTTTTAATAGCACCAAATTTTATTATCTAAGTCAATTTGGAGGGGATAGGGGAGAAAAATTACCAGGAACTTCTCTCCAGAACAGAACCATGATGTTCATTCTTCCACATGCCCAAATTATAGGTCTACTGATACCAAAATGAAAACCCAAACACTAAACAGAGGAAAAAAGATACTAAAACCACATTCTAGGGTACCAGTGCATTCCAAAGTCTTTACAGAGCTGTCTAATCATCCTTTGGCTGTCTTTTAAAAATTAACACCCTAACTCATCAAGATATTCATTTCCCATTGCCTTTTTAAAATTAAAATTAATAAAAATAAAAACCACTTGAAAGAATTCATGAAGAGTTGTGTGACTCACTATAAAGCATGTGGAGGTCAGGGAGGTGGACAGCAGCACACATCATTCAGGGGTTGCTAATGTTTAAGGCTTATCTATCTTCTGTAACTATAAAATACATACAATTCCAAGTATGAAGGGACACAGACAATCTCTTTTGAGAATTACACAGGATAATACAGGTGCCCCAGATGTTTTCATAGAGCAACAGGGCTTCAGTCAAGTTGACACAGTATCCCTGTGTGAAGTATTTTCCATCCTGTTTCAGAACCTGCATTGACAGGTCAAGAATCAGTCTGTGGAACTCCCATGTGGAATCTTCTTCTGGAGATGTAGAGATAAGGACAGCTGTCAAATCATTAATTGTAGCTGCCTGCATCTACATCAAATGGGTTACCTGGAGAGGAAGCTGAGCCTGGATGTGAAGGATGAACAAGAAAGGATTGATACCAAGACAATGGATTGCTGATCAAGGCTCAAATTTTAATGGCTGACTAAGAATTTAAAGTTGGGGGCAAAAACCCTTCCCCCAAAATTCCAGGGTCTGTACAGGAGAACCTATTTGGATGCTCAACGGGCATTGGCACCACTGCTGGTTGGGCTGCCTGCTTAATTCAGGAAGTTGAATATCTGGAAGAACAATGGACTTCACCTTCCTCTGAGAGCTCCACCCTAGGTGGGGAGTTGTGGCTAGCACTGAGGTCTGGAATTCCATTCATAGGCTGGGGGAAGGGCATACTTCCTCCCTTTAGATTTGTTAAAAATTGCCTGGACTGGCACAATAGATTTACTTATGCTCCATAGTCCTGTCTGGGAATTATGAGGGCTGGTGGTCCTGCCTGATTTAGGTCAAAGGTTATATATTCCCTCTTACCTGTCTTCAAGGTTACATGCAGGTTGTTTGTGTTATTTGAACAAACACAGCCTTATTAGTATTTATTAATAAACAAAAACAGCCTTTCCACACATGCATTTCTCTTAGGTCAGAGAATAATATAAATCCTTATTTGCCTGTCTGGCTGCAGACCTTCATAGCACACCTTTTCCCAAATATCAGACCAAGCCTCAAGGATGTACAAATATTGTAAGAACCGAAAGAAAAAACGGGGTACTTCTGCACCCCCATGCCTCAGAAACCGGCACCCCAAACACTCATGAGACAGACCTGATGCAATTTTGCAAGAGGGTTTTACTATCCAGAGCTCTGGGGGGTTACAGTCTCCCCAGCAAGGTAAAGATGTAAGCCCGCCGAGGACTGGCTTGCCTTGCCTTTTATAGACTTATAACAGAACCCGCCTACCACAAGCTTCTAAGCCAATCAGTTCAATCCATCCAAACTTGCGCTCTCTGACGACCTACCAGCCTCTCACAGAGGCCGGAAGAACTAGTTAAGTCATTTCCACTTACGTGGCCTCCACGCAGTGTCGCGCCCACCCTCCCCCACTGGAATTGGAGATCCAGGTGCCTCCCACGTGCCCAGGCACAGGGGATTCCTAGCTTATAACCTTATCCTTTCAATATACACTTAGTGCATTTCTTCATAGAGATGAAAAATTGTCATAGTGAGTTGCTGAGCCTTGCCTGGGTGAAAACAACCAGCCTGCTTAAAATACAAATTCAGAAGTTAAGAGCAAAACAGGATTAGCTTGTCTGCAGATGTCCAAAGTATCTAATTCAGTTTAAATTAGCAACTATCAGACACAAATCCTGGCCTCCCAGTGTGGCAGAAGTGGCTTTGAGAATCAACAGAGACTGTTTTCTCAGGTAAGAGCCAGATAGGCAGGCTGATAAAGATTTTTAGCCATCCTCATAATTGAAGTAATACTTACTAGAAGATTCAGGATCTGTGTCCACTTGACGAATAAATCTTTCTGGTAGCCATCGGGCTCTGACTTCTTTTTGTGAAAAACAAAACAAAACAAAACAAAACAAAACAAAACAAAACAAAACAAGCAGAACCTCTTCCCCATATTAAAATAGGGTCTGGACCATTCCATGTATTAGTTAAAGCATCCTACGATTTAGCCATGCCATATGAGCTGGAAGTGACTGTATGTCAGTGGCGATCCACTGTCAAATGACCTTTAACATCAGTTTGCAAAAAATTTAAAACAAGTAAGACAAAAGAAATATGTGCTTTTGGTGACCTTGGAGGGTATAATTCGCCCTTTTTTGTTTTTAAAACCCATTTTTTAGAGGTGCATTGCACACACTCAACAATTCCTTGACCCATTGTGTTATAAGGGATTTCAATTTTACGTTCAATACCACATTCTTTACAAAATGATATAAAGTTGTTGCTAGTATAAGCTGGCCCATTATCTGTCTTAATGACTTTAGGTAATCCCATATCATTAAAGGCTTGCAAAAAATGATGAAATAAATTTCTAGAGGCCTCTACCATATGCAAAGAAGCAAAAAGGAATCCTGAACTTGTATCAATACAAACATGTATATATTTATATTTTCCAAATTCTGTATAGTGAGTTACATCTATTTGCCAAATACAATTGGGCATAAGGCCTCATAGATTTACCCCTAAATGAGGAACTGGAGATAAGGTAAGGCAGTTAGGGCATTGTTTTACAATCATTCTTTCCTGATCCTTAGTGATCTTATGTCAGTCTTGAAGTGTGGCTAGAAAGATGAAACTTATTGTGATCACTTCTAGTCAACTCGAAAGGATCTGAAACCTTGCCTCTCCTATTAGAGCTCTTTCAATGCAATCATTGCCTATAGCTAAAGGTCCAGGAAAACTGGAGTGAGCTCATATATGGCAAATATAAAAGGGTTATTTTTTGAACAAGAATGATGTTTTGCAATTGTGAAAACAAAGATCCTGCTGGTGTATTAAAATTAAATGAACCACAAGTTTCCAACAGAGGAACGGATTCAGCTACATAAAACTATCAGTAAAAAGATGAAAAGTATCACCTACAGATTGAAAAACATTTAGTTCTGCTGTCAGTTATGCCAACTGAACTGAGAACCCAGGGATCTCTATTACTACCTGTTGATTATTCATAAGATATCCAGTTTGTCCTTTAGAGGAGCCATCTGTAAAAATCAAAAGAGCACTATGCAGGGGCAGTAAACGTGTCATAGTAGGAAATACAATCTTATGCACATTTAAAATTTTTATCAACATATCTTGAAGATAATGATTATCTATAGTTCCTTTAAATCCTATTTGAGCAAGCATCCAATCCATACTATACTGCTTAGTCCAAATTTCTTGATCCAAATTAAAAGGCTGAATAATGATATCTTGTTCTTGCCAAAATAGGTCAATGCCTGCTTCCTTCCAAGTATAATCATCAGAGATACTGCCTCATTATATGGCAGGGTATTATGTTTAGGAGATATTCTCAAATGTATCTACATAACAGGAGCCCTTTGCCACAATAATCCTGTAGGCATATGAGTTTTATTAAAAATCAAAAGATGTAAAGGCAAAGAATAATCTATACAGGTAAAAAATGTTTTTCAATATCTCTTTCTACTTGTTATAAGGCCAGAAATCCTTCTGGGGTTAAAGATCTGGGGGAAGAAGGATCAGTACTCCCCTTTAGAATATCAAATAAAGGTCATAATTCTCCTGTAGTAAGCTTTAAATAGGGGCAAAGCTAATTAATATCACCTACCAGTTTTTGAAAATCATTTAGGGTTTTTAACCTGTCTTGTGAATAATTATCTTCTGAAGAAAAACAGCTCGATCTGTAAATCTAAAGCACAAATAATTATAAGGATACCGAGGTTGCATCATTTCTGGAGCTATTTGCAGTCCTTTATCAGCTAAAACCAGTTGTAAATCTCTATAACATACGAGCAAGTCCTGAGGATCTTTTCCTGCTATCAGGAGATAGTCAGTGTAATAAATAAGGTATATCATTGGCCATTGCTGTCTTACAGGCTGAATGGCCTGTGACACAAACTTTTGACATAAGGCATGTCTGTTGGCCATGCCCTGGGGAAGAACCATACATTGATGCCTTTTCATAGGTTCCATGAGGTTAATGGAAGGAACACTGAAAGTGAATCTTTTGCAATCCTCAGGGTGCAAAGAAATAGTAAAGAAACAATCTTCCACATCCAGGACTATTTTATAATATCATCTAGGAATAGCCACTGGATATGGAAGCCCAGGTTATAAACCTCCCATAGGTACCATGGTTTCATTAACTATTTTTAGATCTTGTAACAATTTCCATTTACTGGATTCTTTTCTTGATAACAAATATTGGAGCATTCCATGGTTACTGAGATTTTCTTAGATACCCTGTTTGTAGTTGCTCCTGCACTAGTGAAGTGGCAGCTTCTATTTTTTTCTTTAGATAAAGACAACTGATCAACCCACACTGGAATATTGTTGAGCCATTGAATTTTATCAGCATGGGATGCATGCAAGATAGTGGCCATTATGGAAAATGCCCCAAACCTTTAGTGTTAGGGTTAGGCTTAGGACTTTCAAACTTTTTAATGCCCTGTCTTTCTTTTCCTAGCCCCTGACCAGGCAAAAATCCTTGTTTTAGCATCTTCTTAGTTACTGTCCTGCCCTGCGGGACTTAGTTATTCGTGGGTCCGAGGGGGATCCAGTCTGAAAATGAGAACAGGCGAGATAGGGGAGTAAGACCAAGCAAAATCATTGTCAAGGTCTGTTTATTGCAACAAGGACAGTGAGTTTTAAGCAGTAAGGAAAGGTGAATGGAGGAAAGTGATGAATCAGGTGAAACATCCTCAGAATGCGAGGGTGAGGAAGGTTGGGTAAAGGTCAGGTTACTGAATAGCTAGTTCCTGTATGAGGTTCTGGTGAGTAACCATTTAGCCAGTTCATTGTTTAGCCAGTTCCTGGAGCAGCGGGTGAGGAATGGTGCTGAGTCCATTGCATATATGACTTAGAAGAACCTGTGAGATGGTTGCACTTCAGCCCCTTAATGTGGGCACTTGTTTCAAACATGTCCCCCTATTTTGTATAACTGATGGAGAGCCTGTCTTATGCCAAATGATGTGCATCCACAGTCAGCACCTTTGTACACAAGTGTCTGTGTGTAGAGCCTCTGTCTTAGGCCTCATGAGGTACATCTATGTCCAGCTCTCCCAGAGTGGGTTTCTGAGCTATGCGCAGCACTCCTGAGAAAGGGCTCCTGGGCAATGGCCTCATGTTACTTCCCGTCATGGAGTCACTCTACAGCTTTAAAGGTGTGCACCTGGCATATGGCATCATGCTATTTCCCGTCATTGGCGTCTCTATAGCTTGTTTTACCAGGGAGTGTTATGCTCTGTGGCCAAGACTGAAAAATCTACACCAGCAGAAGGGGCATCTATTGGCTCCTCATAGGTAGAAGGATCTCCATCCCGCATCTCCAGGCGATGGTAATAGACTGATACTGGCTTATTTGCAAAGGCTGAATCCACATGTGACTTAATGAAATGAGTTAGCTTTTGAAAGGCCCAGGGGCCAAAAGAAATGAGCAGGAGAAATCCTACCAAGGGGCCCAATAAAATGAGGAGTAAGGTGGAAAGCCATGGAGAAGTGGAAAACCAATTTTGATACCAAGATTCTTTTTGTTCTCTTTCTCTTTTCTAAACTATCTTTTTTTTGTAAACTCTCTTCAACTAACCCTGTCTTATCTGTGTAGAAACAGCATTTCTCTTTAAGAGCTGCACGTAGCCCTCCCAGTTGGAGGAAGAGGAGGTCCAATCCCCTTCTATTTTGCAAGACCACTTCTGAAGAGGAAACTGAATCTTAAAGATTCTTAAGACCTAATTGTAACTCCTGTGTGTCTCTATCAACTGCTGCACTGAGTTGAGCATATTGCTGATTAGCGGTAATTAAGGAAGAAATTCCTGTCCCAGCACCTGCAGTTCCCAGTGCAAGGATGACTGCTAATATAACTGTAGTTATGGGTTCTCTCTTTGCCCTGGAGGGAAGCATAGTTCCTCGTTCCCAAAACCTTAGGAAATCATCAGACTCATGAATAGTAAGATGTGGGAGAAGGGTTACTTCTACTCAATAATCATGAATGGCGAGAAAGTTACTGGTGATTATAAAGGTAGTTAAGTGTCCCTTCCCCCAACTTCAGCATTTGAGCTAGGCAGTTCGCAGGCCACTGCTCCCTGTATCCTCAACCTGTGAACTTCCTGGCCTTTGTTCTATTTAGAACAAACCATACACTCCTGGAAGCCAAGGAAGCATAATGGATCTGCAATTCTCAACCTTTTGTAGGTGAGCTGACACCACTTGCTGAGTCTGGAGCCAGCAAAGATCTCTCTCGAGACTTCACCCCAAGACTCCACCTCATACCTGGGGGGGGGGAGAGAATCTTTCAGACTATATATTGGGTTACATTTTATTAAAATGGGGTCTTGAAAGGCAAATGTCTCCTTGACCTCATTCTTTTGTGCCACTTTCCCCATCCATCCCATAGTTTTCTCTTGCAGAGCTAGTCTGGAGTAGCTACAGATAGCTATGGAACTCAACAGTTAAGCCTGAAGAACAAGCAAGGTAGGCATTATTAGGTGCTGAAATATATTGAAAGGAACCATTTACCAGCAAGGTCCAATTGCAAACTTCTATTAAGGCTTTTGGAGGTAACATATGGGGCCCGTGGAGGCACAAACATAGACCAGAGACTTTGCTAAGGGTCAGGCCTTGCTTTTGTAAGACCCGAAAGAAAAACAGGGGCACTTCTCCCAAGACCTGGGAGTTCCTGCTCCCAGCTTGTGAGGGCACACTCTGGCCCAGTGGCCTCTCCATACAGTATGCACATTGATTCCCTTCTGCCTTTTAGCCAGTATTTTCTGTAGCTTCCTTCTCTGTCATTTTTCTCTTCCTTCTCTGTCTCCCTGTCTCAGCAAACTATACTAAATCTCTCTATAGACTTTTCTCAAAACCTGTACCACCAAATCTCTCCATAGTCCTTTTAAATAACCTGCACCAAATCCCTCTACATACTTTCTCAGCAAACTAAAGTCCCTCTAGTCTTGGGTCATAGGGTATATTGCAAAATGCTTCTATGAGCTGCTCTATGAGCTGCTCTAGAAAGGCTGCCAGTGACTCATCTGGTCCCTGCTTAACCTCACATACCTTTGTCAAATCTGTGGGCCATGCCCTTGGGACCTGCCAATGGAGTCTGGTGTTGGTCCTTCAGGTGCCTCTTACCTTTCTTCTGAGGGGATATTCTTTTCTGACTTCCTGTATCACAAATAAAACAGTCTCAAAGAGATTAATCAGTCTCCTGGGAAATATGTCTTTAATAAGAGAGTCACCGTGGAATCAGGATAGGTGGTCTCATATCTTCTGCTCCACTCTGTGGTCTTCTCTAAATATAAATTGAGCATATTATTATCATTTTGTAAATTATAAACTACCTAATATCCAATCTCTCTCAAACAGAACCTTTGTCGTTTTTACTATCTTAAAAGACTATAAGAATTAACACCTGATTCATGTTTTGGCTACAAATTTTATGTCACCTGAAAATTATTTATTTAAATCTACATCAGCTTTGTCAAGATTAAAGAGCTTGAGCTGACTATGAAAATAACAGTTTTTATCCCCATCAGAAATCCAAGAGTGACCAATATTAACTGAAAATATATAGAAAGCTTAACACAGCTTCTAAGACTTAGCCAAATGATAGAGACCGCTAAACACCTGAACACTTTATACATCAAAATATTGGAGCATTGGTCTTCAGCCTTCTGGCACAAGAACATCTGACAGACTTAAAGAATGAGGAATTATTAAGCCATATAATCTAAAACAAAAATAACATTAAACATCAAATTACATGCACTTCTGACATTTTTTAAAAACCAACTATCTATGTAAAGTATCGTGGGCTGTTGTCTGTTAAACCATCTTCAGCTATTTCTGATTAAAACATAGAAAACACCCTAATAATAAACTCAGAGCCTTATATTTTTGTATGGCCCCAAACTCACAGGCTTAAACATCTCAGATCTATATTAATAACAGCAAGAAAGAACTGGGTATACATCCTGCATTTTTACATTTTTAGTATTTATACCAATGAAAACCTTGATTTTGTATTAAAATAAAATCTGTATCAAATAAAAATTTATGCCTTGAACATAATATAATTCTCAAAACAAGATTTTAGTATCACCGAGACAGATTTTTCGCTTAATGTTTTAGAATCTAGTCTTTTGGAGGTCTCCCTTATTTTGACCTCTTTCCCAGAGGAACAATAAAGCCACAAAACTTAACATTATATCTATTATAATAATTTAAACAATTTAAAATAAATGAAACAAGCCATCTGTTACTTAAACTCAGAATTCCTATATCTGCCACTTTGAGTGTCTTGTTAAGACTTATTTTCCCCACCAGGAGGCCTCAGAGCTCAAATATTTCGTCTCTTTTTTGTTCTAACATGGCCGGCTTGAGTCACATGACCTGATCTTGGCGCCAAAGCCTTAACATGGCAGGCTTGAGTCACATGACCTGATCTTGGTGCCAAAGCCTTAACATGGCGGGCTTGAGTCACATGACCTGGTCTTGCCACCAGCCTTAACATGGCGGGCTTGAGTCACTCGACCTGGTCTTGCTGCCACAGAGTCTAACATGGTGGGCTTTTCAGTTGGTCTAAATCACTAGCACTCATTTCGTCAGTCGTCTTAAGTCTGAGGACACAGCACAATATACAAAACACAGAGAAACAATCACCACATAGACAGCGTGACATTGCCACCATCAGGAATCTAAATTCAAGAACCCAGAGTAAGGAAAATCAACATACAATTTGCCACTAGATGGGCCCATTTTCAGATACCAAATGTTCCTGCCCATTGCAGGAACTGAATACAGAGAAGAGAAGAGCCTTACTTGGCCTTCTCCAGGGTCCTCTAGACCCCTGCAGTTTCAACTGCCAGTCAAACTCTCCGCACCAGACAGGCTCAGTAGATAAAAGCACACAAGACAGCAACGCACAAAACAGAAATCAACAGATCCAAGCCCTTGTGACCCATCCGCATCTCCCACAAGCAGGCAAAAGAATCGGATGGCCATAGAGGGGGAAACTTCTACTTTACAACAGACCTTGGTCCTCTTAACCGGCACCAGAGTCTACCAGGCATCCCTGGCAGACTTACATACAAACCAGGGTGTCCCCTGGTGTCACAGCCTGTGGCCTGAGAGTGTCCCCTCCCACGGCCCCTGTGTCCTTACGGTTCACAGTGGCAGCTGCCCAGAGTGGGATTCCACATCTACTCCCTCTGTGTAATCCAAAACCAAGACACACACATAGAGACCTCGGAGCCGCATTCAAACACTCAGGACAAAGACAGACAAAGACAGACATTGCCAGCACACACAGTTCAGAGGGGATTCCCCTTTACCTCCAAGTTGGTTCTCGAGTGTGTGTGGGTGACCGCACTTCCCGGCCAATGCACCAACTGTAAGACCCAAAAGAAAAATGGGGGCACCCCAGGCCCCCACGCCTCGAAAGCTAGCACCCCAATCATTCATGAGAAGCAGTCTTGATGCAAATAGCAAGAGGGATTTTAATTCCAGAGCTCTGTGGGTCACAGTCTTACCATGCAGGGTAAAAAAGTGAGTCATGTGGGCAGAATCGGATTGGCTTTTATAGGCTTATAACAGAACCCGCCTACCACAAGCTTCTAAGCCAATCAGTTCAAACCATCCAATCCCGTGCTCTCTGAGAACCAATCAGCCTCCCATGGAGGCCAGATGAACTAGTTAAGTCATTTCTGCTTACGTGGCCACCACACACATGGTCACACCAGGGTTACGCACAGCATCACGTGCATACGTACACGGGCACACAGCGTCACATGCATAATTCCCATTATGCATTTCCTGTTACAGGGCCAGGATTAAGTATTCAAAACCCACCCTCTCCCACTAGCAGTAGGTTTTGGGGACCTGAGTGCCCTCAGGCATGAGCCCACAGACCCCGAGGTATTCTGCCAGCCCTAGCGCTTGTCCTTGCCACAGCCACTCCGTGGAGGTGAGACGGTAAAAGATGCCAGGGACATCCCCAGCCTGAGATTCACAGCCGGACCCTGGAGGCAGGTGTGACGTGCTCACACTTCCAGGCCAACAAAGAGTGGGCTGAACCTCTGCTCCTTTGGGGTCACCCAAGACTCAGGCACGGAGGATTCCTAGCCTGCAACCTTATCCTTTCACTTTTCAGGTGGGCTCCATCACAGGGTAGAGGTGTCATTAGTAAATAATAAATTTTCAAAATTAGCAATTCCCTTGTGAAAGGGTGGGGTAGAAGAGTAGCAAACCCAACATTCTTCTAAGAGTGTATGATTGGCCTCATGAATGGCTTGTATTGAGGCATTAATTAAAGACAAAACAAGATCAGCAGTAGGGGGGGCTGCAGGGAGAGCAGGTTGAAAAATTGACCTAGAAGAGGGGGGTAGGAGTGTAACAGAATTAGCGAATGTTTTTCTGGGACCATGGGCTTGGTCATTATTCTGGTAGAGCTCTGAGTTAGGACCGACGACAATTTTGTTTTGTTGATTTGGGATGGACTGTATTAGTATTATACATAAAAGGAGATCATCATCTCCTGGGCTTATAAAGTCTAAGTTCCTAGGTGTATCCAGTGAGCAAGCCTTTTTGTTTCTTTCCTGACTCAGTAAAGGTTACTTTTAAAGGAAGGCACCAATCTTCACATTCCATTTTGTAAGTCCAACCTTGACTCCCTATTTTGTTGCTTGAATAATTGACCGTGACTGAGACATAATCCCATGAGGAGGCAGGGTTCCAATAGGTGCTCCCCGAAGTCTTGCATCCCCAATTTTTACAGAAAAAGTGGTCTCCCCTCCACACATTGGGTTTAGAGCCCTTGTCTGATGAAATCCTGGGCACACATAAAAAGTTATAGTTTTTAACTGGCTCTGTCAGGAAGGGTGTCCACATCCTCCCCATGGGTCTAGACCGAGAACCCCTGGTGGTGAGGGCTCTGTGAGGGCCCACATATTGGGGTCGTAGTACCCTTTCATGTCCCAGTTTGCTGGGGCTCCAAATGCTAATTTTCAAAGGTTGGGGTATAGAGGAGGCCACCAGGTCCAAGGAGAAGTCACCTTGGAAGCACTCCAGATGGGGTCTCTATTTGTCACATACATACAAAGGCCCCATTCAAAACCTTTAAGCCAACTCTCTAGAGTTTTTTCCAGCATTGGTAAATTGTACCTGGATGGGGTTACACCATCCCTTAGAAGGAGCAGTGTTTCTACATTCTTCA
Organism: Apodemus agrarius; assembly: GCA_964023405.1. Classification (NCBI taxonomy): domain Eukaryota; kingdom Metazoa; phylum Chordata; class Mammalia; order Rodentia; family Muridae; genus Apodemus; species Apodemus agrarius. The sequence goes on along the minus strand of OZ030012.1, from coordinate 20,008,208 downwards.
GTTAGGGTATTATTTCTTTGCGAATTTGACCAGCCCTTCCTTACTTGAATGTAGTACCAGGAGGAGACAGGATTCCAATAGGTGTCTCCAGTAGTTTCACATCCCCAACTTGCACAAAAATAGGCCTCTCTATAGCCGCATTTATAATTTTTTTTATTAAATGTAGAATATGTTCACAGATAATTTGTCAAGAACATATATTTGCTTTTATTTGGACATGCTTTTATTTGGACATTGAGGGGTCTTTTGTTTTTTCTTAATTATCTTAGATGCAGGGGAACACAGAAAGGAATCAAACTGTTATCTCCCAGTTCCTCCTCCTGGGCCACATTTATAATTTAACGTTCTGTCTCTATGAGCTCCTGGGCAGACATAGAAATCTGTCTCTCTATTGTTAGTGTGTTGGTGGACCATATCGCAGCCAACAAGACGTTCATTAACACCAGAGGCTTGAGGCACTTTAAGGGCAAATAACAATCAGGGAGGAATTCCCCCCTGCGGCTAGTTTAAGATGAGCCAGGGAGGGGATGCTGCAATAGAGGTGGAGGCTTAGGCAATGTCTCCAGCCTCATTTTGTACTGTTCAGGTAAAATTTCAAACCTGATAGGGAGAGGCAGCACTCATGGCTGTGAGGCACAGGAACATCCATGGAGGAAACATTTTTATTCTTTTCTGAAATCAAGCACAATTAGATATCTTCTTGGGGGGGGTTCCCACGGTGTATTATATAATTTTATCAATCTATCTGGCAGCCATCTAGCATTGCCTGCCTGATTATCATATATGCAGGCATGTCCTTTTCCCCAAATGAGAACAGGGTCTGGGCCCTGCCATTTGTTAGTTAGGGGATATTTCCATATGGCTTGTGTATAATTTGGGGATGTAGAAGGATGCCACAATCTATCTGCAGCATATCTTCCTTCATTGTATAATGTAAGAAAATTTAAAACAAAGAGTGCATAGTTAAGCAAATTTTTTCTGATTGCCAGAAGTGGGATAAAGAACTCCCCCACAATTTTGTAATTTGAAGATCATATTCTTAAGAGTTTGATGTGTTCTTTCTTTCTTTCTTTCTTTTTTTCTTTCTTTCTTTCTTTCTTTCTTTCTTTCTTCCTTCCTTCCTTCCTTCCATTCTTTCTTTCTTTCTTTCTTTCTTTCTTTCTTTCTTTCTTTCTTTCTTCCTTCCTTCCTTCCTTCCTTCCTTTCTTTCTTTCTTTCTTTCTTTCTTTCTTTTTTCTTTTTTCTTTTTTTGGTTTTTCAAGACAGGCTTTCTCTGTATAGCCCTGGCTGTCCTGGAACTCATTCTATAGACCAGACTGGCCTTGAACTCAGAAATCTGCCTGCCTCTGCCTCCCAAGTGCTGGGCTTACAGGCATGCGCCACCACTGCCCAGCTGATGTGTTCTTTCAACAATACCTTGTCCCTGTGGGTTATATGGAACACCAGTGATATGCTTGATGTTCATCTGTGAACAAAAATGTTTGAAAGCTGTACTGGTATACCTAGGACCATTATCCATCTTTATTATTTTAGGGTGAGGCAAGGCAGTTAAACAAGAAAGGACATGGCTAATAATGTGTTTAGTAGCTTCTCCAGATTGAAGGGTGGCATAAGTAAAGCCATTGAAGGTATCATTAGAAACATGAATATATTTTAATTTTCCAAATGAAGGCAAATGTGTAACATCCATCTACCAGATTTCTCTAGAGATCAGTCCTCGTGGATTGACTCCCAAATGTGGTTCAGGCAAGTGGGTAAGGCATCCCTTGCAGTTGCAAACTATATGGCTAGCTTGTTCTCTGGTTATGGCATATTTAAGGCACAAGGTTTAGGAATTAAGGTGGTGGAGAGCATGAGCCTGCTGTGCCAACATTAATGGGGATACAGTTAGCTGAGATAAAGCAACAGGTGGTGTGGCAAGATCAACAATATCATTACCTTGAGATAGGGGACCAGGCAATCCTGAATGTGCTTGAATGTGACCAATAAACGAGGGGCAACTGTGATCAAGATTTAGACTTTGGAGGGTAACTGTAAGACCCAAAAGAAAAACGGGGGTACCCCAGCACCCCACACCTCGAAAACTGGCACCCCAATCACTCACGAGAAACAGTCTTGATACAAATTGCAAGAGGGATTTTAATTTCCAGAGCTCTTGGGGCCACAGTTTTACCATACAGGGTAAAAGGGCAAGCCATGCGGGCAGAATCGGATTGGCTTTTTTTTTTTTCGAGACAGGGTTTCTCTTTGTAGCCCTGGCTGTCCTGGAACTCACTCTGTAGACCAGGCTGGCATCGAACTCAGAAATCTGACTGCCTCTGCCTCCCAGAGTGCTGGGATTACAGGCATGCATCACCAACACCCGGCTTCAGATTGGCTTTTTATAGGCTTATAACAGAACCTGCCTCCCACAAGCTTCTAAGCCAATCAGTTCAAACCACCCGAACCCATGATCTCTGAGAACAAATCAGCCTCCCACAGAGGCCGGATGAGACCTGGTTAAGTAAGTCATTTCCACTTATGTGGCCACCACACACAGTGTTGCACCAGGGTTACACATTCAAAGCCCACCCCCCCCCCACTGGCAGTAGGTGTTGGGAACCTAAGTGCACCCAGGCAGGAGCTCCGCAGCCCCCCGCGGTGATTCTGCCAGCCCCCAGCCGTGCTTGTCCTTGCCATAGCTGCTCCGCGGAGGCAAGACAGGAAAAGGCGCCAGGGACACTCCCAGAGGTTTGTGGCCGGACCCTGGAGGCAGGTGTGATATGTGCATACTTCCAGGCCAACAAAGAGTGGACTGAACCTCTGCTCCTTTGGGGTCACCCAAGACTCAGGCATGGGGGATTCCTAGCTTGCAACCTTATCTTTTCATTCCCCACTTCTTGTCTTGTTAATAGTTCTAACCTTAGAACTAGGAGAATTAAAGTTCAGCCTCCTCTTATCTCAGAAGGCTCTTATACTGCTGCCTAAGTACCATAATCTGGACCATGCTCATCTGTTCCCTGATGAGGGAAACTAACCTATTGACTATATAAATCTAACTGTAAGCAACAGGATCATTATCATTAGGGGTCCTATCAGGGCAGAAAACAGGGTGGTCAAGAGTACAAGATAAGAGTCTTTTCACTGAGAAAGCTTCCCATGTGGTGGCTCCAACTTGGAAGCAATGTGGGACTTGGGGATCTCCTTCTCTTAAGTAGGCTTCCTGGACCTCGATGCCTCATCCAGTGGAGCTCCCTGAGCCTAGAGAGCAAAGGTCCAGTCTTTGTGGTCAATTTGGTGAGGGTCTCTTTCACCAGGGTTCCAGCAACTGTTCCTGAAGCCTTCTTTTACAGATCCAGTAACCTGTCTGGAAGGAGCAAGGAGTCTGACATGCCTGGAACATTAAAGCAGAAAGTTTGAGCCAAATCTCATGTTGTGGTACACTTCCTGGGAGAACCCAGTGGATGACAAAGAAATTGAGGTAACAAAGAGGATCTCCAGGGGGGTCAGGTTAAAATGGCAAGGATTACTCAGAAACAAGGGGAGAGGCACCACCCAGCCTAAGCCAGACTCCAAGGTCAATCTAGTTGTGGTCTCTCATAGGGCTTTGTTTATTTTCTCTAGCTGTCTTGAGCCCTGGGGACAGTACATCCAATAACATTTCCAATTAGTCCCCAATATCTCTGTCAATTTCTGACTTACCTTAGAAACAAAACCAGAACTATTGTCTAATCCAATTGCCTTGGGCACTCTGAATCTCGGAAAAATTCCTTTTAACCCTGGATGCTATTTCCTGTTTGCTAGGGGAAGTCTCAATCTATCTAGATTAAGTATCTACAATTGCTAGAAGATATTCATAACCATATTTTCCTGCCTTAGCTTTTATAAAACCTCTATATACTCTAGGTTGTTCTCTTCTAGGTCTTTTGCCCTATTTACTCTTTGCTGCATAAGCATTCATTTGCTGGCATACCTTACATTGTTCTATTAATCCCTTAAATGAGTTCATCTGTGCATTTGCCCTGGTGAGTCCTTGGCTTACTCTCTGGGGAGTATAATTCTCCCTTCTTGTGTACACCTTTCCTTGGTAATAGTTGGTTGGATGGCTAGCAATCTCAGTCCTTTTATCTTCAGCATATTTTAAGTGAGGCTATCTCTTAATTTTGTCCCATTTCTCAGTGGGTGTCTCTTGCAGACCCACAACCAGTATAAGCTCCTGTATATCCATTCTTGGAGCCATTTGCTCTGCCAAGCTATTGACCACTGAGTCTTTTCCCTTTTGACATCCTGGGCAGAGGGTAATAGTCACATTTGCTGGCTTCATTAGGGCATCTAAGAGGTCCAAGATTTCCTGTTGGTTTTCTCTGATGTGAGCAGTCCTCTTGGCATACACACCTGTGGACGTGGGCTGTGGCAAAGGTATACCTGTTATCCATGTGGATGTTGATTTTCTTGCTGTCTCCAAGTTCCAAGGTCTTGGTATGGGCAATTAGCTCCACTTTCTGCGTTGACCTTAAATGAATATGTTACCCATCCCATCCCTAGATCCATTGTTCTTCGGGTAGTCCATGAACATATTTTGGTGCCAGTGGCTTCTTGGACCCAAGATCTTTCCTTGGAATCAGGGCCATTGGGTTGGAAGACGGAGTGTTAAGCCCCTGTGTCCATCAAGAATTGAGTGGGTTTCTCTTTCCCTCTCACAGTTATCTAGGGTTGGGGCAGGTGGTCAGAACACCCATGTCCTCTAGTCATTGTCTTTACCTAGGGATAACACCTTTGCCATTTGGGGGCACTTCTCCCAAGACCTGTGAGTTCCTGCTCCCAGCTTGTTAGGGCACACTCTGGCTCAGTGGCCTCTCCATATAGTATGCACATTGATTCCTTTCTGCCTTTTAGCCAGGATTTTCTGTAGCTTCCTTCTCTGTCATTTATTCTTTCTTCTCTGTCTTCCTGTCTCAGCAAACTATACTAAATCTCTCTATAGACTTTCCTAACAACCTGTACCACCAAATCTCTCTATAGACTTTTTAAATAACCTGCATAAAATCCCTCTACATACTTTCTCAGCAAACTAAAGTCCCTCTAGTCTGGGGTCATAGGGTGTATTGCAAAATCCTTCTATGAGCTGCTTTAAAAAGGCTGCTAGTGACTCATCTGGCCCCTGCTTAACCTTACATACTTTCGTCAAATCTGTGGGCTGCCATGCCCTCGAGACCTGCCAATGGAGTCTGGTGTCGGTCCTTCAGGTGCCTCTTACCTTTCGTCTGAGGGGGTATTCTTTTCTGGCTTCCTGTATTACAAATAAAACAGTCTCAAAGAGATTAATCGGTCTCTTGGGAAATATGTCCTTAGTGAGAGAGTCACTGTCAATCAGGATAGGTGGTCTCAGATCTTCTGCTCCATTCTGTGGTCTTCTCTAAATATAAATTGAGAATACTATTATCATTTTGTAAATTATAAACTATAAGATAGGCCTAACAACCAATCTCTGTCAAACAGAACCTTTGTCGCCTTTTTCTATCTTGAAAGACTATAAGAATTAACGCCTGACTCATGTTTTGGCTACAAATTTTATATCACCTGAAAATCATTTCTTTAAATCTATATCAGCTTTCAAGATTTAAGGCTTGAGCTGACTATGAGACTGACAGTTTTCATCCCTGTTGGAAATCCAAGAGTGACCAATATTAACTGATAATATATAGAAAGCTTAACACAGCTTCTAAGACTTAGCCAAATGATAGAGACTGCTAAACACCTGAAGAGTTTATACTTCAAAATGTTGGAGCATTGGTCTTCAGCCTTCTGGCACAAGAACATCTGACAGACTTAAACAATCATGAATTATTAAGCCATATAATAATCTATAGACACATTGAGTTTGTCTGTAAATGAAGAGAGGCAATCTCGTTGCTCTCTCTCTCTCTCTCTCTCTCTCTCTCTCTCTCTCTCTCTCTCTCTCTAACAGAAGCAACTCTAATTAAAACATTGAAAACACCCTAATAATAAACTCAGAGCCTTATATTTTTGTATGGCACCAAACTCACAGGCTTAAACATCTCAGATCTATAATGATAACAGCCAGAAAGGACTGGGTGTAAATCCTGCATTTTTACATTTTTAATATTTATACCAATGAAAACCTTGAATTTGTATTAAAATAAAATCTGTATCAAATAAGAATTTATGCCTTGAACATAATGTAATTCTCAAAACAAGATTTTATTATCACTGAGACAGATTTTTCGCTTAATGTTTCAGAATCTAGTCTTCTGGAGGTCTCCCTTATTTTTGACCTCTTTCCCAGAGAAACAATAAAACCGCAAAGCTTAACATTATATCTATTATAATAATTTAAACAATTTAAAATAAATGAAATAAGCCATCTGTAACTTAAACTCAGAATTCCTATATCTTCCACTTTGAGTGTCTTGTTAAAAATTATTTCCCCCACCAGGGGGCCTCAGAGCTCGAATATTTCATCTCTTTTTTTTTTGTTCTAACATGGCAGGCTTGAGTCACATGACCTGATCTTGGCACCAAAGCCTTAACATGGCAGGCTTGTGTCACGGGATTTGGTCTTGCCACCACAGAGCCTAACATGGTGGGCCTGAGTTATGTGACCTGATGTTTCTGCCACAGAGCCTAACATGGTGGGCTTTTCAGTTGGTCTATATCCCTATCAGTCAGTCATCTAAGTCCAAGAACACAAGACTATACAAAACACAGAGAAACAATCACCACATATACAGCCTGACCCTGCCACCATCAGGCGTCTCGATTCAAGACAGTTTGCCTCTAGATGAACCCAGTTTCAGATACCAAATGTTTCTGCCTGTTGCAGGAAACAAATACAGAGAAGAGAAGCACCTTACTCGGCCTTCTCCAGGGTCCTCCAGACTCCTGAGGTTTCGACTGCCAGTCGAACTCTCCACGTCAGACAGGCTCAGTAGATAAAAGCACACAAGACAGCAACGCAAAAAACAGAAACCAACAGATCCAAGCCCTTGCAACACATCGCGTCTTCCACTATCAGGTGAAAAAATCAGATGGTCACAGATGGGGAAGCTTCTACTTTTACAAGAGACCTCGGTCCTCTCGACCGGCACTGGAGTCTACCAGGCATCCCTGGCAGACTTACATACATCCCAGAGCATCCCCTGGGGTCGCAGCCTGTGGCCTGAGGGTGTCCCCTCACATGGCCCCTGTGTCCTTACGGTTCACAGTGGCAGCTGCCTGGAGTGGGATTCCACATCCACTCCCTCTGTGCAATCCAAAACCAAGACACACACATACAGTCAGTGGAGCCATATTCAAACACTCAGGACAAAGACAGAAAAAGACAGACATCGCTGGCACACACACTTCAGAGGGGGTCCCCTTTACCTCCAAGTTGGTTCTCGAGTATGTGGGGTGACCGCACTTCCCAGCCAATGCACCAACTGTAAGACCCAAAAGAAAAACGGTGGTACCCCAGCACCACACGCCTCGGAATCCGGCACCCCAATCACTCATGAGAAACAGTCTTGATGCAAATAGCAAGAGGGATTTTAATTTCCAGAGCTCTTGGGGTCACAGTCTTACCATACAGGGTAAAAAAGAGTGAGCCACGCAGGCAGAATCGGATTGGCTTTTTATAGGTTTATAACAGAACCTGCCTACCACAAGCTTCTAAGCCAATCAGTTCAAATGATCCGAGCCCGTGATCTCTGAGAACAAATCAGCCTCCCTCAGAGGCTGGATGGGACCTGGTTAAGCCATTTCTGCTTACATGGCCACCACGCACAGGGTTGCGCCAGGGTTACATATTCAAAGCCCACCCTCCTCCACTGGCAGTAGGTGTTGGGGAACTAAGCGCCCCCAGGCAGGAACTCCGCAGCCCTCGCGGTGATTCTGCCAACCTCCAGCCGTGCTTGTTCTTGCCATAGATGCTCTGCAGAGGCAAGGCGGGTAAAGGCACCAGGGACACTCCCAGAGGTTTGTGGCTGGACCCTGGAGGCGGGTGTGATATGTGCACACTTTCAGGCCAACAAAGAGTGGACTGAACCTCTGCTCCTTTAGGGTCACCCAAGACTCAGGCATGGGGGATTCCTAGCTTGCAACCTTATCCTTTCAAGCGAAGGCAGGGAGCTGCATTAGTGGTAGGGTAAATATAGCGATAAGTTTCTAAGCAAGGGACAGAAAGGGCAATATAAGAACTATCTGTATAAAGATGAAAGGCTCGTTGGAACAACACTTGAAAAACCTTAATAATGGCTAATAATTCAACAATTTGAGCAGAGGACTCACAAGTATGGGAACGGAAAATTTTGCCATCTATAGAATAAGCTGCCATATCTGAGGACGAACCATCAGTAAAAACTAAGACAGCTCTTTCTATGGGATTCCATTTTGTTAGTCTTGGGAAAATTATGGGTGTCTTAAAGAAAAATTGGATTATTTTATCTGGAGGATAATGATTATCAATATGTCCCAGAGAAGAAACACAGCTAATAGCCCAATCATCATTATTTTGAGCCATTGTACCTGTGAGGGACTATATGGGATAATAAGTTTTTCTGGGTCTTTACCAAAAAGTTTAAGAGATTGATCTCTCCCAGATTTTATAATTTGGGACACAAAAAATGTATACGTAGGGAGAACTTTGTGAGAAGCAGGTAAATGAATCCAATAAAGAGGTGTATCTTGCCAAAAAAGGCAAGTGGGTAAAAACGGGGTAGGAAAAACAATAAAATATAAGGGTTTATCAGGGGAGAAATAGGTAGCATGCTGCCTCTTAATAGCTTCTTCCACTAGGGCTAATGCATGCCTGGCATCAGGAGTAATGGTGCGTGGAGATAAGGGATCTGAGCTGCCTTTTAGGATATCAAAGAGAGGTCTAAGTTCTCTAGTGGTAAGCTTAAGGTAGGGGCGTAGCCAATTTATATCTCCTAATAATTTTTAAAAATCATTAAGGGTGGAAAGAGAATCCTTTCTGATCTGGAGCTTTTGAGGAACTACCTTGTTAGGAAGTAACTCGAACCCTAAGAATAATTGAGGGGGGTGCATTTGCACTTTTTCTGGAGAGATCTGTAGCACTTGATGTTGGTGGGCAGCAATTAATTTTTGAGTAATTTGGTATAGAGCATGCTCATGGGGTCCAGGTAAGAGAATGTCATCCATGTAATGAATGAGATAAATATCAGGATAGCGAATCCTAAAAGGATCAACAACCTGGGCAACATATTTTTGACAAACCATAGGACTGTTAGTCATACCCTGAGGAAGGACTTTCCACTGAAAACGTGGAGTAGGACCACACAATTAACAATTGGAAGGCTAAAAGCAAAGCACTTACAATCATCAGGATGAAGGGGAATGGTTAAAAAGCAATCTTTTAAATCAATAACAACCTTAAAATAATGGAGAGGGATAGCTATAGGAGAAGGCAAACCAGGTTGCAGGGCCCCCATAGGGACCATCGTTTGATGTCATGGAGGTCTTGTAACAGACGCCATTTCCCTGATTTTTTCTGAATAACAAAGATGGGCGTGTTCCAAGGGGAAACTGATGGTTCAATATGTCCTGCAGCTAATTGTTCCTGCACCAACTCTAAGGCTTTTCCAAGTAATTTTATCAGCCTGAAGTGTAGGGGGAGCAATGGCCTTTAAGAAAAAATTTGAAATCCAAGGCCAGAGCGGTCTTGTTCTGGGTGAACATGAATGGGGCTATACATACCTTGATTCAGTCTACCGAGTCTCTGACCTGACAAAAAGCCTTGTGATAGCATTTGCTGAGCCACTGTCTCATTAGGGCTACACATAATAATTTTCATTTGTGAAAGAATGTCCCTTCCCCATAAATTAACAGGGAGATTAACAAAAGGCTGAACAGTGCCTATATTTCCTTCTGCATCTTCCCATTTTAATAGTTTGGAACTTTGTAGTGGATTTTTTGATTGCCCTATTCCCTGTAGATGGGTGATTGAAAGTTGAGTTGGCCATGCCAAGGGCCAGGAATCAAAGGAAAGAACGGTAGCATCTGCTCTGGTATCCAAAATCCCTTCAAACCACCTTCCTTCTATCTTAAGTTTTAACATCGGACAATCTTTGGACTGCATTTGGACCCAATAAGTATCAGAGGAGCCTGGGCTGGAAGCTCCACGGTGCCCATGATGAGGGGCTGGTGTCTGAATATCTAGAGGAAGTGGGAGTGCCCGTGCAATTCACTGACTGGAGCTAAGGGAAACAGGCCCCAGGGTAGAGCTCACTAAGACTTTAATCTCTCCTGTGTAGTCATTATCTACCAGGGAGGGATGAACTGTAAGGCCTTTAAGTGTGGAAGAGGCACGAGCCAAAATTAAATAGCAGGTATTGGCAGGAGGCGGGCCAAAGACTCTGGTAGGCAAGACCTGAACACCATCTTCAGGTTTTAATATTGAATTGGTCCTGGTACACAGTTCCAGTCTTGTGCTTCCCAGTGTTGCTTGGTAGAGCTGGTAAGAACAGGTAGGGGAGATTGAGCTAGCTGACTGATCCCCGAAGCCCAGGACTGGCCCCTCATGCCATTTCTCTGAAGGGGAGGCAGGGGATTGCCTGAAGCATCTGTTTTAGGTTTACATTGGTTGGCCCAGTGTTTTCCTCTTTTGCATCAGGGGCAGAGTGCATTTGGTATTTGGGGTCTGAGCATGGGCCTGGGACCTCCCAATAAAGGATTAGTTTGTCCCAGAGTGGCTTGCCCTTGAAGGCACTGTTTAGCTAAATGTCCAGGCTGATTACATTTGAAACACACTCTAGGACCGCCAGAGGCTTGCATAACAGCACCAATGGCCATGCTAACACCTTGAGAAATGCCCTGAGAGAGCTTTGCTGCAAATGGGTCCGCGTCATTACACAGTTTTACCATATCATCTAAGGAACTATTCTTAATCTTTCCCCTAAGAATGGAGCAGCAGGTGGAATTAGCATTTTCACAAGCCAACGGTTTTAGGAATCAGCTGTCAGATTCTTCAGTGCCAAGGAGCTTTTCAGCTGTTTCTATAAGTCTCCCTACAAATTCATTATAGGGCTCATTTGCTCCTTGATTTACTTTAGTTAGTGGCATTGTTACCGATCCCTTAGAGGGGATGGCATGCCAGGTTCTCAAGGCAGCTTCAGCTGTCTGCGTAAGAATGCCCATGGGGAGACGAGTTTGTCATTCTTCAGATAGATATCTTCCTTGGCCAGAAAGTTTATCAAGGGTCCAATTTGCTCTGCCAGTCTTTCTTTGCTTTTGTATAGCAATGGACTGACAATGGTCTAGAAATTCAGCTTTCCAGGCTAAATATTGGGCACGGGTAAGGACCACTTGTGTTACACGATACCACTCAGCAGTGATTAAACAGCCTCCAGCCTCCTCCAGAGAGTGCTTCCAACATGGAAAGTGTAAAAGGAGCAGTGGAGCTTTAATTACAAATGGCCGAATTGAGTTCCTTAAGAGGTTTAAACTTTAATCTTTTAAATGGCTGCCTCATTCTTGCTTTTGCTATCTCTTTCTCCTTCTCCTAGGTCTTTGGCATTATTTCCTGTCTCTGAAGCATTATCTCCTTGTTCTCCCTCAGTAGTAGAATTATGGGAAAGGTCGTGGTCTCCAGGGGAGGAATTTTCACCCTGAGCACCAGAGGAACGAGTCAGGACAGGAAAGGCTAAGTGGACAGGCAGCTTGGAAGGCCTTTTCGCACTGGAATGCGGTCGTGCCTGTAGGAGGGGCATGCACACCAGGGGGAACAAGGACTGTTTGTCTAACCAAGGCTTGTAAAGATGCAAGGTCTAGGGAGAGTTTTGAAAACTCCTGTTGAAGGCTTAGGACCTCCTTAAGGTCTTCTATTTGCTTAGTTAATTGTTGTTTATCATGTAATAATGGTCCTGTCTGGGGGGAAAGTCAGAAGGGGCAGTATAAGGGCATATGGATAGGGCGGGGGTCTCGAGGACCCTGCAAAAGCAGCTAGGGGTTTATTATTATATGGCCAATCTGGGTTGCAATAGGAGGCGGCAGCTTCTTTAAAATCATCCTCCTCTGAAGGTTTAATCTGAAAGGGCTCCATGTTCTCTCTTAAAGATGGGGAAAGTTAATACCTCCTGTCGGGAGGGAGGGTCTTCAAGAGAGGGAGATTTAATGTTCGAAAATGAGGGATAAAGGGGACGAATATCTGTTTTTGGAGGGTTTGAAATTGTAAATGGGTTACCTTCAGAAGATACAGTGATAGTTACAGAAGGACAAGGAGAGGGTGGCCTCTTTTTGATTTCACTATTGAAGGCCAGGGAAGAAGAAGAAGAAGAAGAACAAGAGAGAGAGAGAGAGAGAGAGAGAGAGAGAGAGAGAGAGAGAGCCTTAAGAAACTCTTCTACTGCCGAGAGGATCCTTGCAGAGCTGGGAGAATCAGCTAAGACATCATGTATAAGGTTCTAGTAACCAAATATAAGAAAAATTCTGATAGATCCTTTTTCTTAACTCTAACTTCCCTATCTCTGAGAAAACTTATACCTTTGGTAAAGCCTGCTTTTTTAGAGAGCTTTTTGCCCATTCTGTATATGACGGCAATGAACACTTACTTACCGAGCCATAGCTTTCCTTGTGAGTGGCAGGGTGTTGGCTCCTTGAGAATTTACCTGAGTCTGCAAACTCCGTCGTCCAACCGGGGATCTGTACCTCGAGCCCCATGTTGGGCGCCACCTGTCCCGTCCCACAGGACTTAGTTATTCGACGGTTTGAGAAGGATCCAGCCTGAAAATGAGAATGGGCGAGATAGAGGAGCGAGACCAAGCAAAATCGTTGTCAAGGTCTGTTTATTGTAACAAGGACAGCGAGTTTTAAGCAGTAAGGAAAGGCAAATGGGAGAAAGTGATGAATCAGGTGAAACATCCTCAGAAATGTGAGGGTGAGGAAGATTGGGTAAAGGTCAGGTTACTGAATAGCTAGTTCCTGTATGAGGTTCTGGTGAGTAACCATTTAGCCAGTTCATTGTTTAGCCAGTTCCTTGAGCAGCGGGTGAGGAATGGTGCTGAGTCCATTGCATATGTGACTTAGAAGAACCTGTGAAATGGTTACACTTCAGCCCTTTATGTGTGCGCTTGTTTCCAACAAGTCACTACCTCATTAGGACTACACATTATAAGTCTCATCTGTGATTAGAGATCTCTTCCTCAAAGGAGTAATAGACAAATTTGGCATAACATCAGGCCAAATTCATCCGGAATTGCCTTCTTCATCTTTCCAGGTTAGACGTTTAGCACTTTGCTTTGGGTTATTGGCATAACTGATCCCTTGGAGGTGAGTGAGTGTATCTGATAAGGGCTAAGTTGAAGGCCAATCTTGTCCTCTAATAATTGTTATATCAGCTTCACTATCTATTAATCCTTCAAATGTTTCCCCTCAATTGTTAATTTAAGGTTAGATCTCTTAGTAGTAATAGATTGAACCCAATATGCATCAGAGGAACCAAAGCCACTCTGTCTTCTCTCACTCTTAATGAATCTGTTAAGGTAGCAGATGCAAGGGAAATAAGATAAGTTTAGCAATTCTTTGGTTAGCAATTATTGGTATAAAGCTGTGAGGGGAAGCAGACATAATTCTAATTTCTCCCTCATAATTATTATCTATGACACCTGGATAAATCTGCAATCTTTTTTACAATGGTACTGCTTCATCATAGAAGCAATCCCCAAATTTCTGCAGGCAAAGGTCCAAAAACATCCCATAGGCAGGGTCTGAACTCCCATTTCTGGGGTTAATACCTCATGGGAGGTGGAATAGTGGTTCAATCCTGTGCTTCCTGGTGTTGCCCTGATACATTCAAAAATGAATTTACCTGGCCTGGCAGCAGCTTCATGGCCCCATAAGCTGCTTGCTGTGGGTGTCTGGGGGCTTGAGGCTAGCCCCTGTGCTCCTTTCCAGACACAGAATAGCCCTAAATATCTGTCTTAGATTTACATTCCCTGGCCCAGTTTGTCCCTTCCTACATCATGGACAAACTCCTGGGGGCATAACCTGACTACTCTCTATGGCACATCCTAGGACAATCATTTCTGAAATGACCCAAACCTCCCGTAGCTTGTTAATAAATTTCTGCAACTTAATTGAATACACCAATGTATGTAGTTACATATCCATCTGTGTATTATCTCATGAAGTAGAGGCCATAGGCAGAGCAGAAGATGCGGTAGTAGGCCAATCCTCACCATAATATTTGGCAGGTCCTTTGTCTGAATGTCCTTCCCCCTCTAATGTTAGCTCATCAGTAGTATCTCTATATCTTTCTAATTTAGGGTTGAAAAAACCCTTTTCTGAGAAAATCCTCTCTGGCAAGCTTTCTTTCTTAGATTCCTCAAGTTCTCCCTGGGTGCTATCTTACACCTGCAAGTTCTCTTCATTAATAGCATCTTTTATAAGTGCCCAGAGGCAGAGGGTGGTATTATCTTCCTGGGTGGTTCTTAGTGCTTCTCCAATTTTCCCCCAGGTTCTCTTATCTAAAGTTCTTTCTTCTTGAAACCACGGGCAACAAGAATCTTTCTGATCTAAAAGGTCTTCTAACCATTGTTCTTCAAACTCTACCCCTCTTTCCTGAAGCAGCTCTTGAAGGTTGCAGACAAATGCCTGTTTAGAAGTTTCTTGTCCCATTTTCCACTGTCAACCTCTAAGTGAGATGAGTGTTGGGTCAACTATGTCCCAGCCTAGCCTGTATTCTTCTGCACCTACAACAATAGCTTCAAAAAGATGAAATTTAAGACTAGTGCTAGTATTTAGTGCTATATTTTGCTCACCATGCAGGATACTGTCTTTTTCCATTTTCTGTGAAGCTCTGCAAAGACAGTGTCCCTCAGATCTTCTCCCTGTGTTCAGCCACACGTTCAGGTGCTAATCTGTAGCTGCCCATAGCTACATTTAACAGGTTACCTGGAGAGGGAGCTGGGGCTGGATGGGATGAACCAACAAGAAATGATTGAGACCAAGACAATGGATTTCTGATCAAGGTCCAAATTTAATGACTGACTCAGAAGGGAAAGTTGAGCCTAAAACCCTTAACCCCAAATTCCAGGGTCCTTTTAGGAGAACTGGTTTGGGTGCTCAGTGTGCATTAGCTCCACTGTTCCTTGGGTTGATTTCTTAATTCAGGAAGTTACAGATCTGGAGGAACAACGGATTTCACCTTTGTCTGAGAGCTCCACTATAGGTAGGGAGTTGTGGCTAGCACCGAGGTCTGGAATCCCACTCAAAGGCTGGGGGAAAGGCACAATTAATCACATAATCAAACTCTCTCTCTTCTTTGGTGTACCTCTTCAGTACTGGGATACAGTCTTCTATGAGAACCTCATAGCAGTCTCCTTTAAGATTGTTTGACATCTCCACATGTTCTCTGCATGTATTTCTTACATCCATCAATTACCATTTGATTAATCGTAACCATAGTGACCATCTTTGGTTTTACTTAGACAATTTCACATAATATGTCTTCATCTCCACCTCGAAGAATTAATACATCTTTGCCAGTGCTGTCTTTGTTACCATTGCCCATGATGGCTTGGGTATATACCAAGTCACTCTCTGCCAAATTAACATCTCCACTGAGGACAAGAATATTCCCAAACTGCTTTGAGTGCAGGATTTTGATGTTATGATATAGTAAATCTTCATCATCACTTCATCTATGTCATACTCAACCAGGCACCCATCAGCAGTAGGCCAATATCTCTCAATGGTCACTCCTCGAACTGTCTTGATTCAGTTCTTTCATTTTTTCTTTTATTTTGTTCAAAAGACTGTCAACTTCTTTTTTGCTTTGTACATCACTCATTTAACTCTGAAGTCCCAGTAAAACAATCCATGTGGATAAATTCTCAAATTGGCAAAGCTGCCATTCTTGTTCAAGTAAGTTACTAAATAACCATGTTCCTGCCAAATGTGCACTGTCTCTGCCATTCCCTACTCCTGAAAAATGGACTTAAGTCCTTTCAGAATGGATTTATTATCAGCTTTGGCACAGAGCATGAAGATGTGCATTCTGTGTCTTGTTGCTGCCGTAGTGTGGCAAGTCCCTGGGCCGTGCCTGGGGATATGACTACATGAAACTGTGCGGCTATCAGTCTGTGGGTCAGCAGGGAGTACACTGCACAGGGAGTGTCCAGGAGTAGCCACAATCACGTTCTTAACAAAATAGAATATATATCACCCATGACCATTGCAGTCCTCAGTTGTGAAATTTATTATATGGCCATTCCTGGTATTTATAACTAACTTCTACTGCCAGTTCTTTATTTCTCCATTCTGGGTGAGGACCTCAGCATTATTTGTTTTTTCACTGAATAAATGATCCATACCTTCAATTGTGAAGGTTCTGAGATCTGTTTTAATCCACTTGCATCAGGTTTTTGTAGTTTTCCTTTTCCTTAATTCCAAGATCTAATAATACCAATAAATGTGCCAAGAATCTCCTGTACTTCAGATCTAGTTTCCCTTACTTCCATTGCAGAAAAGCAATCTGCTACTTGATAGTCTGCATCAATCACCCTTCATAACATTATTATTCCTTTAGTAGCTTGTTGATGTAAGGGCACTGAACACACAAACTGGCTAAGATAAATCCTGATATTCTAGTTCAATAGAATGGTTATTGTGTCTCCAAGCAGAAACACTCATTTGCTGAAATCAAATGTCTAGATGAATAGAGCAAAAAAAATCATTCGAACAAGAAGCAATGCTTTTCTTGGGTCACTTATCGTCATAGTCAGTAGAATCACTCCCATTTCTACTGTTGGATTCCTTGACCAGCAAATCATGATCATATAAGAAACAGTACCATGTATTGAATGTTGATTCAAAGTGTATACTGTCTTCTGAAGAATCCTGCCATGGCATACCAGACTAAGTGTATATAATTAGCATCATAACTCTGTCTTCAAAAACCCACTCCACCATTATATCTTTCCAGCTACTTCAAAGTGGTGGAGTACTTGTCAATATTAGTAGCTTCTGTAAGCATATTGCACCTTTATAAATATGAAATGAGCTTTTTGATCAGAAGCAATGCTTTGTGGAGTACCATAAAAGTGAGTAAGACTTTAAGACAATCATCTTTAACATTAAAGAAGGTGACCTAGCTATGAAAGGATGGTTTTCAGATGGTAAAGCAAGCTAAAAATCAAACATATTTCAAGTACAAGAATTGTAACCTCTTTACTATAGATAATAGTATACTTTTCTTAGCTATGACTTTTCTTCTTGAGATAATTTTAACTTTTTGTTCTTCATGTTCCCAAGTAGTCATTGAACTGGTGGGCACATGTATGTTATATAATTCCAAGTTTAAAGCCAAGTCACATAATGAACAGTTTTACAAAGGACCATCTATACTTTAATGGCCTCTGTAGTGATGTTGTCTATAGTCTTTCTCATGACTCTAAGCGTCAAGCAGAATGCCTGTTTTTAATCCCCCACAGCCTCATGACCACCTCAATTTCTGAGAACCACATCTGTAGTTTATTATGAAGCGATTTGCTCTGAGTAATGGGAGGGGTATACTCCCCAGAAAGAAAGAATGAATGTAAAACAAATAGAAGAGACAGCAAATCAGCTTCAGGGCAATAGCAGTCATTATCACACACAGGGTTCCACAGTCTGGTGATGCTCCAGGGGCAGTAACTGTGTCACACTGCCTATTATGCAGCCATGCTGGATCCTGCAACAACTAATACTGACAGTAAGGTCTTCAATTATGGGAACCTGATAAAAAGAGACTGATTCCCAACTATCTGATCTATGTCTTCTTTGTTCACTTTATTTGAAGTTTTGTCTGACCAGTGCAAGTTTTGCCATAATTATCACTGATTGGTTGACATGGAAAACTCAAGCTTTCCCTAAGGACATGCAAAGTCCTCCCTATTTCATAAAAACAGAACCCAACCTTCTTCAGTTCTGTAGGTCTACTTTTATAAGAGATCAACTTGGCTCCTCATCCTGGAAATCGAAATTTCAAATGGCCTAGATCTACATCTATTTGAGTTTCTTGAAGTATTGGTTTCCAACAATCAAGGCTGAAGTGCCTAGATCACTTACACCAGTATTCCTGCCCTTATTAGGATAGTGACCAGAATTGGGTCTGTTTAACCCTCATTAATATTAAGTCCAAGCCAATATGTGTTCTTACCTCTTCTCCATTATGAACATATACCTGGGGAATAACAGTTGGGGTGTGACTTTGCAGTTAGGCAAAGGAGCAAATTTAGGCTAACCATTAGTACAAACAAGCCACATAATCTGAGAACATAATCCAGGAACCTTGTTCTTGGCTGGACAACTCACCATTTGCAAGGCACGCATAAAATTGTAATTCCTTAATGTTTTATTTAGCCTGTTTTCTCCACAAAATAATTTACTGATTTCTGTTCCTTCCTTAGACCAATATTTTCTTCACTCCCAGAAGGGGCAAAAGAGGGCAGAGATCTATCCAGAAGATAGAGTTCCCTGTCACCAGATTTTCTAAATTTCTATGTCCAGGTTTAGGGCTGATGGGAATTGTGTATTCTTGAATAGTGAACACTGGTTCTTCTTAAACTTTTATGTTGTCTGAGGTACAAGTGACAGTTTGTTATCATCCTCAATGTTCTGCTTTTCAAGGGCTGATACCAGCTACTTTGGTAGTAGTTTAGTTGGTGAGGATTTGTAGGTAGGGTCCCTTCCAGACAGGTTCCAGGATCTGGACAGGGACCTTCTTTATTCAAACCAAGTTTACTGGTTGAATTTTGTGGGCAGGTTCAAAAGTGGAAAATGTTAGGATTCTCTTTAGAACAGGCCAATCTTTTTGTTAGTCTGTTGAGCTCTCTGCAAAGTCTGAAAGGGAGTGATCAGGTTTTTTTTCTTCAGGGAATATCTCAGAGTTTGGGGAGGATGGGAGGTAGTAATCCTAACATAATTTCAAGAGAATTAAGCCCCATATAGTAAGGACCCTGAGCAGGACAAATAAGAGAAGGTTGGCCGAATTTTTGCTAGTTTCACGGGAGAATTTGGTCAGTGTTTCCTTAAGGATTTCATTAATTCTTTCTGCATGACCAAAGCTTTAAGGCCTTTATGAACAATACAATTTCTAGTTAATATTTATTAACTTTCTCAGATTTTGAGACATTATGGCCATGAGGTCAGACCTTTGTGGACCCCAAATACAGGGGCAGTCTAATCCAAGAACATATTTCCTTAAGATGTATCTTAATATCTAATGAAACAGATACTCTATTTAGTATTCTTCCACTTATTCTGAGGTGTCTACAATTACTAGAAAATATTTATATCAAAAACAATGGGTCTGATTCAACTAACTCCCAACTCTCAGTTTTTCCTGGGCCCATTTCCATAAGCACATATCTTTTGTGGGATTGTCTTTTCCCAGTTAGAGTTTATCTGAACACAAGTGGCATATCTAAAAATTGTGTCTTCGACCAGTCTTCCCAAATTTGGGACATGATACCAGTGTCTGAGAATTTCACTTGTATTATGAATCTTAGGTGGGTAGCTTCATGAAGACTCATAACCAGTTACTTTCCTATATTCACAGGGTGGATGGGTCTGCTATCAGGCAGCGTCTACCATCTTTTTGTATCTTTTTTGCCAAGTAAATTTTACCTTGGGATGTATTCCGGGATGTTTTGTAAAGTAGGCTATGGAAGGGCTACTTAACAAAATTTCAAGAGGCCCTACTTCCTGGATGGCCACGTCTGCCAATCTATTGCTTCTGAATTCTGTGGAATCTCCTTTCTGGTGTCCTTTATAATGACTGATGGCAGCCCTTTTGGGTAATCAGATAGCTTCCAATTGGTGTAAGATTTCTTGCTATTTTTAATATTTTTCCTGTTGAGGTTAGCAATCCATTTTTTTCTGAATAGAGAGCTACATGAACATGACAAAAACACATTGACTATCAATGTGTATGTTAATAGGTTTGCCTTTCCTCCAGTAGAGTGTGTGAGTTAAATCTAGAAAATCAGATCCCTTAACTGAGATTTTTACGCTTGAAGATAGTTTCCAGATAGTCTTAGCTTGGGCATCTCCACTGTCCCTTCTGACCTGATCCAATCTTGGAAGAAATTGGTCTCATCTATGAACAGAACTGCATCTGGTATCACTATCAGGATGTCATTCAGATCAAGACTGACAGATTGTATCAGACCAGTTATTTCAAGACAGTAATGCAAGGATATGGTTATCATCTGTTCAGAAACTGGCTGGATTCAGTGCTAATATCTTATGGAACCAAATGCAGAGTTGATTCAGAAGCAGGGCTTGATATTGCATCACCTAAATGTTATTCTTTTCTTGAGTGTGCATCTCAAGAAGGCCTCAACAGAATGCAGGGCTGTCAGGAAGAATTTGCACCCAAAAGTTAATTTGTAAGTATTTCTCCTTTCTCTCCCTTTAGTTTTACTAGCAGGATTGTGGAAATTATGAACCTTATACATGCCAGCTATCTTGGTGCAACTGGATCAAGTCTTTTGAACAGATATGATAATGGCTTTCCCAGAGTTTGCACACAAATCCCTCAGATAATTGCTCTGGATTCATCCACTTACAGATGGGATGACTTAGTAATGTCTGTGATGACCAGGGAAGATACAAGTCTGTAAAGGCCCCATGTTCAGTCTTAGTCCATTCATAAGGTGGTATAACATTGTTGCTTTCATAAAGGGGCCCAGCCATCTCAGTGAATACCATCATCCATATCCAGCAGTTCCTACCCACTTTTAGAAGTCTCCACATTTGTTTCTTTGATGTGGGAGTGGCAATTTGTGTAATGGCTGAAACATAGTTATGGGAAAGTGACTGCTTCTTTTCTCTAATTTTTCATCTAAGTGTGTGACCTAATAGAAGCAGAGGTGAATTTTCTGGCTTAAATGTTGAACCTCATGGCTTGGAGAATCTTTAAAAGGCCTTCTGTTTCCTTTTCCTTTTCTACCTCAGTGGTGTGAACCAAGAGTAGCTCATCTACAGAACAGAGTTCTTTGTGAATATTTTTGTCTAAATTTCAACAAATCTGCATGTAGAGCTCCATAAAACAATGCTAGAAAGACCCTGAACCTTTTATCCTGGTCTATTTATCAAATTTCCTCCCCTGTCTGTTTCCCAAGGCTAGTGATTAACAAATGGAACAGTTTCCTTCCCTGTCTGTTTTCAGCTACATTTATCAATTTCCAAAAGTTGAGAACTATTCATTCCTTCAAGTATCTCTAGTTACTGAAACTTTCTTCTTATTTCTGGGGCTGGCTGAATAAAAATTGACTAGAATTCACTGTTTTGATCTTGCCTTGCATCACTGCAGACAGGTGGCAGCTGGGGCCAGGTGCATGGACAGAGTTCGAGTCTAACATCAACTACCCCGTCAGGCTCTTACCTGCACCCAGAGCCAGATCAGCTCAGCGGGCAGTCTCTGTTCTGACCTGCGAGGGCACCAACTTGCTCTGGGGTCTGTGCCAGGATTACAGTGGAGGCCACCATCTTGCCTTGGGGCACTACAGACAGCTAGCAGCTGGGGCCAGGTACCAGCAACAAACAAATTGGGAAAAGATCTTTACCAACCCTACATCTGACAGAGGGCTAATATCCAATGTATACAAAGAACTCAAGAAGTTAGACTCCAGAAAACCAAATAACCCTATCAAAAAATGGAGTACAGAGCTAAACAAAGACTTTTCACCATAAGAAATTCAGATGGCTGAGAAACACCTTAAAAATATTCAACATCATTAGTCATAGAAATGCAAATCAAAACAACCCTGAGATTTCACCTCACACCAGTCAGAGTGGCTAAGATTAAAAACTCAGGAGACAGCAGGTGTTGGTGAGGATGTGGAGAAGGAGGAACACTCCTCCACTGCTGGTGAGATGGCAAGGTGGCACAACCACTCTGGAAATCAGTCTGGTGGTACCTCAGAAAACTGGCACTGCAAGTCTCTACAAGACTAGGCACATTGTTGTCAGACAATGAAGCCCAATTAGGGAAACAGGATCAACAGGCAGGTAATAAAGTCAGTGTAAGCCTCTACTCCAGTAGAATGACACACAAGAAGACCAAGGAACACATCTCCTACATACATGTGGGGGTCTATGTCCAGCCATAAAAGGGTTGGACATAGGCCCCCACATGTATGGTTGAAGGTTCAGTCTCTGGATGCTTCCAAGCATCCAGGTTAGTTGGCCCTGTTGGTCTTCTGTGGAGTCTTCCTCCTTTCTGGGTTCCTCAATTCTTCCCTCAACTCTTCTGCAAGACTTCCTGATCTCTGTCTAGTCTTTGTCTGTGTATCTCTGCATCAGTTTCAGTCAATTGCTCAGTGGATCCTTTCATAGGGCAGTTATGCTAGGCTGTTTGTGAATCAAGATTGACAGATGCAATCATTGCTCGAGGCTCCAAAGTATTTAAAGGAAGAAGGCAGTCCTGCAATGTGTCCCTCTTGATCCTCCAACGACAGCTTCTCCATTCCCCACAATTGGCAGGGATTGCCTGTATTCATTTATGTCCATTTCACAATGGGAACTTGTGTATCCGGGCCAGCAGTGACAAATATAACTTTCAGCAGTGTCTTCACATGTTCCCTGTGAATAGACTAACTATGCAGTTATAGTAGTAGAGTAATGTTTGAAGAGGTAACCTGAATTGAGAAAATTCCCTCACAAGATTGGCCTGTACACAAGCCTCTGGTGCATTTCTTGATTGTTGATTGATGTGGGAGGACCCAGGTCATTGTGGACAGTGTCACCCCTAAGCTGTCCTTGGTTCTATAAGAGAACAGGCTAACATATCAGCACTCTCTTGTGATTGAAATATTCACCTGTTCAAACCAGTTCTCAAACATAATTTCCAGATCTATGAAAAATTTGTATTTAGAGAAAGAAGTAGAAAACCATCATAGAGAACAAGACCCAGATGCAGAGATCAAGACATCAAGGAGACAAGCTTCAAATGGTGCATTTACACACAATTTCTGCATACTAGGATCAAAGGAACAAAAGTAGGGGACAAAAAAGATAGTAAAATCTTGGAGACTAGGAAATCTGCTATGACAGGGTGACTCCTAGAGATGACCAAAAACTATACCCATGGTAACTAAAGAAAACCTGAATAATATCCATAGCTATGCTAAAACATATGGAGGAAATCTTACAGGGTCCTACCTCTAGACAAAACTATTGGCAGCTAGTGACTATTGAGAGGGAGCATAGCCTCTTCTTATAAATGGGCACTTTGAATTAGTTATCCAAAACAAAGGGATTAGCGCTGAAACTATATATACAGAAACCATAACAAATACAGTGCAGTTTTGTGTGTGTGTGTGTTGTGTGTTGTGTATAAACAATAATTATCAAATAAATAGAAGCCATGAATTTGAGAGGGTTTGGGGGTAGTGTTGTATAGAATGGCTTAGAGCTAAGGGACTTAGGTGGGGTTGGAAGAAGAAAAGAGAAGTGGAAAAGTGACATAACTAATTTACTAAAATTTCATTAATAAAATAAACAACGAGAAAAAGAAATAAATCAGGCTGAACAACCAATGAGGAAAGGAGAAAGCAAGTCAATAGCACTCCTCTATGTTCTCAACATCATTTCTTGCCTCCAGCTTTCTATCCTAACTTCCCTGGATGATGGACTATGAACTGTAGCTCTATGATAGATGGGCTTAAAATTTTATAGTGATGTCCCAAGATCATTATTCACAAAGGCATAACTTTAGTAGGCCAGTTTTCTATTTCTGTTTTGCATAACCAAATGGTCAGAGAATTGGCCTACACCCTTGCATTGGTTAAAGTTCAAATAAATGGACAAATAGGTGATCCCTTTGAAGTGACTGGTTTTATCTTCTTTAACCAAATTTGAATCTTTCTATCCATTCATGGTGGGGTTTCTATCCAAGAGCAAAACAGTTTTTGCAGGTGAGCTGAGACATACTCATGGAACATTATGCAAGTAGTAAGATGAAATAAAACATCAGAGTACATCTTCTAAGTAGATATTTTCACATTTTCAGTGGTATCTTTTATGAATCATTTCCATTACATTGTAGAGATTTTCTAAGTACTGCCCTCCCCATTAGAGTGTGTTGGTACCAGAACCTGCAAAAACTGTGATAACACATAGGCAACAGTGAGACCTGTACACCTGTTGCCAAGGCAACAACCACCATATTCACAGAATCCATTGGGCTCACCTTTACCTGCGACCATGTCACCATCAGTATATATAAGAGGAGCACACTGCTTCCCTCCCCTCTTCTCTTTCCACTGTCACCTTTGCCCTTTTCCTTCTCAATAAACCTCACGTGGAATTGTTTGGCCTGGTGTGGTCTTTCTGGAGCTGCTGCTGCCCACTGACGGAGTGCATCTCTGACATTGCCATGTGACATTATAGACATTTTGGATTTTTTTTCGAGACAGGGTTTCTCTGTACAGCCCTGGCTGTCCTGGAACTCACTCTGTAGACCAGGCTGGCCTCGAACTCAGAAATCTGCCTGCCTCTGCCTCCCAGAGTGCTGGGATTACAGGCATACGCCAACACCGCCCAGCTCATTATAGACATTTTAATTTTCAAGATTAATTTACATATTTAGTCATAAGGGATAATATGTTCGGATCATTATCACAAATCTCTTAGGTTAAGCACCTTATATATAATAAAGTTTGTTTCTCACACATCTGGAGATTGGGAAATTTAAAATTTTGAAATGGTTTCTACTGAGATTCAATTTTCTGTTTCATAGATGACACTTTTTATGGTCTCTTGTTTTAGCAGAGGCAAAGAAAGCTCCATAGGGTCTTATGTTTCTATATGAATCTTTATTCCTGAGGGCACCATTAGAAAGCAACCAAATTGCTTCTCAATTCCTCCCTTTTTAATGAAATCACACTGTTTTAACATTTTAACATAGAAATCAGGAGGACAAAAATATTCATATCACAGGACTATTTTACTCAGTATATAGTAGCAAGATAAAATTTTCTCTCCAATAGAAATTTTCAGATCTATAATCTCAGAGGTAATTTCTGAATGGTGTGTAGAGAATTCGTGGTAAGGTCCAGCCTGTACAGAAAGGAATGTCTATAAGCAACATACATTCTAGCACATATTTAATTAATGTAGCATGTATAGATACAGGTATTGTAAACCTACACATGAACTTAAGTTCTATAAATGAACTATTTATAAATAAATAAAATGCTATTTTATAACTTTTATTAGATAATTAAGGAATTGATATTTGAATGGTTGTATTAACTTACAGAAATGTAAACATTAAACTGAAGTGAAAAATATGTCATATAAAAGAGGAGAATAGAAATTAGGATAACATATGAGGTATCATGAGTATCATGTATTAACAGTATAATTTTGATGAAAGACAAACAAATTGGATAAAAATTGTACATGATTAAGGGTCATAATTTCTTTAGCCACTGCTTTACTTATGTCATCTCACAATACCAAAACTAGTGAAATTATGACTTAAAAAAGTATTGTCCCAAGTGTTTTTAAGGCCTTCTTAATGTCTTTGTTCCTCAAGCTATAGATAAAAGGGTTCAGCATGGGGGTGACCACTGTATACATTACTGAGGCCACCATGTCCTTCCAAGAAGAGGAAGCTGCATCAGAACTAAGATACACACCAAGGCCTGTCCCATAAAATAAAGAAACTACTGATAGATGAGACCCACAGGTTGAAAATGCCTTATATTTTCCATCTGTTGATGGAATTCTCAAAATGGAAGAAACAATTTTAGAGTAGGAATACAGGATCCCCGTGAAAGGAACGAAGCCAAGAACACATATCAATATATAAAAAGAATATGATTGATTAGAGTATCTGAGCAGGCTATAGTGAGTACTCTAGCATGTTCACAGTAAAAGTGTTTAATTATCTGATTGGTACAGAAGGACACCCGTAGCATCAATAGACTCTGTATCAGAGAATATGAAAAGCTAATAACCCATGATACAAGAACCAGTAAGCTGCTTAGATGCAGATTCATAATGACTGAATAGTGAAGAGGGTGACAAATGGCCACAAACTGGTCATAGGCAATCACGGTGAGGAGAAATGTGTCCATGCCTGCAAAGACCATGAAAAAATACATCTGGGTGATACATTCTGCATAGGTGATAGACTTGCTCTGTGTTTGGATGCTCAGCAACATCTTAGGGATAGTCGTAGAGATAAAACAAATGTCAGAAAAGGACAGATTAGATAGGAAGAAGTACATGGGAGTATGCAGGTGAGAGTCAATGCTGACAGCCAGAATGATGAGCAGATTCCCAATCACAGTGACCACAAACATGATCAGAAACAGTCCAAAAAGCATGGGTTGATGCTCTGGATATTGAGAAAATCCCAGAAGCAAAAATTCTAAAATATTTGTTTGGTTTTCTGGTTTCATGTTGTTGACAAATAAGGTAGACACCTATGGGAGAGAAAGATTGGGAAATATACACCACAGTCTCTAAGGTCTCTGTCTTTTTATTTATTGAGATAACTGGACATAAATGTCTTATGACTATCAAACTGAGGATTACACATATTCTCACTCATTTAAAAGATGATCTCATTAACTTTCCTTTGGGAGGCTTCTGTTTGAGTTTTGTTTTTTTGTTTTTGTTTTTCTTATCTCTACTTAGAACTATTAACTCTTCAAGGTTTAAACCACATGAAGATCAGAAAACCTTTGGAAATATTGAGGTCAAAGCAGTAAGTGTCTAAAACTATTTTATATCCTTTATCTATGATGGATCCAGTCTGATTCCCAATCTCAGTTCTCAATATTTTTCAGTAGTTACTCTAAATTCTGATCATTCAGAAAAGTTTTTGTTTGTGAACATGATTATACCTTCTCTGTATCCTTTTCCTCTGAGATACTTTTCCTTTTTAGATACCTTCATCATTTTAATATTTGCCTTTTTGTGTATGTGGTAAAATTTCATGGCTGACTCGTTGATTACCATTTCCATCAGGTCTCAATACCAGGTGAGTATTGGGCCTAGAGGAAGATTTTACATGGCTTTGTCAGCTGAATTAATGAATCAATGAATACATAAACAAATAACTTTCTACTTCTTTTGCATTTCTACTACAATCTGGGCATCTTTGCAAAATCTTCACTAACTCTATCTTTAAAGAAAACTACTATAAAGAGACAAGATAAGTAAAATAGGAGGAAAGTATAGAAAAAGTGTGGCCACTTAGTACACTGGCTCTTCAATCAATTCTAATTCATTAAATTCCTAGCAATATACCTACATGTCCCTAAAAGTTATCCTATTCTTCCCTTCAATAGTATTTTTAGGTAATTTTACCATGTATCCTTCCCTGCAGTAACCTTCCCTTATCAACTCTAAGCTTTTCCTGAATCAGCAACACGTGGCTCATAGCTTTTTCTTAAATCCTTTGTAGTTAAAACAAAGGTAATCAGAGGAATACATCCAGAAATTGAATGTTAGGGTACATTTACAAAGAATTGACATTCATGGTTGTGTTTAGAATATAAATAAAAATTCTCCTAAACATCCATTCTTGAAAATACTCAATACTCATTTTCTTTGTCCTTCCCTTTGCATATAAAATCACCAAAGACCCTCCATCTCTGAGTAAAAATCCCTTTTCTTAAATATAATTAAGGTAAGAAGATATTTAGTCTGCAGCATGTTTTTATTTCCTAGATAATTAAATATTGCTTTTTTAAAGAAAGGTTTAAGATCAAAATGATGAACATATTAAGTGAGCAGGGTAATATACATGACAAAGGAGAAACAGAAGGAAAGAACCTTAATCTGAAAGATAAATCAGATGGTCTGGATGCTATAGACTTTGTTGGGAAGAACTCAGAAGTCACATGGACTGGGGTTATGGACCAGTGTTTGAATGTTTTCCCAGCATCTTCAAGAGTCTAGATTTTATCCAACAACTACAAAGGAGTGTTGTTCACTGCACTGTTAACCTATCTCTTGAATTCTTACCTACAGTAAAATCAACAATCACACTATTGTTTAAAAAATAGTCACATTATAAATAACATCATTTTGAGAAACTCACTTATAAGAAATAATGTAATTGTTCTGTTCTTTGTGTCTGGTATTGCTGGGAAAAATTGTTTAGTTACATCAGTAAGTTTCAAAGATTTGAGTTAGGCTTTTATTGGTTCTTAAAATTTTGGGGAAACTCTTCTTCAAGAAAAGTTTCCTTAGACAGGCCTCTGTTTGATTCTGTGAAAATAAACATGCAGTTTTGTTTCTGTACTAACATTTCCATCTCCAAGAAGTAGAGAGGGAAGAAGTGGCAGTTATAGTACTCAATAATTAAACACTAGGCTAAAGTTTACTTGCTGAATGGATTCAGAGGGCATCTTTGAATGTAATCTGTTTTGGTAAATTCAGAGATGGAGTTCTTGAGTATGGGTGTCTGAAAAAAATTATCTAGTTGGAGGTATGAGAATAAGGAACGTTAGCATGGAATATTAAAGGATAATATGCAAGACTCAACCAATAAATCTAGTATTCCTTGCAAAATTGTTTAAGTGCACAGTGGTAAATGGAAAGGCAAACAATGACAGGATAGACATAGTCCAGGACAACTCCCAAAATACATAGAGATAAACCTAGAGAAGTAGTGATGGATGGCTGATACACAAGGCTGTGTACTGACTACATTAAAAAATCCTGTTGTAAATTATGAGTTTTTCTTGTGATTCAGAGCCAACACACAGCAATTAGAACAGAGAAAACTAAGTATAGAGGTACAGCGATATGAAATATTCACATATTCAAACTGCAAAGAGAAACTCAAGCTTTTCATATCATAAGATAAAAATAAGGGTTGCAACAAGAAGAAAATGATGTGAATGTCTTGCTAACAGAGTCTAATTGATCATGAGACCTCTGATTGAGCAAGTGCGTAAAGAAAAATAATGAAGCCTATGATTCTCTAATGTTTCCAAATCTGCATGGTATGTGATAGAGAGGATTTAGTAGTAGACCATTGCTTTTCCCCAACTTTCTTCTTTCGCTCATCTTATTCTAGTGCTTATGCACCAAAGCTCTTTATAGTGTCTTTTCAAAAATCTGTATATTCCTTTTAATCAATAGGGCAATTTAGTTTAAGTGGACACAGACATGAATTCATCTGCATCTACACATATGATTTTCAGCAAACAGACAGGAAATAGTTGCTGTGAGAACAAAATCTCAGATTACCTGTTTCTGTTCTCAACATCACCTCATACTTGATCCTCATGTGTTTTGGCATATATGCAAAGACCTGGATGCAATGTCTACACTCTGTAAATATTTAGTGCACAGCATAGGGGAGAATACTTGAAAGTTTTTGTGGATTCTTCTTATTTGAGAACTTATTAATAAAATGCTTGCACAATGTCCTTCACTGGCTTGGGAGACATCACGATCAAAAACATGGACAACCATTATACTCTAGATGTTCTGACCCTTGAGATTTCCCAAAATGTGGAAAACTCAAATGAATAACTGCATACTATTTGATTATATGTTACTGCATGTATCCACCTTCCCTTAAATTAAAAAATTACATAAAACATCTTGATCTTTTAATCTGTTCTCTTCTTTACACTGTACAAAAGAGAGAGGAATATGCTGTGTATACATAAATTCTGGTTTTAGAAACTAATTTCTTTGATAAAAAGAAAGCTGACTCTTTCTTGTGGAAGCGAAATTCTAGTAAGCTCAACATACAAAAGGAAAGTAGGAGTAGAAATAGAGTAGAAATATCAGGAGAAGCCTGAGATAGACTCAAAGAAGTGAGTGTGAAAGAAAAGTTATAAATGCTTGTTCTAGGCTGAGAGAATGGAAGCTGTGGCTTTCATCATAAGATCTCTCAGAACTAGAAGAGAACAACTTCACTGTAAATTGTCACCAGGCTCTATCATGTACAACTTATAGTGATAACTAATTCACTAAGCAGTTTTGTTCAGGGGAGTCTTTGGTTATCATAGTGTTCCTGTGTTCCTGTAAACAAAACAAAACAAAAAACAAAACCATATTATCTCCCCAGCAAATCTAACTACAAATAATATAAATTCAAAGTAAATGGTAACTATGAAAATGTAACTTGAAGTAAATATACTAGTGATTCTATTTTTTCTCAGAGCAACCTCTTCATGAAATAGCAGGTTCCCTTACCTATGCTGAAGAGTTAATACTCTTCCTATCAACCACTCCATTCTCCATTTCCTCCAACATCTGTTGGACTATATAGGCTTGGCAACATATACTCACCATGAACTAACTCCTTTGAATTTTACTTGCTCAAGGAACATTGGTTATGAGAGACAGAAGGTTTGTTCACAAGAAAAAGGTGAAAGAACCAAACATATGGGGAAGTACCTGGATTGTTTCTTCTGGTAAAGACATGCAATGTGTTCAGTCTTGTTAACTATAAGTTATAAGTTCCCCCTGGGAGTTGTATCCCTTTGAAGCTAATTATACAAATTGATCAATGGTATGTTCATTCCCTTCTAATCAAGGGCAAAGACTACACAAGAAAGAGGCTCTAAGATCTCAATTTCTTATCACTAGGAGAATAATCACTGGATATATCTATGATTACCTTCTCATGTGTTTCTTCTCTGAGAAAGAAGCACCAAATTTTTCCAAGATGGCCTACTGATGGTACATGTTAAAACTTTTGACTTGTACTTGACTACTCAGGTTGCATATCAAGGAATCACAGAAATTAGTAGGTTTGAAATTTTCAAAAATAAGCTTGATGTTGGTTTCTTTGTGCATATGTGAAGGAGAGGTATAGCTGGGTCATACAGAAGATTTATTTATACATTTTCATAGATATTTTGAGCATTAATGTCACTGATTTCTAGAATAGCAGCAAAAAATTGCTTTATTATCATCAGTGAGTAAGGAATCTCCTTTCCTAAACCTTACCAGCATTTGTAGTCAATTGTTTTGTTGATCTTAACCATTTTTACTGGGGTGAGAAAGAATGTAACATTTTTTTTAATTTGCCCTTCCCTAATTGCTAAGGATGACCAAATTTTTTGATTATTTCTTATGCATTTTGATATGTTCTGTTGAGAATTTCATGTTTATACTACTAGCCCGTTTTATTTGGGTAATTTGTTACTTTTACTTTTTTAGTTCTTTGCCTGCTTTGGATATTAATCCTCTGTCAGATGTGTATCTGGCAGAGATTTGGTCCTATTCTGTGTGGTTCTTTAATATATTGCTGAGAGCTAGGCCCAGTGATGGCTGATGGCCAGGTCCCACAGTGGAGTTAAGAAATCAGTGAGGGAAGACAAGAGTCAAAGAGGTAGCAAGACTCTTGCAGCCTGGCTGATTTTCAGAGTGCTTCTTTTTTTATATAGAACTCAGAAAGCAACAGTGATTCATGTTGTTCCAATGTACAGATCATATAATTTTATCTCCCAACATGTGTTCTAACTTCCTCTTGTTGTAGCTGCAACTCTGTCTGCCTCCTTAGAGGTTGGTTCCCACTCAGGAGAACCACGTGAGACACTGTGCTCTATTCCCTTGCCTCCTGTCCCACCAACAAGCCCAACATCCGTGTGACTGGACTGTCCTTTAGGAGCTCCATCTTCTTTCCTATTCACACCTCTCCTTGTAATCAAGGATCTGAACTCCACATCTCAGTCCACAGCTCTACCTGACTTTTGGGAGGCCTGCTGCAACCCAAAAGAATAAATTCCTGAGGCCTCTTACTCTCAGTATCTACCAGGCCAGCCAATACCAGTGGAAATCAGATGGTTAAAGACAAGCAACATGATGAAGGAAAGGCAGACCAATATTCTACAATCAGAACACTGATGCTTTATTACTCCAAGCCTGGACTATCTTATCACACCTGTAAAACAAGGGAATGACCTCAATTTTTATATCCTGAAAATGATAGAAGCCATTAAATAGGAAATAAATTCCTTAAAGAAATGCATTAAAATAAAATCAAGCGCTCGGCGTTGGTGGCACACGCCTTTAATCCCAGCACTTGGGAGGCAGAGGCACGTGGATTTCTGAGTTCGAGTCCAGCCTGGTCTACAGAGTGAGTTCCAGGACAGCCAGGGCTACACAGAGAAACCCTGTCTCGAAAAAGCAAAAAACAAAAAAGAAAACAAAAAAACAAAAAAGCAAGCAAACAAACACACAAACAAAAAACAAAAAACAACCCCCCCCAAAAAAAACCAAAAAAAAAAAAACCAAAAAAAAGACAAAAACAAAACAAAACAAAACAAAACAAAACAAAAAAAAAGTAAAATCAAGCAGACAGAGCCCTTAAAGAGAAAACCAATAAATCTCTTAAGGAAATACATGAAAACACAATCAAACAGGTGAAGGAAATGAATAAAATTGTTCGAGACCTAAATATGGAAATAGAAGCAATAAAGAAATCTCAAATAGAGACAACACTGGAGGTAGAAAATCTAGGAAAGAGAACAAAAACTACAGATGAAAGCATGACCAACAGAATACAAGAGATGGAAGAGAGAATCAGGCACAGAAGATTCCATAGAAGAAATCAATGCTCATGCCAACGAAAATGACAAATCTAAAATTTTTCTAACATAAAACAGCCACAACATTAGGGATCTATGAAAAGACCAATAATAATAATAATAATAATAATAATAATAATAATAATACAAGATTACCAGTTTAAAGAATTAGAAAATATATTCCAAAATTCATGAAAAAAAAGTTCACTAAGGACAAGCAAAAGCTTGCTGTAAATTACAAGAAGTTTACACAACACGAAATAGATTGCACTGGAAAAGAAAATCCTTCCACCACATAATAATTGGAACAGTAATTTTACAGAACAAAGAAAGAATGTTAAAAGCTGCAAGGGACAAAGGCCAAACAATATATGAAGTCAGACCTGTTAGAATTATACCTTCCTTTTCAACAGAGACTCTAATCGTCAGAAGATCCTGGACAGATGTCTTACAGGCCAAATGGGAACACAGATGTCAGCCCAGACTACTATACCCAGCAGAACTTTCAATTTTACATAGATGGAGAAACCAAGATATTTCATGGATAATAAAATTTCGAGAATATTTTTCCATTAATCCAGCCATACAGAGGGTATTAGAATACAAATTACAATATAGTGGGTAACTACACTCAAGAGAACACTATAAATTAATCATCTCATAGCAAAACAAAAGAATAGATTCACACATATAGAGTACAACCATAAATGTCAAAATTATAGGATCTAACAATTATTAGTCACTAATATCACTCAACACCAATGGTCTGAATGCATGAAAAAGACACAGGCTATTAGAGTAGATAAATAAAGAGGATCCATCATTTTGCCGAATACAGGAAACACACCTCAGCATCAAATATAGCAACTACCTCAGAGTAAAGGTCTGGAAAGGTTATTCCAAGCAAACAGAGGCCAAAAATGAAGCTGAAAATAGCCATTCTAATATCTAATGAAATAGACTTTTAACAAAAAGTAATCAAAACTGATGGGGAAGGACACTTCAAACTCATCAAAGAAAAAAAATCCACCAAGAATATTCCTCAATTCTGAAAATCTATACACCAAATGCTAGGACCCACACATTCATTAACAAAACATTACTAAATTTCAAATCACACATTGAACCCCACACAGTTACAGTGGGAAACTTTATCACCCTACTCTCTCTAACAGAAATGTCATTGAAGCAGAAACTAAATACAAATGATGACATTAACAGATGGTAAGTAGCAAATGAATCCAACAGATATCTCTCCAGTATCTTTCATTACCAAACAAAAAATATACCTTCTCATATGCTTACAAAACCATCTCCAAAATTGGCCTTATAATCAGGTACAAAGCAAACCTCAGCAGATACAAGAAGATTGAAATAACCGCCTTCATCTTCTCTGATCACTATGGATTAATGCTGGACTTCAACAAGAACAAAAACAATGAAAAAATAACAAGAACAACAACAACAACAACAACAACAACAACAACAGAAATAACCAAGAGCCCACATACTTATGGAAACTGAACAATGCTTTACACAATCAACACTGGGTCAGGGAAGAAAAAAAAGATATTTAAGACTATCTAGCATTAAAGTCCAATCAAGTGACAACATACCCAAACTTATGGGACATAATGAAAGCAGTCCTAAGAGGAAAGTTTATAGTACTACATACTTTCATAAAGAAGTTGAGGAGATCTTACACTATCACGTAAAAAGCATACCTGAAAGCTATAAAACAAAAAGAAACCAAAGCATCCAAAAGATATAGACAGCAGGAAATAGTCAAGCTCAGGGCTGAAATTAATCAGTTGGAAACAAAGATAACAATACAAATTATGAACAAATTCAAAAGCAGTTTCTTTGAGAAAATCAACAAGATATCCAAATCTTTATTCAAACAAACTAAAAGACAGAGAGATGGTAGCCAAAGGAAATCAGAAATGAAAAGGGAGATATAACAATAGAAATCGGGAAAATTAAAAAAAAATTAGGTCTTCCTTCAATAGCCTGTCCTCCACAAAATTAGAAAATCTAAGTTAAATGAATGATTTTCGAGACAAATACCACTTATCAAAGTTAAATTTAGGTAAGGTCTCTAAACTGTCCTATGAAACTTTAGGAAATAGAAGCAGCTATTAAAAGCTCCCTGCCCCACAAAAATCCTGCAACCTCATGATTTTAGCACAAAATACTAGCAGACTTTCAAAATAAAGCTAATACAAATACTGCTCAAACTATTCCTTAAAATAGAAAAAAAGTGAACACTGCCAAACTCATTCTATGAGGATACAGTCACTACACAAAGACTCAAAAAAGAGAGAATTACAGACTATTTTTTCTTATGAACATTGATGCAAAAAAAAAAAAAACAACTCAATAAAATTCTCCCAAACCGAATCCAAGATAACATAAAAATCATCATTCACCACGATTAAGTAAGCTTCATGCTGGGGATGCAAGGATAGATCAGTCCATGAAAATCCATCTAATCCATAAATATATTGAAAGAAAAAAATCACATGGTCATCTCATTAGATGCTAAAAGAGCCTTTACCAAAAACATACACTTGTTTCTGTTAGAAATCTTGGAGAGATCAGGTATACAAATTGCATTCCTAAACATAATAATAGTGCTATACAGCAAACTAATAGCCAACATCAAAGTAACTGGAGGGAAACTTTAAGCATTTCCAATAAAATCAGTGACAAGACCAGGCTCCCCAGTCTCTCTCCATCTATTCAATATGGTACTTAAAGTTCTAGCTATAGCAATAAGACAGCAAAAGTAAATCAAAAGGATTTGTAAAGGATGAAGTCAAAGTATCATTATTTGCAGATGACATGATATTATATATTAGGAATCCCCCAAAATCCTACCACAGAATGACCAAACAATCTGATAATCAACTTTAGCAATTTCACAATAGCTACAAATAATATACAAGAAGTTGATGTAACTCTAACCAAAGAAATGAAAGACCTGTATGAGAAAAACTTCAAGTCTATTAAGGAGTAAATTGAGAAAGACCTCAGACCATGAAAAGATCTCCCATGGTCATGGGTAGGTAGGATTAACATAGTGGAAATGGCCATTTTTCCAATAGTAAGCTACAGAATCAATGCAATTTTAATCAGATTACAACACTTTTTTATAGAACATGAAAAAGCAATTCTCAACTTCATATAGAAAAACAAAACATCCCAGATAGTGAAAACAAGGCTGATCAATAAAAAAAATCATTTGAAAAAAATCACCATTCGTAATCTCATTCTGCACTATAGAACAACAGTGATAAAAACTTCATTGTATTGGTATAGAATTAGACAGGTGGATCAATGGAATCAAACCAAAGATCTGTAACTAAACACACATACCTATGGACACTTAATTTTTGATGAAGAAGCTAAAACAATACAATGGAAAAAAGAAAACATTAAAAATGGTGCATATCTAAGTGGATGTTTGCATGTAGAAGAATGCAAATAGATCCATATTTATCACCCTACTCAAAACACAAGTCCAACTGGATCAAAGATATCAACAGAAAAGCCAGTACACTAAATCTAATAGAATTGAAAGCCTTGAAGTAATTGGTATAGGAGACAACTTCCTGAACAGAACAAAAATAGCTCAGGCACTATAATCAACAATTGAAAAATGGGATCTCATGAAACTCAAAAGTTTCTGTAAGACAAAGGATACTGGCATTATGATAAAATAGCAATCTACAGATTTGGAAAAGGTCTTCCCTAACCCTATATCCACAGAGGTATAATATACAAAACATATAAAGAACTCAGGAAGTTTGACTCCAGCAAACCATGTACACTAGTTAGAAAGTGATGTATAGAGATAAACAGAAAATTCTCAACAGAGGAATCTCCAAATACTTAAAGAATTGTTTGCCATCTTTGGTCATCAGAGAAATGAAAATGAAAATGACCTTAGGATTCCATCTATTCCAATCAGAATAGCTATGTTAAAAACTCAAATGATAGAATATCCTGGTGTGAAGATGGAGAAATGGGAACACTCCTCCATTGCTTGTGTTATTGTAACCTTGTACATCTCCTCTGGAAATCAGTCTGGGGTTTTCTCAGCATATTGGAAGTAGTTCTACTTGAAGTTACAGCTATATTCCTCCTGTGCCCATACTGAAAATATACTTCACTATCCCACAAGGACATGTGCTCTACTCTGTTCATAGCAGCCTTTTTCATAATAGTTAGAATTTGGAAACAACCCAGATGTCCCTCAACTGAAGAATTGATACAGAAAATATGGTTAATTTACACAATGGAATAATATTCAACTATTAAAAATGAGGATATCGCTGGTTACCATCTGCACCCAGGACCTAAGGCTCTAAGGTCTGCTGTACACAGGTACTGCAAGGAGAGAGCTACTCTCTCAGGAGAGCTCTCATGCTCTGTTCAGTGGTGAGAAAGCCACTTTCTCTCCAATAACTCTCCAAAGGGGGATAGTCCTGGAGCACACTGGGCACAGAAACAGTGGAGCAGCTGGGAAAGGATCTTTCCATTCACCATCTACACCCAGTAGCTAAGACTGTTTCAAATCCCTTTCTATACAGGTCTCACCAGTAGAGAGATGCTCTCCCAGGAGTGCTGACACAGGCTTACAGACCCACAGGAGGGACAAGCTCCAGCCAGAGATAGCAAGACCAACTAAAACCAGAGATAACCAAATGGTGAAAGGCAGATCCAAGAACCCTACCAACAGAGACCAAAGCTACATGGCATCATCAGAAGCCAGTTCTCCAACCACAGGAAGTCTTGGATACCCCAGCACTCCAGAAAAGCAAGGTTTGAGTTCAAAATCACATTATTTGATGCCAATAAAGGACTTTAACAAGGATATACATTATTCCCTTAAAGAAATACAGGAGAACACAGGTAAACAGGTAGAAGATCTTAAAGTGGAAACACAAAAACCTTTAAAGAATTACAGGAAAACACAACCAAACATGTGAAGGAATTGAAAACCATCCAAGTTCTAAAAATAGAAGTAGAAACAATAAAGAAATCACAAAGTGAGACAACTCTGGAGATAGACAACCTTGGAAAGAATTCAGGAGTCATAGATCCTGGTAAAGCCTCTCAGAGGACAAGCATGCTAGGCTCTTCTCTGTACACAGAATGTGACATCAGTAATACAGTAAGGATTTGATGCCTGTCCATGGGATGAATTCCAAATTTCTGGCACATATGTAGCAGAAGACTGCCTTGTTTGACCTCAGAGGCATAGACTGCATCTAACAATGCAGAGACTTGATGCCACAGCGACAGGAGATGTGGGTGTTTTAGGTGAGTGTGCATGTGTGGGTGAGGGTGATGTGTCAGTGGTGAAGCAGCCTCTCAGGTGCAAAGGGGAAGAGTTTGATGTGAAGAACTCCTGGAGGGAGGACCAGGATGGGGGTAACATTTGGAATGTAAATAAATATGACAATTAAAACAACAACAAAAGGAAGACATGAATTTTATAAGCAAATAGATAGAATTAGAAAATATCATCCTCAGTGAGGTAACCCAGACCCAAAAGAACATCATGGTATACACTAATTGATAAGTGAATATTAGCCATAAAATACAAGATACACATGCAATACTTATTCCAAATAAGCTAAAGAAGTAGGAAAGCCCAAATGATGATATTTGAATCTCACTTAGAAGAATAAAATATTAATAATAGGCAGAGGCAGTTGAACTGGGTAGGAGAGAGAATGCAGATGGGACTAGGTGGGGTCAGGATCAGATGTGGGAGAGACAGGATAGATGGCCAGAAGACCTGGAAAATGAATGGAAATTTGCAGTTTCTGGGAATAGAGGGTAGGAGGAATCTCTAGGAAGTGCCAGAGGTTTGGAATGGGGGAGGCATTCAGTAGTCAATGTGGGTGACCTTAGGTGAGACTCATCACAAGTTGGGAAATGAAACATGAAGAGGTCACCTCCTGCAGCCAGACAGAAACCTCAGTAGAGAGCTAAGGACACCAACCTACCCACAAACTTATGACAAAAAGTTTTTCCTGTTCAAAAGTAATGCAAGGACAAAGATGGAGCAGAGACTGATGGAATTGCCTATCAATAACTGTCCCAACTTGATACACATGCCAGGGGAAATCACCAGTCCATGACACTATTAATGATGCTCTGTTATGCTTATAGACAGGAGCCCAGCATAACTGTCCTCTGAGACCCTGCACCTATTGCCTGACTGAAACAGATCAGAAACCCACAGCCAAACATTGGATGTAGTTTGGGGACTCTTATGGAAGAGCTCAGGAAAGGACTGAAAGCACTTAAGGGGATAAGATCTCTACAGGAAGACCAGCAGTGTCAACTAACCTGGACCTTTGAGGACTCTCAGAGTCTGAGCCACCAAACAAAGAGCATGAATGTGCTAGATCAAGGCCCCAGGCACAAAGGACTGCCCAATGTGTTCTCAGTGGGAAAGGTTGCTGATCTAACCAGTTAGCGACTTGATGTGCCAGTATTGGGGGATACATCTCTTAAATAAATACAGCAACTCAAAACAATTGGAGGAAGCAAATTAATTCATTAAAGAAAGCCGAGAAAAAACAGTTGAAGGAAACAAATAAACTATTGAAGGGCTCAATAGAAACAGAAATAATAAAAAATGTACTATGGTTATTCTGGAAACAAAAAGTCTGGTAAATGCAGGAAGTACAAATGCAAGCATCACTAATATGGGAAGATTTGTGTGTGACTCAAGGTTTAGTAATGTTTCTTTTATAAATATTGCTGCCCTTATATTTGGGGCTTATATGGTAAGACATGAAATATCATCTTAGTGGATATTTCCTTTGATGAGTATGAAATGTCCTTTCCCATATCTTGGTTAATTTTAGTTTCAAGTATGTTTTTTTAGATATTAGAATGGTTACTCTATCTTGTTTCCTAGGTCCCCTGGCTTGGAAAATCTTTTGCTAAACCTTTTCAAGTAATGGACAGTGGACAATGATGAATGGTATTGGTATGTCTTGCAATTATTGACCTTTGCTGACACCGGTCTTCATTGCTGATGCTGGGTGGTATTGAGATGCTTTACAATTCTTTGTTGCTCATCATTTTTCATGACTTCATAGAGAGAAATGCACCAAAAGACTTCTGTTGTTGCTGTGGCAAATCCTTGCCATTTCTTCAGATTCTGGCCCATTGGCAAAGCCTTGGAGTTATTTCTGGATCAACTTGCCATTGCTGATTTTGTGAACTGAACAACTAATATCCTGACAATGCAGACTAGATTTTCTTCAAGGAAATATTTTGCTTCTGGTCTGTGTCTCCACATGGGCAAGAATGGCACACATTTTTCCCACACCAACATCCTACCAGTCTCCCATGAGCTCTGCTTTAACCAGTGATGCAGTTGAGACACCTACCAAAACACACACATCAGGTGGGATCCCCACAGAGCCTAGCGTACTTGGGATCTATCCAGCTCTACCTGAAATGCATAGACTTCTTGGTCTGGCCCTCCATCTGAAACCAAAGAAGATCTTGTCTCTAAACCAAAAACTGCCTGACTGCCAAGAGGTTCACTCTAATCAGGAAGACAAGAAGTCTGCCCTAACCAAGGACTTAGGAGTTCTGATCTAACCAGGGACCCAGGAATCCCCTCTTCACCCAACCAAAGACAGCACTGCCTGCCTCCCAGGAGTCCTTGTAAATTCCTGCAATGAGACAGGCCTCAGTAAAAGCATCCAGAGCAGTTACCAGCAGATATAACCAAATGGCTAGAGGCAAGCACAAGAATATAAGCAACAGAAGCCATTGTAATTCAGCACCATTAGAACTGAGTTATTCCACAACAGCAAGCCATGAATACCCTAAGACATCTGAAAAGCAAGATTCTTAACCAAAATCCCATCTCATGAAGATGATAGATGCCTTTAAAGAGGATATAAATAGTATCCTTAAAAAAATACAGGAAAACACAGGGAAACTTTAAGTGATTTAGTTGTTTCCCTTTAAGGGCTTCTACCTGTTTGCATGTGTTTTCCTGTATTTATTTCAATAAAGCAGGTGAAGAAATTGAACAAAACTGTTCAAGATCTAAAAACAGAAAGAGAAACAATAAAGAAATCCCAAATGGAGGCAATCCTGGAGACAGAAAACCTAGGAAAAAAGACATCAGAAGCAAGAGATGCAAGCATCAGCAACAGAAGTGTGAATCTCAGGCATAGAAGATAACATAGAAGATATTGACACATTGGTCAAAGAAAATAAAAAGTGTAAAAAGCTATCAACTCAAGACATCAAGGGAATTTAATACACAATGAGAAGACCAAATCTAGGAATAATAGGAATAGAATATTGTGAAGAGTTCCAGTTCAAAGGGCCAGAAAACATCTGGAACAAAATTGTAGAGGAAATCTTCCCTAACTTAAAGAAATAGATGGCTATAAACACACAAGAAGCCTACAGAACAGCAACTGGATTGGACCAGAAAAGAAAATCCTATTGTCACATAATAATTAAAACACTAAATGCACAGAAAAAAGAATATTAAAAGCTGTTAGG
Source organism: Apodemus agrarius (assembly GCA_964023405.1). Classification (NCBI taxonomy): domain Eukaryota; kingdom Metazoa; phylum Chordata; class Mammalia; order Rodentia; family Muridae; genus Apodemus; species Apodemus agrarius. The sequence continues at coordinate 19,967,142 of OZ030012.1, read as the reverse complement.
GAAAACCACCAAGAAACATGTAAAGGCAAAACTATCAGAATAACAGCCCACTTCTCAACAGAGACTTTAAAAGCCAGAAAATACTGAACAGATGTCATGCAGAGAACACATATGCCATTCAAGAATATTATACCCAGCAAAACCCTCAATCACCATAGATGAAGAAACCAAGATATTCCATGACAAAATCAAATCTAAAGAATATTTTTCAACTAATCAAGCCTTAGAGAGGTCATTGGAAGGAAAGCTCCAATACAAAAATTGTGCCAAAGTCAAGAAAAGAAAAGAAATTAATCATCTCACAACAAACTCAAAGGAAGAGAACCACACACACATATCACTTTCAATAACAAAAATAACAGAAATGAACAATCATTGGTGTTCAATATCTCTCAGCATCAATTGACCCAATTCTCCAATAAAAACAAACAGGCTAAGAGACTGCATACATAAAAAGAATCCAGCATTTTGCTTCATAAAAGACACACACCTCAGTAACAAAGATAGACACTACCTCAAAGTAAAAGGGTGGAAAATATTTTCAAGCAAATGATCCCAAGAAACAAGTTGGAGTAGCACTTTTGTTGGACACAAGCCTGTGGCTAGTGTTCTGGCAGGACTCCACCCCTACAGTCACCTGGCTACAGCCAGATTTTTCCCTGTCCCACAGTTACTTGACAATATCCAGGTAACACAGCCCACTTCTTGGCCACTGCTAGCTCTTTTGCTTTTCTCTCCTGCCCTTACACTCTTGCCCCCCTATTTACCACCTCTCCCATTCTTTTCCCCTCTTTCCATGTTGTCATGGCCAGCTCTCATCCTTTTATCTTTTCTTTCTCTCTTTACTTCTCTATCTCGTTTTCTCTTCCTACTTTTATATAATAAGGCTTTGAAACTATGGACTGTCTCTTCTTATCAAAACCCACCATGTAGGAGCAGTGAAACAGGCTTCTCCAGCAACCAGAAAAAACCAAGACACTTCTCAGCCAGTCCTCCTCAACAGGTACCCAGGGCCCACGCCAGAATGGCACTGCCTTCTGAGGAAGAGCCCCCTCTCTGCAAGCTGGGCAGCTTTCCCTCTGCAGGTACACGGGTGCCTGTCATCCATATACAGGTGTGTGGGTCCTGCCTGCCCATTTTCCTGGCAGTGCAAATACACTGAGGCCCTGCTTGTTTTTTCCCCACACTCCTAATATCCCATAAAATATACTTTCAACCAAAAATTATCAAGTGAGATGGAGAAGAACAATGCATATTCATCAAGGAAAAACAATCCACCGAGAGGAAGTATCAATTATGAGCATCTATGCCCCAAATGCAAAGGCAGTCACATTTGTAACAGAAGTGTTACTAAAGCTCAGAACGCACACTGAACCTCACAGGATAATAGTGGGGGACTTCAACAACCCATGCTCACCAATGAACCAATCATATAAACAGAAATTCAACAGAAACACATTGAAAAATGACAGAAATTATGAACCAAATGGATTTGACAGATATCTATGTAATGTTTCAGCCTAAAACAAAAGAATATACTTTTTTCCTCCTTGCCTCCTGGTACCTTCAAAATTTACCATATATTTGGCAGAAAACAAGCTTTAACAGATACAAGAATATTGAAGTAATCCAATGCATTCTATTCATTATTGCAGACAAAGGCTGGTCTTCAATAACAATATAAACAACAGAAAGCCCACATACTCAGGAAATTGAACAACTCTCTACTCAATGATAACTTGGTCAGGGAAGAATAAAGCAAGGAATCAAACACTTTTATAAGTTAATGAAAATGTAGGAACATCATATGCAAACTAAGACAAAATGAAAGCAGTGCTAAGAAGAAAATTCATAGCATTGAGTGCCTACATAAAGAAATTGGGGAGATCCTACACTAGCAAGTTAACAACACATCTGAAAGCACTAGAAGAAAAAGAAGCATACACACCCAAGAGGACTAGATGGCAGGAAATGATCTATCTCAGGGCTGAAATCAACTAAGTTAAAATCAAGAGAACTACACAAAGAATCAACTATGTAAGAGTTGTTTTTCTGAGAAAAACAAAAAGGATAAACCTTTAGCCAAAGTAACTAAAGGGCACAGAGACAGTATCCAAATTATCAAAATAAGAAATGAAAAGGGAGAGATAATAATAGAAAATGAAGAAATAAAAAAAACCCCAATAGATCCTACTACAAAGGCCTATACTCAAGAAAAATGGAAAATGTGGGTGAAGTGGACTATTTTCTAAGCAGATACAAGGTTCCAAAGTTAAAATAAGATCAGAGAAGTTATCTACTCAGTCCTCAAATGCATAAGGAAATAGAAGCAGTAATGAAAAGTCTCCAAACCATAAAAGCCCAGTCCATGATGGTTTTAGTCCAGAATTCTATCATACCTTTAAGGAGGACCTAATATGATTACTCCTCAAAACATTTCAAAAATATAAACAGAAGGAACACTACCTAATTCATTCTAGGACATCACAGATATGCTGAAACCTAAACCAAAGAAAGATCCAAAAAAGAAAGAGAACTTCAGACCAATTTCTCTTGACAATATCGATGGAAAAATACCCAATAAAGTTCTTCCAAACCCAATCAAAGAACACAGAAAGCTAGCCTTCACCCTGATCAAGTAGACTTCATTCCAGTGATGCAGGGGTTGATCAATATATGGAATCCATCAACTTAGTCCACTATATAAACCATCTCAAAGAAAAAAAACCTACATGGTCATCTAATTAGATGCTGAGAAAGCATTTGACAAAATTCAATACCTCTTTATGGCAAAAGTCTTGAAAAAGATCAGGAGTTCAAGGCCCATACCTAAACATCATCAATGCAATATACAGCAAACCAATAGCAAACATGAAACTAAATGGTGAGAAACTTAAAGCAATCCAACTAAAATCAGGGGCTAGACAAGGCTGCCCACTCTCTCACTATCTATTGAATATACTATTCAAAGTCTTAGACAGAGCAATTAGATAACAAAAGGGGTAAAATGGATACAAATTCTGAAGAAAGAAGTCAAAATAATATTATTTGCAGATGATATGATAGTATAATTAAGTGGCCCCAAAAATTCCACCAAAGAACTCCTAAACCTGATAAACAACATCAGCAAAGTGTCTGGATATAAAATTAACTCAAACCAATCAGTAGCTCTCCTCTACTAAAAGGAAAAAGAGGATGAAAAAGAAATTAGGGAAATGACAATCTTCTCAGTAGTCACAAATAATATAGAATTACTTTGGTGTGACCCTAACCAAGCAAGTGAAAGATCTATATGACAAGAACTTTAAATCTCCAAAAAAGAAATCAAATAATATCTCAGAGTTGGGGAAGGAGTGAGAAACCCAGAGAGGATAGGGTTTCCAAAAGAAGTTCAATAGAGTGAACTAACCTGGACCCTTGGCCGCATCTAGAAAGTGAACCACCTACCAAAGAGCATAAAAGGGTTGGACAAAGGTCCCCACACATATTTAGCAGATGTGTAGCTTGTTCTTCATGTAAGTCCCCCAACTACTGGAGTGGGGGCTTATATAGACTCTGTTGCCTGCCTGTTGTTCCTGTTTCCCTAACTGGGATGCACTGTCTGAAATCAATGTGCCTAGTGTTGTAAAGACATGAGGTGCCAGGGTGTGTTGGTACCCTGTTGGAGGACTTCCCTCCTCTTAGATGTGAAGGGTAGATGTCAGAAGAGGTGCCTTGAGTGGAGGGAACTGGGAAGAGTTGGTGCTACAATCCAGATATTAAGTGAATAAATTAATGAATAGAAAATGAAAAAAATTAACTTTTAATAATTTTTATTTGTGCCAAGTTGTGAAATTAGCCAACATACCATCAAAAGAAACACTTTCAGTACTGAAAATTATTAGAACCAGAAAGCATTTATTTGGGTGTATGCACCAGAGTTGTCCACTGTGCCTATAAGATGTGTGGCATTAAGGAGCTACATCATCCAGAAATGAACCTAATGTACACATATTCCTCTTATTCCCTGGTGACACAAAATGAACTGTATGTCATAAGAAGTGCATATGGCCATGAAGCATGTTTCTCAGGAGGAAGCCCTTCACACAGCTGGGAACATGGAGATGTACCAGTAGCCTTTGCATTCTGAATGATATACATAAACATTCATAGTCCTATCAGTGAAATAGAAGAAAAGATTTGATACCAATTTGCATACCAAATCCTGTCCTTTATCCCATGGAATCTTAGTATGACAGTTTTATGTGAGTTGGCTTTCCATTACTCAAGCAAACAAAACAATAAACAACCTTATTAAAGAACAGAGTTTTTTGACCTAAAGTTTTGCAGGCTATGGCTTATCCCATTGTATTTTCATCTGTGATAAGGAATCACATTATAGCAGGAACAGTACCAAAGCTAAGCCAATCAACTTATATCTAGGAATCATAAAGAAGAAAATGTTGGGAATTTCAATTTCGTCAGTGATATGAGGATGTCCCACTAAGTCTCCTCCATACCTTCAAAGTACATTTATAAGGAATAAGCCATTCAGCATGAACTTTTATTGGAGAAATATTTAAGCTAAAGCACAATTAATAGAAAATAAAATGGTCATTCAGGGCTCAGAATGCATTAACTCTTTATGATCTGAAGAGAAAGGAAAAGAAAGAGAGAAAATCAGGCATGTACACAAATACACAGGATGAAGCAGAAAGGGACTCCACTCAGCAAGTTCCAAAAAGTGAGCTCCAACAATTTTACCCATAAACATACGTGCACACATACATATGCATATACATAGATAGATAGGTAGAGAGATGGATATTTACATGTATACTAAGAGTTTGCTGACCGAGAGAAACTCCAACCACCTACTTGCCTAAATATATTCATTCACATTTGTTGGCTCGATAGGAATTCCAAGCATGTGGCTTCCACAATTTTATTTTTTCCTTTAGTCCTGTTTATATTTTCTAGGACAATGCTCTCTACTTAAGAAGGAAGATTAGCACATAGCCATAAAATTTATAAGAAAAACAGGTAAAAATCATTACAGCATGATAATGATTACATGCTTGAACTGGAAAGTTTATTTGGAAAAATCAATTGTGTCCAGTGGTGTTTTGCTGGGGCAGACATGTGAAAGAGTGTTGTCCCAAAGCAGACAGGTGAATGGATTTTTTGCTAAAGTAATCATGTGAAAGGACTTGTGATGAAGGATTCTTCACTAAAAACACACATGCATTGGTTCACCTTATATTACATTGTTAATCTCTGTTTGTGTGACTCCATAGAAAGAAATTCTTTGTTTAGCTCTGTACCCCATTTTCTAATAGGGTTATTTGGTTCTCTGGGGTCTAAGCTTTTGTGTTAGTACCACTTATCAGTGAGTACATACCACTGTGTGTCCTTTTGGATTTGGATTATCTCCCACAGGATATTTTCTAGTTCCATCTCTTTGCCTGCAAAATTCGTGAAGTAATTATTTTTAGTAGCTTAGCAGTATTCCATTGTGTAAATGTACCATATTTTCTGTATCTATTCTTCCTTTGAGAGACATCTGGGTTGTTTCCATCTTCTGGATATTATAAATAAGACTGCTATAAACATAGGGGAGCATGTGTCCTTGTTATATATTGGAGCATTTTTGGATATACACCTAGTAGTGGTATAGCTGGGTCATCAGGTAGAACTACTTCCAATTTTCTGAGAACTGCCAGATGATTTGCAAAGTGATTGAAAAAGCTTGCAATTCAACCAGCAACGGAGGAATGTTGTTCTTTCTTCACATCCTTGCCAGCATGTTTTTGATCTTAGCCATTCTGATTGGGTATAACATGGAATCTCAGTGTAATTTTGATTTGCATTTCCCTGATGACTAAGGATGTTGAACATTTCTTTAGGTGCTTCTCAGCCATTTGAGATGACTCAGTTGAGAATTCTTTGTTTAGCTCTGTACCCTGTAGTTGTTTGTTCTACTCACCTTTGACTGCAGGAAGTGACTGCACTACCAGGCCCCATCTGAATTCCCTTGAATCATCGGATAAAAGACACAGACACACAGTAGTTCAATTTAACTTGCCCTCTTGGCAAAATTGCTGTTTGCTACTATCTCCTTCTTGAAAATGTATGTTATTACCAATTTTTTATCTCCATCTTTCCCTCCTACCCTAAACTTCAGTGGCTAATCCTATAGCCTCTGCCAAACATCCCTGACCACCCACCACCCACTTGTTGTGTGGCCATAGGCCCCAGATCTTCCCAAGACATCTCATGGTTGCCTGGTAATTGTGTTCCATAGGAACAAAAGAATAGACAAATAGTGTAGGAAGCCACATTCGCCATTACAAGATGGCGCCCATTTCCTGTGATGAATCAGCAATGTGCTGTTGTTTACTCCACTCCATGCCCTACTGCACATGCGCGGGTAGAGGTTTGGTGGGTCGCAGCTCAGACCCGGAGCATACTAATGAGGCATCGTGGCCTGCACCAATCAGGTAGAAACACGTCTAACCTAGGCTTATTTAAGATGCACCACTCTTCCCTTCTTGGTCTTTCGCCTCTGCAATCAACCCCGCAATAAACGTCTGTGGAAGGATCCTGACTGTCTCGTGTCCTTCTTGCTGGCGAGATAGACACGCGACCTACAACTGGTGCTGAAACCCCGGGAAACCTTTACATCAACGGCCTGCGAAGACCCCTCAGAAGTTTCTTCTGAGGAGGATCCAGAACCACTTGACAGGGGTAAGTGACAAAGAAAAGAATCCTAAATAAACTGCTCTGAGAAGGACTTGCACTTGTATAACGCAGTTCAGAACTCTTTGCAGTCAGGGTAGCGCTAGCAAGTAACCACGGTAAGTGGGGCAAAAGGCTGCGGGAGTAAGCGGCAAAGAAAAGAATCCTGAAAAAACTGCTCTGAGAAGGACTTGCATTTGTCTAACGCAGTTCAGAACTCTTTGCAGTCAAGGTAGTAAGTTAAGTAGTAAGCCGGCTAGTAAGTCCCAGGTAAAGGGAACCAATTCAAGTCTCTGGGAAGGAGCGATAAAGTCCTCGGTAAAGAGGCTGAAAAGGAAAAGGGAAAGTATGGGTAACTCTACTTTGTAGCCAATTGTTGTGGCTCTAAGGGAGCTGTTAAAGGGAAAGAAATTAGAGTTGAAAAGGAGTATAAAGCAGTTGAAACGATTTGTTAAGAAGAAAGGAACCGTGGAAAAATGAGGAAAGGAAAATGGATTTCAAAACTCCTGGGGACAAGGGGAAACATGGAGACGTCCTGGTTCCTCTATGGACCCCAATGGAGATATTCTTAGTACTGGTACAAGTGTTCTTCTCTCTCTGTGCATTGTTTGACTGTTGGTGCACCAATTTGTCCACGTGTGTCTGTCTTTGTTTTGTGGTTCGAGTGACTGTTGCTCTGTTTTATGTAAAAAAAAAAAAAAGTAAAAACTTTATTTGCTGGAAGTCCATCTCTTGATCCAGTGTCAGTTTACACAGCAGAGGCTGATTTAAGCTGCTCTGCAATTAGCTAGGAGTCAAGCACAGCTGGAAAAAAGCTGCTTTTAAAAAGGGCCAGCAAGTCAGGCAGCGTGGTGGCGCACACCTTTAATCCCAGCACTTGGGAGGCAGAGGCAGGCGGATTTCTGAGTTCAAGGCCAGCCTGGTCTACAGAGTGAGTTCCAGGACAGCCAGGGCTACACAGAGAAACCCTGTCTTGAAAAAAGAAAAAAAAATAAAAAAAAAGGGCCAACAGCTGCTTAAGTTCTAGGACAAGTAGTTGTTTCTCCTTTTGGGTACAAAGTGCTTTTTCTCTTAAATTACAGCTAGAAAACAATTGTTTGGTTCAAATTTATGATTCATGTAGTTTCATTTTTGGTTCTGATTGGTCTTAAAGGTATAAATATGTTTTACATGTTTTGACTATAGAGTATTGGCTTATAAGTTATTGGGCATGATTAAAAATTATTACATTGGTAACAAAAAGAGAATTTAAAACTAGTAACTCAGGGTTGGAGTTATCTTAAACGATAACACGTGGTATGACCCAACCCAGAAAAAACGGGCCTTTAAAGATACTTCTAAATTGAACTTTGTAATGTGAAAGTAATGCATTTGCCATTGATTTTTAAAGAGAATAAATTGTTTAAAATTGGGTTTTACTTTCCAAAACTGTAGTTATACTCTAATATTGCAAGAGAAATTATGGTTAATAACTGCCAGTGTACCATAGACTAAAGTTTGGAGTCCGATCTAAGGCTTACGATTCTTAACTCACTCATATTTTGCAATTAAGATGATTTCAAGAGTAAGTTAAAAACAGCTATGGCCAGTATAGGCCTGTTGCCACTTTTTCACAAGCTTTATTAAATACAGTGGTAGAAACAAAATTTAACTCCCCAAGATTGAAAAAGAGATCTCAATGGGAATTTATTTGGTATCAAACAGGCTACTTTTAAACTGTTTGAGAAATCTGTAGATATGACTACTAAAAACAGCTAGTAGAATTTTTCTGGGAACCTTCAAATCTCAGGTTCCTTTTATTATTCAACCCTTATACAATGGCGTCCAATTACAGGCTACTGCCCTGCAGGACAGGTGAATGTTGAGCCTGGCCTTGGCCAATAGGCTCAGATTAGAAAATAATTTACAATTGAATAAATGAAAGGCTCAGAGCTGCCTCAAAGGAGACTTGTGAGACACTGCTTTTGTCTTGCAATTCCCACCTAGGAAGTTTCAGGCCAATGTTAATGCCCACCTAAAAGGTGGCATAATGATCCTTAATCAAAGAATTGATTTGGTGCAGGAACAAGTTGATACCCTTTGGCAGGTTGCTCATATATTTAAAGGTATCCAGCAACAATTGATTCACCGACAACACCCATTTTTTATTACCCACACATTCCATGTCCCAGCGGAGACCCTGCGCCTCCGTTTCTCCATTAGTCGAGCAGAGGCTCGTAACATTGTCCTCCAATGCTCTAATTGTGTTGACTTCTTATCTATGCCTCATGTTGAGATTAACCCACGGGGCCTACGTCCCCTTCAAATGTGGCAAATGGATGTTTCCTCTTTTGGAAAGCTTCAATATACACATGTCTCTGTGGACACAAGTTCCAGCGTGATATGTGCCACCCCTTTGTCAGGAGAGAAGGCTGCTCATGTCATTCAACATTGTCTTAATGCCTAGAGCATGTGGGGTATCCCACATGTTTTAAAAACAGATAATGGTCCTGCCTACACTTCTGCAAAGTTCTCACAATTTTGCCGGCATATGGGAATTACCCATATCACTGGTTTGCCCTATAATCCCCAAGGTCAGGGCATGGTTGAGAGGGCTCATCGTAAGCTTAAACAATATATTACAAAACAAAAAGGGGGAATTGAGGGCTTATCACCCTCCTCCCCTAGAACCATTATATCCATAGCACTTCTAACATTGAATTTTTAAAATCTGGACACTCAAGGCTGTTCTGCTGCTGAACGTCATGGCCAATGGCCGGCTCCACCAAAAGAGATGGTAAAATGGAAGGATGTGCTGCTTAACAAATGGAGAGGCCCGGATCTTGTTCTAATAAGATCCAGGGGAGCTATCTGTGTTTTTCCACAGAGTGAAGACAATCCTATCTGGGTACCTGCAAGACCAACTCGCGCAGTACACACCGAAGAGGAGACACTGGACAGCCGAGTTGGAAGAATTGCAGCTGCAACTTCAAAATCAAATTGTTGTCCTCAGCGGAATGCGAGCTGATCCCATTCCCTTTGAAGATTTCACTTCTTGGCTTACCTCTGCATTTTCATACTTTAAAGAGTGGGCGGGAGTTTGTCTTTTTGGTGCCCTAATATGCTGTGGAGGAGTGTTTCTGCTATGGTTGTTGTGCAAGCTACGTGCCCAACAAAAATGCGACAAGGTGGTGTTTACACAGGCACTCGCTGCATTGAAAAATGGTGCTTCCCCTGAAGCATGGCTGTCCATGCTTAAGAATTAGTTTTATTCATGCAGAAGTCAGCCCTTGTACCCCGAGTCCTTGAAAGGACATTGCACCGGGATGGGTGACGTGCTGTTTGCCACAGCCCTTGCACCTCACAGAGACTATCTCATTGCACGTGAGAGGGTGTTGGTCATGAGTTCATTTATGGATTGCCTCGAACCCTGATGGTCCAAACAAGAACCTGATGGTTGATCGGCAGCCCTAGGCCTGGTTTCTTATAAAACAAAAAAGGGGGAGTTGTAGGAAGCCACATTCGCCATTACAAGATGGCACCCATTTCCTGTGATGAATCAGCAATGTGCTGTTGTTTACTCCACTCCGTGCCCTACTGCACATGCGCGGGTAGAGGTTTGGTGGGTCGCAGCTCAGACCCGGAGCATACTAATGAGGCATCGTGGCGTGCACCAATCAGGTAGAAACACGTCTAACCTAGGCTTATTTAAGATGCACCACTCTTCCCTTCTTGGTCTTTCGCCTCTGCAATCAACCCCACAATAAACGTCTGTGGAAGGATCCTGACTGTCTCGTGTCATTCTTGCTGGCGAGATAGATACGCGACCTACAAAATAGCATTTATTTGAGTCCTCTTCATTGTATTGCTTAAAAATTACTTGTGTGTGTGTGTGTGTGTGTGTGTGTGTGTGTGAGAGAGAGAGAGAGAGAGAGAGAGAGAGAGAGAGAGAGAGAGAGAGAGAACAAGTGTATAGGTATGCTACACACGTGTCAAAGTCAGAGAACAACTTACAAGAAGTTCTCTACTACCATGTGAGTTCAAGAAACAAATTTGATTTGTCAGTTTGGAAGCAAGTACTTTTTACCCAACAAGCCATATCACTGTTTTATTCATGGAATTTCTATTAGCTTTTAATTTTTAATGTCATAACATGATTTAAAAAAGGAGCATTGCAGAGGTTTTCAGATGCATGAAAAACAGGCAGTAAGAGAAGAAGCAAGAAAATTTTGGGTTGAGAAATATTTTAGGGCATCAAGTTTTTTTATGATCCAATGCCCTGAAGAAGAAAGATGTCTCCATTGTATGGTCACATAAAAAGCATTACATTTATTATAGCGTTGTATTTAATACTCTTCATATAATTACAGTAATGATTCTAGTTCTTATGCAGTGCAATAAATACTTATCGGTTTTCATCTCTATTAGGTACTTTTGGTCTTTAGAGATCAATCTTACTCTTTCATTTTCTGTTAATGAAATGCACAATGAAGAAGAGTAGTTTAACTACATAGTGTTTGAATAAAGGCCCTACTGACTTGATTTGTGTATTGCAATGAATGCTAATGATCCTGATTTATAAGGCAGAAATAGTTTTGTGAATTCAAGGCCAGCCAGGGTTACAGAGCAATACCTTGCCTGAAGACACAAACAAAACAAAACAAAACATAACAAACTTTAAGCTGAAATCTTACAGACTATTCCTAATACAGGGCATTGTCTTCTCCAGGAATGCTTAAAACTTTCTTTTCGTGTCAAACATGCCTGAGCAGAGATGAATAAACCACCAGAGAACAATTGTTTATTTCCTTTAGTTTTCATCTACTTCACCTGTGGAATAGGAGGATGAGCCAGGGGTTTACATGAAACTTACAATATATAGATAGTGAGGGCTTTAAAAATAATAATGAATTTTATAATCATGCAGAAATTGAGACATGGAAATATGATTGCTGTATATTTTGAGATTGAAATATCATTACATCATGTTCCCCTTCGCTTTTCTCATTTCCAAACCTCCCATATATTCATTCTTGCTATCTTTCAAAATTTATGCTATATTTTTTCATTAGTTGTTGTTGCAAACATATGTGTATGTCTGTGTGTGTGTGTGTGTGTGTGTGTGTGTGTGTGTGTGTTTATATATGTTTCAAAATACATAAGTGCAATCTGTTCAGCTCAGGCTTTATAATGTTGCTTGTATATATGTTTTCAGGGCTGGACATAAATTAAATAAGCATTCCTTAGTTACATGTAATTCTTCATGTAGGGTTGAGACTTTCCACCATCTATGTTAGTATGTCTATTGGCATTTTCCTTGTTCATCTTATTTTCAGAAGGCAGGACTCCCAGTGGAAGGATAAGCTTGTTGTTGTGGTTCAAAGAAGTCAAAGCAGGGTAAGACAATTGGTTGCCTCTCTTTGTAAGCTTGTATGACATCTTCCAGTATCATGAAAACTAGTTCTTGGGGAGGAGACTTTCAGGTAAAGTTCCAGCTCAAAGGCATCTAGGCCTGTCTCTGAAGTTTATAATGTCTTCAACAATAGGGACTTTGTTTACTCGCTTAGGATGATATTTTCCAGATCTAACCATTTACCTACAAATTGCATGAATTCATTATTTTTAATTGCTGAGTAGTATTCCGTTGTATAAATATACCACAATTTCTGTATCCATTCCTCCTTTGAGAGATATCAGGGCTCCATCCAATTTCTGGCTATTATAAACAAGGCTGCTATGAACATAGTGGAGCATGTGTCTTTATTGTATGCAGGGGAATCATCTAGGTATATGCCCAGGAGTGGTATGCCAGGGTCCCCTGGAAGTGTCATGCCCAATTTTCTGAAGAACCACCAAAGTGATTTCCAGAGCGGTTTTACCATTTCGCAATCCCACCAACAGTGGAGGAGTGTTCCTCTTTCTCCACATCCTCGCCAGCACTTGTTGTCTCTTGAGTTTTTAATCTTAGCCATTCTGACTGGTGTGAGGTGGAATCTCAGGGTTGTTTTGATTTGCATTTCCCTGATGACTGATGATGTTGAACATCTCTTAAGGCGTTTCTTGGCCATTCGAATTTCTTCTGGTGAAAATTTTTGTTTAGCTCTGTACCCCATTTTTGATAGGGTTATTTGGTCCTTTGGGGTCTAACTTCTTGAGCTCTTTATATATATATATATATTGGATATTAGCCCCCTGTTGGATGTGGGGTTGGAGAAGATCTTTTCCCATTTTGTTGATTGCCGTTTTGTCCTTCTGACAGTGTCCTTTGCCTTACAGAAACTTTGTAATTTTATGAGGTCCCATTTGTCAAATCTTGATCTTAGAGCATAAGCTATTGGTGTTCTGTTCAGGAACTTTCCCCCTGTGCCCATGTCCTCCAGGGTCTTCCCAAGTTTCTTTTCTAATAGTTTCAGTGCGTCTGTTTTTATGTGGAGGTCCTTGATCGACTTGGAGTTGATCTTAGTGCAAGGAGCTAAGAGTGTGTTAATTCGCATTCTTCTGCATATTGAACTCCAGTTGAACCAGCAGCATTTGTTGAAAAGGCTATCTTTTTTCCACTGGATGGTTGTGGTTCCTTTTTAAAAGATCAAGTGACCATAAGTCTGTGGGTTCATTTCTGGGTCTTCAATCCTATTCCATTGATCTACTTGCCTGTTGCTGTACCGATACCATGCAGTTTTTAACACAATTGCTCTGTAGTACTGCTTGAAGTCAGGAATACTGATTTCCCTGAAGTCCTTTTATTGTTGAGAATAGTTTTAGCTATCCTGGATTTTTTGTTGCTCCAGATGAATTTGAGAATTGCTCTTTCTAGATTTATGAAGAATTCAGTTGGGATTTTGATGGGGATTGCATTGAATCTGTAGATTACTTTTGGCAAGATGGCCATTTTTACTATATTGATCCTGCCAATCCAGGAGCAAGAAATATTTTTCCATCTTTTGAGGTCTTCCTCGATTTCTTTCTTCAAGAACTTGAAGTTCCTGTCATACAGATCTTTTGCCTGTTAGGTTAGAGTCACGCCAAGGTACTGTATGTTGTTTGTGGCTATTGTGAATGGTGTCATTTTCCTAACTTCTTTCTCAGCCTGCTTGTCCTTTGAGTACAAGAAGGCTACTGATTTGCTTGAGTTAATTTTATAAACAGCCACTTTGCTGAAGTTGTTTATCTGCTATAGAAGTTCTCTGGTGGAGTTTTTTGGGTCGCTTAGGTAAACTATTATATCATCTGCAAATAATGATAGTCTGACTTCTTCCTTTCCAATTTGTATCCCTTTGATTCTTTATGTTGTCTAATTGCTCTCGCTAGAACTTCAAGTACTATATTGAAAAGATATGTAGAGAGAGGGCAGCCTTGTCTAGTCCCTGATTTTAGTGGGATTGCTTCAAGTTTCTCTCCATTTAGTTTGATGTTGGCTACTGGTTTGCTGTAGACTGCTTTTACTATGTTAAGGTATGGGCCTTGAATTCCTGCTCTTTCCAAGACTTTTAGCATGAAAAGATTCTGAATTTTGTCGAATGCTTTTTCAGCAGCTAATGAGAAGACCATGTGGTTTTTTTCTTTTAGTTTGTTTATGTAGTGGATTACATTGATGGATTTCCATGTATTGAACCATCCCTGCATCCCTGGGATGAAGCCTACTTGTTCATGTTGAATGATGGTTTTGATGTGCTCTTGGATTCGGTTGGCAAGAATTTTATTTAGTATTTTTGCATCGATATTCATAAGGGAAATTGGCCTGTAGTTCTCTTTCTTTGTTGCATCTTTCTGTGGCTTTGGTATCAGCATAATTGTGGCTTCGAAGAATGAGTTGGGCAGTGTCCCTTCTGTTTCTATTTTGTGGAATAGTTTGAAGAGTATTGTTAAGTCTTCTTTGAAGGTCTGGTAGAATTCTGCACTACAACCATCTGGTCCCATACTTATTTTGGTTGGGAGGCTTTCTACAACCCCTTCTATTTCTTTAGGGGTTATGGAACTATTCAGCTGATCTACTTGATGCTGATTTAATTTTGGTATTTGGTATAGGTCTAGGAAATTGTCCATTTCCTCCAGATTCTCCAGTTGTGTTGAGTATAGACCTTTTTAGTAGGATCTGATGATCTTTTGAATTTCCTCAGTTTCTTTTGTTATGTCCCCCTTTTCATTTCTAATTTTGTTAATTTGGAGACTGTTTCTGTGTCCTTTGTTTAGTCTGGCTAAGGGTTTATCTATCTTGTTGATTTTCTCTAAGAACCAGCTCCTGGTTTTGTTGATTCTTTGTATGGTTTCCTTTGTTTCTACTTGATTGATTTCAGCCCTGAGTTTGATGATTTCCTGTCTTCTACTCCTCCTGGGTGAATTAAATTCTTTTTCTTCCAGGGTTTTAAGGTGTGCCATTAAGCTGCTAGTGTATGCTCTCTCCAGTTTCTTTTTGGATGCACTTAAAGCTATGAGTTTTCCTCTTAGCACTGCTTTCATTGTGTCCCATAGATTTGGGTAGGTTGTACCTTCATTTTCATTGAATTCTAAAAAGTCTTTGATTTCTTTTTTTATTTCTTCCTTGACCAAGGTGTCTTTGAGTAGAGTATTTTTCAGTTTCCATGTGTTTGTGGGCTTTCTGTTGTTTTTGTTGCTATTGAAGTCCACTCTTACTCCATGGTGATCTGATTGGAGGCATGGGATTAGCTCGATCTTCTTGTATTTATTAACATCTGTCTTGTGACCAATTATATGAAGGTACCATGCGGTGCTGAGAGAAGGTATATTCTTTTGCTTTAGGATGAAAAGTTCTCTCTCTCTCTCTCTCTCTCTCTCTCTCTCTCTCTATATATATATATATATATATATATATATGTTAAATCCAATTGGTCCAAAGTTTCAATAGTTTCACTGTGTCCCTGTTTAATTTCTGCTTTCCTGATCGGTCCATTGAGGAGAGTGGAGTGTTGAAGTCACCCACAAATATTGTGTTAGGTGTAATGTGTGCTTTAAGCTTTAGTAAGGTTTCTTTTATGAATGAGGGTGCCCTTGCATTTGGAGCATAGATGTTCAATATTGAGAGCTCTTCTTGGTGGATTTTCCCTTTGACCAACAAGAAATGACCTTCCGAGTCTCCTTTGATGACTTTAGGTTGGAATTCAATTTTATCTGATATTAGAATGGCTACTCCAGCTTGTTTCCTGAGACTATTTGCTTGTAAAATTGTCTTCCAGCTTTTTACTCCAAGGCAGTGTTTGTCTTTAACACCGAGATGTGTTTCCAGTATGTAGCAAAATGTAGGGTCCTGTTTCCATATCCAGTCTGTTAGTCTATTTCTTTTTATTGGGGAATTGAGTCCATTGATGTTAAGAGATATTAAGGAATAGTAATTATTACCTCCCGACATTTTTGAAATTATTTTTTTATATTTGAGAGGTTATCTTCTTTTGGGGTGTGATGAGAGTTTTCTATCTTGCTTCTCCCGGGATGTAGTTTCCTTCCCTGTCTTGGTGTTTTCCCCCTATTATCCTTTGTAGGGCTTGATTTGTGGAAAGATAACGTGCAAATTTGGTTTTGTCATGGAATACCTTGATGTCTCCATCTATGGCGATTGAGAGTTTTGCTCGTTAAAGTAGTTTTGGCTGAAATTTGTGTTCTCTTAGAGTTTGCATGATATCTGCCCAGGATCTTCTAGCTTTCATGGTCTCAGGTGAGAAGTCTGGTGTTATTCTGATAGCTCTTCCTTTATATATTACTTGGCCTTTTTCTCTTGCTGCCTTTAATATTCTTTCTTTGTTTAGTACATTTGGGGTTTTGATTATTATGTGATGAGATGTATTTCTGTTCTGGTCCAGTCTGTTTGAAGTTCTGTAGGCTTCTTCTATATTCATGGGCATCTCTCTCTTTAGGTTGGGGAAGTTTTCTTCCATAATTTTGTAGAAGATTTTTGCTGGCCCTTTAACGTGTAAATGTTCACTCTCATCTATACCTATAGTCCTTAGGTTTGGTCTCATTTTGTCCTGCATTTCCTGGATGTTTTGGGTTATAACCATTTTGTATTTTGTATTTTCTTTGACTGTTGAATCAATGGTTCCTATGGTATCTTTGGCATCTGAGTTTCTGTTTTCTATCTCTTGTATTCTATTGTTGATATTTGCATCTATGGTCCCTAATTTCTTCCCAAGGTTTTCTATCTTCAATGTTGTCTCCTTTTGCGATTTCTTAGTTGTTTCTACTTCTGTTTTTAGAACCTGGTTGGATATGCTCAGATCTTTCACTTGCTAGATTGTGATTTCATGTATTTCTTTAAGAGATTGTTGTGTTTCCTCTTTCATAGCTTCTACTTGTTGACCTATGTTCTTCTGTATTTCTTTAAGTGATTTTTGTGTTTCCTCCTTATCGGCTTCTCTTTTTTTATCGTTATTCTCCTGAATTTCTTTAAGTGATTTTTGTGTTTGCCTTGTAAAGGCTTCTAACTTTTGATCCATTTTCCCCTGTATTTCTTTAAGCGATTTATGTATGTATTCTGCTACCAGCATCCTGACCAGTGATATTAGATCCAAGTCTTGTTTTTCTTGTGTGTTGGGGTATCTGGGGCTTCCTGTTGTTGGCGAACTGAGTTCAGATGCTGTCATGCTGCCTTGATTTCTGTTAGTAACGTTCCTTCATTTTCCTTTTGCCATCTGGTTATCTCTGGTGTTACTTGGCCTTGTTGTCACTGGTTGGTATTTGACCCTCCTTCGAGACTGGGCTCAACTGTTGTTTCTCTACTAGTGACTATGCTTCAAGATAGAGACTGCCTCTGCGAGTGCTCAGGGAATGTCAGCGAGGGTGTTTCCCAACTGAGTTGGTGCAAGGCCAGAGGGTATGGAGATGTCTCTCCAGCTGCCGCCCTTGCCCTGGTTAGTGGGGTGAGCCTGGAGGATGCTCCCGAGTGATGGTAGCCCCTGATTGAATCTGTCTACCTGGGCCTCTCTAGTGGTGTCCTGGTGGCAATATGGAAACCTACTGTGACCCCTGTTGTAAGGGTCCGCGGGCAGCTTGCTCCCAGCTGCCTTGGTGCAAGGTCGGAATTTGTGGAGAAGTCTCGCAGAGCCTCGGCCCTGGGCCTGACTGGTGGTGAGAGTCTGGCGGATCCACCCGCGAGATGGTAGCCCCGGTTGGAATCTGTCTACCTGGGCCTCTCTAGCTGTGTCCTGGTAGCAATATGCAGACCTACCGCAACAACTGCTGCTGTAAGGGTCCGCGGGACGCTATTTATTTATTTTTAATTCTTATTTTATTATGTGTTTTGTCTGTATACCATCTGTGTGCTTGGTCCCTGAAGAAGCCAGAAGAGGCTGTTAATTCCTTTGTCTTGGTATTTTTCTCCCTGCAGTAATGATATATGAATGACTTATGCACACAAGAGAAGGTGCTGCAGTTTCCTAAGTTCAAGACTAGAGTCAGTCCCTGCCCTGGTCCTGCTGCTACTCAGGGGTCATCTGGAGACAGCAGCAATATGGAGCATCACAGCAGCAGGGCAGGGGTGGGGAGGAGCAACTTTCAGTTTTCTTGAGGAAGGTCCATATGATTTCAATAGTTACAGGAGGAGATTACATTTCCATGGAGATGTATAAATGTTCTCTTTTTTCCATGTCTCTATTATAGTTCATTTTTATTTGTTTCCTTAATCAGTGACAATGTGAATGAGATGAAATGGAGTATTGGTTTATCTGATGGATAGTAAAGTTGAATGCTATTTATTAATTCATTAGTAGGTATTCTCACTCAATTTAATTAAAGACAAACTAAAGGAATATGCATTTAGGTACCAGTGGAGTGTAATTAAAGCCACAACACCAAAGAAGTAATATTTTTATGATTAGAGCATTGGACTACAAACTCAAACTTCAAAAATGATGGAAGGTATTATGGAAGTACATTGCTCTTCTCTGCAGCTTCCATAGAGCAATTTTAATGTCCCTGTTCTTCAAGCTGTAGATGAAGGGATTAAGCATAGGTGTGACCACTGTGTACATCAGTGAAGCAACTGCACAGCTTTCAGGAGAATTTAATGCAGTTGAACCAATATATACTACAGTAGCTGTTCCATAAAATAAGCAAACAACCAACAGGTGAGACCCACAGGTGGAAAAGGCTTTATACTTTCCATCTGTTGATGGAATTGTCAGGATGGAAGAAATAATTTTATAGTATGAGAAAATAATTCCTGAGGTTGAAAACAAACCAAAAAAGACACCAACAAAATGTATAACTATGTTTTTGGTGAACATTTCAGAACAGTTAAGATTAAGAAGTTGTGAAGGGTCACAAAAAAAGTTAGAGATTTCTGTGTCACTAAAGTATGTAAATTGTAGCACAATCAAATTGTGTACCTGTGAGTCCACAAGACTGGCAAAAACAGATGCCAAAAGTAAGAAAGCACAGATGTTAGGATTCATAATGATTTTGTAATGCAGGGGATGACAGATGGCCACAAACCTATCATAGGCCATTACAGTCAGAAGCATACTATCCATACATGCAAAAATTATAAACATGGACATCTGTGTTAGACAGCCCACATAGGAGATGAGTCTGCTTTGAGTTCTAATATCCCAAATCATCCTAGGAACTGTAGTAGAGATCAAACAAATGTCAGACCAGGAAAGGTTGGAGAGAAAGAAATACATGGGGGTATGGAGGTGGAAGTCAGAGCTCACAGCCAGAATGATGAGCAGATTTCCAAGCACTGTGATCATGTAGAAGGATAAAAACAGCAGAAAAAGGAAAGGCTGCAGCTCTGGATTCTCTGAGAGGCTCATGAGATGGAATGCAGGGACAACTGGTAGATTTTGTGCTTCTGTATTGTTTGGACACCTTTAGAGAAATAAAATTTATTGAAAAAATAAATGACATAAAGTATAATTACACTATGTTCTCAGAAGTAAAAGAAATAATTTAAAAAGAAGAAAAACATTTATTTTTAAGTCCAACTTAATACAAGAAAAATGTTCAAATTTGAGGCCCATAGCTTTCAGTGTCATGACAAGACCAATCGTCTACAACACTACATATGCGTTTCCATGTTATAATATCTTTTAATACAAGTATATTAGTGAAGAAGCAAACTTAGCAGCTTGTGAAACTAAGAATATGAATAATCAGAAGTTTATGATTATGATAAAATAAAGCAAATTTTTGATGACACAGAGAAGGAAATAATATCTTTTCACTTTTAAAAACATTACTGTTGCAGCAAACAAACAATAAACATAATATAGCCCCTTTTCCTAAGGCATAGATACTTTATGAAAACACAAATTCTCAAAACTGTATTACTTTGTCTAGTAAATTACTGTGGTACCTTTAGATAATGAACATAATTGTTACAGGGGAATACTTCAAAATTTTCTCCTAGATTAGGTAGGAAAACCTTCTGTGGAAATCACCATCTCTGAACTCATGCTGTTCTACAAATCAATATTGATAATGACTGCATGGTATTTGAGGGGAACAAGAGTGAAATCCAGAGAACAGGAGAATTAATGGTAATATACAACTTCTCAGGGTGGGAGAGAGGGAGACCCTCAAGAAATTCCCAGAAACCTGGGAGTTGAGAGAATCTGAGAACTCAATGAGGGTAACCATAGCCAAAATATACAACAGTGTGGAGAAGGGACTCACAGGGTTTACTTCCAGTAGGTAGGGCCTCTAGTAGAGAAGTTCCCAACCATAGTCAAAATTTATGACCCAGAATTGTTCCTCCCTAAAACAACTTCAGGGATAAAAACCAGAGAAGATACTGAAGGAAAGGCTGTCTATTGACCTGCCTAACTTGGGATCCCACCAAGGCCTGACACTATTACTGGTGATATGATGTGCTTATAGATGGGAGCCTGGCATGGATGTCCTCTGAGAGACCCTACCTGAAGCTGATTAAGACTGATGCAGATACTTACACCCAACCACTGGACTGAAGTCAGGAACACCAATGTTTGAATTAGGGAAAGGATTGAAGAAGCTTAAGGGGAGAGTGACCCCATAGGAACACCAGCAGTCTCAGATAACCCAGACCCTAGGGAGCTCTCAGAGACTGAGCCACTGACCAGGAGAATACATGGAAAGGTCCAAGGCCCCTGGGACATTAACAGAGGTTTGCCTGATCTTGACTCAGTGGGAGAAGATGTCCTTGATCCTCTAGAGACTTGAGGCTCCAGGGAAGGAGGAGGCCTAGTGGGAGTAGACTACACTCTTAGAGGTAAGGGTGAGGAGGAATGGGATGAAGAAGTGTGCGAGGGAGGACTGGGAAGGAGGAGCAACAACTGGTATGTAAATAAATAAAATAATTAATTTAAAAGAATTTAAGTCTCACCTCTGTGTAAGAGAAAGACCAATGAATGGATTATCTACTCATCAATTAACCAAAATTAAGCCCAGAAGAATTAATTAAACTAAATGTATTAATCATAAATTGGGAAGTTGAAATAGTAATAAAATGATTTCTAGCTAAAGTTGTCCAGAGCTAGATGGATTGACAATTTCTACCAGATGTTTACAGGAAAGAGCCAAATCTTATTACATTATATTTAAAAATATAGAAAGAAGAAACACTTTCTATGAATCCAGCATCATCAGAAAAGCAACATAAGGTAAAGGCAAAACAACAACAACAACAACAAAACAACAACAAAAAACTAAAGAGCAATAATCCTGGTAAACATAGATTTAAAAAATGCTCAATAAAATACTTACAAACAGAATACCAACACACAGGAAAAAAACTTATTTAGCATGATCCAGTTGCTTTTATCCAGAAGATGCAGGAATCTTCAACACATATATTCAATAAGTCATATAAATAGATCTTAAAAGATCTTACTATCATCACAATAGATGCAGAATAATCCTGTGATAAAATCCAACCTTTATTATGCTTTCATTATAAAGACACTAGAGAATGTAGGGCTAAAGGGAACATACCTCAACCTAATGAAAACTACATATAGGCAATACATCCATCTTTGCTCTCGGTCACATAGGATGAATGGCCCCAGTTTTGGAGATATCCTGAATTTAAGATCTCTGGGGTCACAGACCATTGGGCTGGTATCTGTGCACAGGACCTGAGTAGATAGGCAGTTCATCTGTGTGCCAGCCAGACGTGGGTCCTGTGCCCTGCGTGGTGGACAGCAATCGGAGGGGCACCCTTGCTGCCATCTTTGCTTCCAGTCGGACAGGATGAGTAGCCCCAGGTTCTGAGATATTCGAAGTTTAAGATCTCTGGGGTCACAGTCTGCTGGGATGTTACCTGTGTACAGGACCTGGGCAGATAAGCAGGGATGGTCAGCACTTGGAGGGGCTTCCCTCTGCCATTTTTGCTCCCTGACAGATCAGACAAATAGCAACAGGTTCACAGAGACAACCTGAGTAAAACATTGCTTGGGGCAAGATACACCAGGGCTTCAACAGCACCCAAGAGGAGATCAGAGCATCAAAAATCTGTGCCAGGGGAAACCCAGTCATCCAGTGGTGAGAAAATAGCCTTTCGGGATCACAGGGGCTTCAAACACCAGCCAGTGACAACAGGACCAACTAACATCAGAGATGACCAGATGGCAAAAGGCAAACATAGGAATGTTGCTAACAGAAATCAAGGCAATATGGCAGCATCCAAACCCAATTCTCTGACAACAGGAAGTCCTGTATACCCCCAACACACCAGAAAAACAAGATTTGGATTTAAAATCACTGGTCATGATGCTGTTAGTGGAACACAAGAAGGACATAAATAAATCCCTTAAAGAAATACAGGAGAAAATGGATCAAAAATTAGAACCCCTTACAAGGGAAACACAAAAATCATTTAAAGAAATTCAGGAGAATATGGGTCAAAAGATAGAAGCCAATAAGGAAGAAATGCAAAAATCACTAAAAGAAATGCAGGAGAATTTGGGTCAACAGGCAGAAATCATAAAAGAGGAATCACAAAAATCGCCTAAAGAATTACAGGAAAACACAAACAAGCAAGTGAAGGAACTAAACAAAACCATCCAGGATCTAAAAACAGAAGCAGAAACAACTAAGAAATTGCAAAGGGAGACAACATTGGAGATAGAAAATCTTAGGAAGAAATCTGGGACCATAGATGCAAACATCAACAACAGATTATAAGAGATAGAAGACAGAATCTCAGATGCCAAAGATACCATGGACTCAAGAGTCAACAAAAATGCAAAATGCAAAAAGCCTGTAACCCAAAACATCCAAGAAGT
The DNA here is from genome assembly GCA_964023405.1 of Apodemus agrarius. Lineage (NCBI taxonomy): Eukaryota > Metazoa > Chordata > Mammalia > Rodentia > Muridae > Apodemus > Apodemus agrarius. The sequence goes on along the minus strand of OZ030012.1, from coordinate 19,944,232 downwards.
CCAGAACACAATGAGAAGACCAAACCTAGGATTATAGGTATAGATGAGAGTGAAGATTTACAATTTAAAGGGCCAGAAAATATCTTCAACAAAATTCTGGAAGGAAACTTCCCTAACCTAAATAGAGACATGCCCATGAATATACAAGAAGCCTACAGAACTCCAAATGGACTGGACCAGAACAGAAATACCTCCCGTCACATAATAATCAAAACCCAAAATATACTAAACAAAGAAATAATATTAAAGGCAGTAAGAGAAAAAGGTCAAGTAACATATAAAGGAACCTATCAGAATTACACCAGACTTCTCACCAGAGACAATGAAAGCTAGAAGATCCTGGGCAGATCTCATGCAGACTCTAAAAGAACACAAATGCCAAACAAAACTACTATACCCAGCAAAACTCTCAATCACCATAGATGGAGAAAGCAAGGTATTCCATGACAAAATCAAATTTACACAATATCTAGCCACAAACCCAGCCCTACAAAGGATAATACGGGGAAAACACCAATACAAGGAGGGAAACTACACCCTGTAAAAAGCAAGAGAGTAACCTTCTTTCATCAAACCCCAAAGAAGATAACCTATCAAATAAAGAAAAATAACATCAAAAATGGCAGGCAGTAATGGTCACTATTCCTTAATATCTCTTAATATCATTGGACTCAATTCCCCAATAAAAAGACATAGACTAACAGACTGGATAAGTAAACTGGATGCTACATTTTGCTGCATGCAGGAAACACACCTCAGTCCAAAGACAAACACTACCTTAGAGTAAAAGGCTGGAAGACAATTTTGCAAGCATATGATCTCAGGAAAGAATCCAGAGTAGCCATTCTAATATTAGATAAAATCGACTTTCAACTTAAAGTCATCAAACGAGACACAGAAGGACACTTTCTTGCTGGTAAAAGGAAAAATCCAACAAGAACTCTCAATTCTGAACATCTATGCTCTAAATGCAAGGGCTCCCTCATTCATAAAAGAAACTTTTCTAAAGCTCAAAGCACACATTGCACCTAACACAATAATTGTGGGTGACATCAACACTTCACTCTCCTCAATGGACCTATCAGGAAAACAAACTAAATAGGGACACAGTGAAACTAATTGAAACTTTGGACCAATTGGATTTAAAAGATATTTATAGAACATTTCATCCTATAGAAAAAGAATATACCTTTTTCTCAGCACTGCACGGTTCCTTCTCCAAAATCGATCATATAATTGGTCACAAGAGAGACCTCAACAGATATAAGAAGATCAAAATAATTCCATGCCTCCTATCAGATCACTATGCAGTAAGAGTGGTCTTCAATAGCAACAAAAGCAACAGAAAGCCCACATACATGTAGAAGCTGAACAATACTCTACTCAGTGATAACTTGGCCAAAGAAGAAATAAAGAAAGAAATCAAAGACCTTTTAGAATATAATGAAAATAAAGGCACAACATACACAAATCTATGGGACTCAATGAAAGCAGGGTTAAGAGGAAAACTCATAGCCCTGAGTGCCTACAAAAAGAAACTGGGGAGAGCATACACGAGCAGATTAATAGCACACCTGAAAGTCCTGGAATAAAAAGAAGCTAATTCACCAAGGAGGAGTAGAAGACAGGAGATCATCAAACTAAGGGCTGAAATCAATCAAGTGGAAACCAAGAGATCTATCCAAAGAATCAACAAAACCAGGAGCTGGTTCTTTGAGAAAATCAACAAGATAGATAAACCCTTAGCCAGACTATCCAAAGGGCACAGAGACAGTATCCAAATTAAAATTAGAAATGAAAAGGGGGATATAATAACGAAAATTAAAAAAAAAACATCAGATCCTACTACAAAAGCCTATACTCAACACAACTGGAGAATCTGGAGGAAATGGACAATTTCCTAGACAGATACCAAATACCAAAATTAAATCAAAATCAAATAGATCATCTAAACAGTCCCATAGCCCCTAAGGAAATGGAAGGGTCATAGAAAGTCTTCCAATCACAATAAAGCACGGGACCAGATTGTTTTAGTGCATAATTCTATCAGACCTTCAAAGAAGACTTAACACCAATACTTTTCAAACCATTCCACAAAATAGAAACAGAAGGAACACTACTCAACTCATTCTATGAAGCCAGAATTACGCTGATACCAAAACCACACAAAGATCCAACAAAGAAAGAAAGCTTCAGGCCAATTTCCCTTATGAATATCGATACAAAAATACTAAATAAAATTCTTGTCAACCGAATCCAAGAACACATCAAAATAATCATCCACCATGATCAAGTAAGCTTCATCCCAGGGATGCAGGAATGGTTCAATATATGGAAATCCATCAACGTAATCCACTACATAAACAAACTGAAAGAAAAAAACCACATGGTCATCTCATTAGATGCTGAAAAAGCATTCGACAAAATTCAGCATCCTTTCATGCTAAAAGCCTTGGAAAGAACAGGAATTCAAGGCCCATACCTATATATAATAAAAGCGATATATAGCAAACCGGTAGCCAACATCAAACTAAATGGGGAGAAACTTGAAACAATTCCACTAAAATCAGGGACTAGACAAGGCTGCCCCCTCTCTCCATATCTTTTCAATATAGTACTTGACATTCTAGCTAGAGCAATTAGACAACATAAGGAAGTCAAAGGGATACAAATTGGAAAGGAAGAAGGCAAACTATCACTATTTGATGATATGATAGTATATTTAAGCGACCGCAAAACCTCCACCAGAGCACGTCTACAGCTGATAAACAACTTCAGCAAAATGGCTGATTATAAAATCAACTATTCTGGAACTCACTCTGTAGTCCTGGCTTGCCTCGAACTCAGAAATCTACCTGCCTCTGCCTCCCAAGTGCTGGGATTAAAGGCATGTGCCACCACTACCCAGCCAATCAATAGCTATTTTATACAGAAACAACAAACATGTAGAGAAAAAGACACTGTCCTCTTCACAAAAAAATCTCAAAGAGAATAAAGTAAGCAGGAAGAACCTAACCAAGGAAGATAACAACCTCTACAATGAAAACTTCTGAAAGTAGGGAAAGACACTTGAAAATAGAAATATAGCACATTCTCTTGAATTGGTTGAATCAATATTATGGAAATGGTCATTTTTAACAAAAGCTATTTATAGATTCAATGCAATTACAATCAAATCTCCATCTGTTCCTTCACAGAGATGGAAAGAAATCTATCTTAAATTTAACATTGTATCTTCAAAATCCCAAGCTAGCAAGAAGAAAATACTGAGGGGAAAAAACAATGCGAGAAGGATTACAATTACAGATCTTAAGATAAACTCTAGATCTACTGTAATAAAAACAATATGGTATTGGCTTAAAACAGACATGTAGGGCTATGTAACAAAATCAAGGACACAAACACAAGCATATATAACTTTAGTCACATCATGCTTGACAAAGGCCCTCAAATGATATGCTGGAGGTAAAGCACCTTTAACATATGGTGGTGGAAAACTGGATGTCTACATGCAGAAGAATGAAATTGGATTTGTATCTTTCACCTTCCACACCAACTAACTCCAAAAGGATGGAAGACCTAAATCTGAAAATTTGAGATTGAATAGGCAGTGTGGCATGTGATAGAAAGATAGGAAAAGACTCCCTGACTAGGTCTCCATTTGGCAAAGAACCAATGAGAACAATGGACAAGTGGTACTTCTTAAAACTAAAAAGCTGCACAGCTAAAGAAAATAGTCAACCATGTGAAAAGGAATTCCATAAGAATATTTGCCAGATATACATATGGCTGAGTATTATTATCCACAATGTATACCCATCGAAAATATACTGACCCCCAAACAATCAAAAACACAAATGATTTACTCAGAAAATGATCCCAGGAGCATAAAAGTAGCCCCCAAATGCCCAAAAAATTCTTAAAATGTTTTTTTTCCATTAGCAATTTCAGAAATGCAAAGAAAAATAACTTTCATTTTACCCCAGTCAGAGTCAAAGATGAACAGAAATAACTGAACAAGGGGCAGGGAATATAAATCTGCAACAGTTGCACATATAAGCTCTTAGCTGTTGTGACAACATGTATAAGTCTTGGGTAAACCCAAGTCATACCAAATTCTAGCATAGGATTGAACTTCATGCCCATTTTCTCTATGTAACTGTTGTACTATGTCTGGATATAGTGGATACACACACACACACACACACACACACACACGTATATAATCATCAACTTCCTCTAAACCTCATATACTTTTGAACCCCCACTTTCACAATGATCTGTGAACATATGAATGAGTTGATACTATATATATGCATATATATACATATATATATTTACACACACACACACACACACACACACACACATATATATATATATATATATATATATATATATATATATATATATTTCATTTAGGGTTAAACATAGAGCAGATTCATTCCCTGTACCTTGTTTAGTTCTTGGTCTCTGTGATGATCATCATTCACTGCAAAGAGAAACTTCACTAATGAAGGTTGTATGATGCCTTAATCATAAAAAGTAATGAACTACTCTAAGAATGTAGTCCATGATAAATGTATCATTCTCCAGTGGAAGAATTCAAGAATATTTTGGGAGCACAAATTTATCCTGATTGTGGAAAAAGGACACATATTTTCATGAGAGGAAAAAAGAATGGGTATTTGAAGAATTCAGGGGAAGGAGGGTGACTATGATCAAAACTCATTATACAAAGTTCTCAAAGAACTAACAAAAAATTTCCTCCAGTATGTATGTTTTCAGGGATGGCCATTGATTATTGGATAATCAAATGGCAGGTTCTCTAAGGAATATTATTTCTCCTGCTCCTAATATTCCTTAGTTGTTTGTAGTTCTTTTTGCAGGGTTGCTGAGACCTCGTATACTTAGGTATTTAGGAATATATGAATAGAAGTAATAAAAAAGAAGGCATGAAATTGAAAATGGGCAAAGGCTTAGAGGGAATAAGAAGGGAGAAATGATGTAAATATAACTTTAAAAGGATAAAAGTAAAAATTAAAATTTTTTGACATTCAATCTTAACATTTTTGGTCTGTTAATGCTACTACCTTGCTTTTTCTGATTAAAATCATTATTTATATTTAAGAACCTGAGTTTCTGAGGCATCTCTTTATTTATGTTTAATTCACAGTAGTTTCATGCTATCAATATGTGCCATTGATATTTCTATTACATAGACTACTTTGGGTCATACTTTCTCACTATGATTCAGTTCAGAAAATGTGAATGGAAAAAGTACAGGAAATGATGTAACATTTCTTATTTTAAATTACCATTAAATGTATTAATTTTATCTCTGATCATTTTTCCTGCATGCATGTACCTGAAGTGGGACTTAGAGATGTTTCTGAAATATTATGTGGGTGTTGGGATCCAAAACATGCTTCTTTACAAAATCAAAAACTGCCCTTAACTGCTAAACCATCACTTTAGAACCTTCACTCACATTTAAAATGGGTACAATAAATCATCTGCCTAAAAATGTTTTATCATTTTAATGTTATAAAAAAATATACATATTGGCTATATTATTTCTCTTCCCCAACTTCCCCAGATTCTTATCTATGCATTCTACTTTGTATTGTTATTGTTGAAAAAACTTAAGCAAGCAAATAAGCTAAAAGCATCATAAAGAAAGATAAAACTAAAGCTTAACTAAACTGAACCAAAGCAAGAGTTATAGTTATTTTTTTTTGTTGGCTAATTATTCTGGAGCACATGTGGTTGATATATTCAGTGTTTCTTTTCTTAGCTAATGTTTCCATTGCTGTGAGGAGACATGGTAGACAAATCAATTCTTATAGAGGACAACTTTTAATTGGGAATGCTAACAGGTTCTGAGGTTCAGTCCATTGTTGTCATGGCAGGAAGCATGGCAGCATCTAGGAAGAGGTTGGGCTGGAGGAGCTGAAATTCCTACATGTAGTTCCAAAGGTAGAGAGCAGAAGACTAGTTTTCACGCAGCTAGAGAGGGTCTCAAACCTCACCCCAAAGTGACATATTTTCTCCAACAAGACCACACTGTCTAATAGCACCACTCCTTGTGCTAAGCATATTCAAGTTACCACATTACTCCATTAAAGTGTTTTGCTTTCTCCCACAAGCATTCAATTACAGAGAGCTCCTTTTTCCATAATGAGACTGTGCCCACTTTCCCATTCTCTGTGCAGGGAGTTTTTCTGCTTTAAACCTGTTCAAGATTGTGTGCATGCAGAACTTTTAGAAGAATACAGTTTTGACTTAAAGTTACAGAGACTGTTGCTGATCACTATCATTGATCCATGTAGTCATATGTGAATATTTTTAAAATTTATATATGACTGTGAATTCTTTATAAACTATTTAATTGGAAACTACTATGTGAAGTTCTTGATGTTCCTTCTTTAATGTCAGAGAAGCAAACCTTATTAGGATCTTTTTTGAAATTTAAGAAATGCATATTAATATTAACTCTATACTGCTATGAGTAATATTTACTGCTTACCAATACAGCATGATGATTCTTTAATAATGAGTCTCCAAGAAGTACTATTTTCATAGTAGCCCTATTTATAATAGCCAGAATCTGGAAAGAGAAGTCCATCAATGGAGGAATGGATACAGAAAATATGGTATATATACACAATGGAGTACTATTTAGTCATTAAAAAGAATGAATTCACAAAATTCTTAGACAAATGGATGGAACTAGAAAATATCATCCTGAGAGAGGTAACCCAATCATAAAAGAACACATATGGCATGTACTCACTGATAAGTGGATATTAGCCCAGAAACTTGGAATACCCAAGACACATTTGACATATCAAATGATGCCCAAGAAGGAGGAAGAACAAAGTATAGATCTTTGGGTCCTTTGTAGAAAGGGGAAAAATACCCACAGAAGAAGATACAGAGACAATAATTGAAGCATAGTCTGAGGGAAAGACCATCCAGAAACTATGCCACCCAGGGATCCATCCTATATACAGTTACAAAACCCAGACACTATTGTGGATTCCCACAAGTGCTGGCTCACTAGAGCCAGATAGATCTATCACCTGGGAGGATCTCCTAGTGCATGATGAATACAGAGGCGTACACTCTCAGCCAGCCATTGATCTGAGCACAGGGTCCCCAATGGGGGAGCTAGAGAAAGGACCCAAGGAACTGAAGGGTTTTGCAGCACCACAGGAGGAACAACAATATGAGTAACCCAATACTCCCAGAGCTCCCAGGGACAAAACCATCAACCAGAGAGTACACACGGAGTAACCCATGGCTCCAGACACATATGCAGCAGTGGATGGCCTTGTTGGACACCAAAGGGAGGAGAGGCCCTTAGTCCTGGAAAGACTCCATGCCATAATGTAGAGGAATACCAGGACAGGGAAGTGGGGGAGGCTTGATTGGGGAAGGGGAGATGGCTTATGAAATTTTCAGGGGAGAGGAAACCAGGAAAGGGGGCAAAATTTGAAATGTAAATAAAGAATATATCTAATAAAAAAGAAAAAATTACTATTTTGTAGACTTGGAATTACTCCTACAAAATACAGTTGTTATAATGAATGAGTTGATCTACTAGAAAAAAACCTTCAGAATTTTGGGCCATAATTTCCTGTTAATTTTCCTATATATATTTAAATAGTTCACTTTTTAAACTAATTTTCATAGTGTTCTCACTTTGGAAGCATATATACTAAAATTTAAGTGATTCAGAGATTAACATTGCCTCTGTGTAAGGATGATATACAAATTCATCAAGTCTTCCACATTTTTAGAACTCGAATTAACAATTATTGGTCGTTAATATCACCACCAATAGACTCAATTCTCTAACAAAAAAGACACATTTTTTTTTCTTTTTTATTGGATATATTCTTTATTTACATTTCATTTCCCTTTTTCTGGTTCCCTGCCCCCCAAAGGTCCCACATGCCCTTTTTCCTCCCCGTGTTCCCCCATCCACCCCTTCCCACTTCCCTGTTCTCGTATTCCCTTACACTGATGTTTTGAGCCTTTCCAGAACCAGGGTCCACTCCTTCCTTCTTGTTGGACATCATTTTGTATGTGGATTGTGTCTTTGTTGTCCCAGGATTCTACGCTAATATCCACTTATCAGTGAGTGCATACCATGGGTGTTCTTTTGAGACTGGGTTACCTCACTTAGTAGGATGTTCTCCAGCTCCATCTATTTCTCTAAGAATTTCATGAATTCATTGTTTCTAATGGCTGAGTAGTACTCCACTGTGTCTATATACCACATTTTTTTGTATCCATTCTTCTGTTGAGGGACATCTGGGTTCTTTCCAGCTTCTGGCTATTATAAATAGGGCTGCTATGAACATAGTGGAGCATGTATCCTTATTGCATGCTGGGGAATCTTCTGGTTATATACCCAGGAGTGGTATGGCTGGGTCCTCCAGAAGCATTATGTACAGTTTTCTGAGGAACCGCCAGACTGATTTCCAGAGTGGTTGTACTAGCTTGCAGTCCCACCAGCAGTGGAGGAGTGTTCCTCTTTCTCCTTTGAAATGTAAACATAGAATATAGAAAATAAAAATAACTAAAAAAAAAAAAAAAAAAAAGCTAAAAAAAAAAAAAATGTTCAACATCATTAGCCACTAGAGAAATGCAAATCAAAACAACCCTGAGATTTCACCTCACACCAGTCAGAATGGCTAAGATTAAAAACTCAGGAAACAACAGGTGTTGGCAAGGATGTGGAGAAAAAAGACACATTTTAACAAATGAATACAATCATTTCAGGTTCCATCATCCTGCTGCATATAAGAAACACACCTTAGCAGCACAGACATCACCTCAGAGTAAAGGGCTGGATAAAGATTTCACAAGCAAATAGGAACAAGAAGCATGCTGGAGTAGCCATTGAAATATCTAGTAAAACAGACTTACAACTAAAATTAATAATAATAAAAAAAGACGGGGAAGTACATTTCAAACTCATTAAAAGGAAAAATCCTCTAGGATGCCTCAATTCCTAGTATTTTTGCGCTACCACCCATATTTATAAAAGAAACATTACTAAATCTTAAATCACATAGTGAACAATCACATACATTAAGATTGGGAGATTTCAAACTCCCACACTCGCCAATAAATAGGCCATGCACATAAAAAATGTAAAACTGACAGGTGTTATGAATCAAATGGACCTAAGATAGCTACAAAGTGAAAAGAATATACTTTATCCTCAGCACTTCATGGAACATTCTTCAAAATTGACCATATACTTGGACATAAAGCAAGTCTCAGCAGATACAAGAATATTGAACTAAGCTCCTGAATCTTACCAGAGCATCATGGATTAAGTTGGATTTCACAATGACAGAAACAACAGAAAGCCTACAATCCCACAGAAACTGACCATTTCTCTACTCAATGATGAATGGTTCAAGGAATAACTAAACAAATAAATCAAAAACTTTCTAAAAGAAAAATTCATTGCCCTAATTAATTGCATAAAGACTAGTCATGTCTTTGTTTTTAATATGTGGATAATATTCTATTGTGTAACATTTTTTTACCCATCCTTCAGTTGGACATTTATGTTGTTTTAGCCTCTGGTTATTATGAATAAAAGTGCTTTGAACATAGTTGATCAAGTATACTTGTGGTATAATGGTTCATTTTTTGGATAGAACAATTTCTTCTCTTCTGAGAAACTGCCAAAAATGATTTCCATAGTGGTTGTACAGGCTTGTACTTCCACCAGCAATGGAGGAATGTTCCCCTTGCTCCACGTTCTCAACAACATTGTTATCACTTTTGTTTTTGATATGAGCTATTCTGACAGGTGGAAGATAGAATCTCAGGATGTTTTGATTTGTATTTACTGATTACTCAGGATGTTGAATATTTTTTAAGTGCTTCTCAGGCATTCGAGATTCCTCTGTTGAGAATTCTGTTTAGAGCTGTACCCCATTTTTCAACTGAGATATTTGGTGTCTAATTTCTTGAGTTTCCCAATTAAAATATTGGCTGAAATCTGTATATTAGAAACAAATCCAACAATACTCTAATGGAGGAGTTAGGGTAAGGACTGAAGGAACTGAAGGGGTTTGCAACCCCATAGGAAGAACAACAACATCAACCATAACCCCAGAGCTCCCTGGAACTAAACCACTTGCCAAAGCATACATATGGATGGACCATGGCTCCAGCTGCATATGTAGAAGAAAATTGCCTTATCTGACATCAATGAGAGGGGAGGTCCTTGTGGAGGATTGATGCCCCAGCATATGGGAATGCTAGGTTGATCAGGTGGGGTATGTGGGTTGGAAGTACCCTCATAAAAGCATGGGGGATATGGGATGGGATAGGGGGTTGTCCAGGGGAAACCAGGAAAGGGGATAACATTTGAAATACAAATAAAATAACCAATAAAATGAAGAGAACACTACAAAGAATCAAAACAAAACAAACAAAAACAAAACAACAAAAAAAGATTTGGTTCTTTGAGAAAATCAACAATAGAGAAACCCTTAGCCAAAGTATCTAGAAGTCATAGAGAAACAAATTGCCAAAACTAGAAATGAAACCAGACATAACAACCAGCACAGAGAGAATTAGAAGCATGTTTATGTCTTACTTCAAAAATGTGTAATCCATAAAATTGGAAAATGTAAATGGTTTCCATGATTTTCTTGATAAATACCACTTACCAAAGCTAAATCAAGATCAGGTAAACATTTTAAATAGGCCTATAATCCCTAAGAAAATAGAAGCAGTCATTCAAAAATCTTTGAACCTAAAATGCCTGTGGCCAGATTGTTTTAGTGCAGAATTTAGGCAGACTTTCAAAGAAGAGCTAATACCAAAATTATTCAAACTATTCCACATGATAGAAATAGAAGGAACACTGCTATGTTCATTTTATGAAAACACAATAATCCTGATACTTAATCCACACACAGGTTTAAACAAAAAGGGAATTGCAGAACAATCTCCCTTATGAACATTGATGTAAAAACATTCAACATAATATTTGCAAATCAAATTCAAGAACACATAAAAAACATCATTCACCATAATCAAGTAGATGTAATAGCAGAGATGCAGGACAGGTACAACATATGAAAATTCATAAATATATTCCATCACATAACAAACTGAAAGGAAAAAACACCACATGATAATCTCATTAGATGTCAAAAAACCCTTTGACAAAATCCATCGCACTTTATGATAAAAGTCTTGGAGATATGTGGGAAACAGGGCTAATACCTAAACATAATAAAGTCAATATACAGCAAGACCTCAGCCCTTGGAACTTTGGTAATAATTGACAGCTTGGTCTTCATGTGGGACTCCTAACAGCAGGAGCAGTAGTTTTATCTGACTCTGTTGTCCGTTTATGGGCCCTTTTCCTCTGCAGATCCACAGTAGGAGAAGATGCACCTAGTTTTACTACAACTTTGACAGGCCAGGGTTGGTTGATACCTATATGAAGCCTTCCTTTTACTGAGCCTTTTCTGAGGAGAAAGGGATGTTGTGAGTATGGTGGGGAGTTGAGGTAAGAGAGAGGCTCTGGGAGGAGAGGAGGAAGGGGAAGCTACATTTGTGATGTAAAGTAAATGAATTAATTAGTTAAAAATATTAAAACAACAATTTTCATAGCAAGTACCTGAAATAAATATCTTTGGTTCTACCCCTGCCCTCAATACTGCAGTTAGAGGGACATGCTACCATTTTTACCAGTTTACACTGGTCTTGGGTATTCACCCTCAGGTTTTTATACTGAGCATTCTCCTTAGCCTCCTTTAAAAAAATTCTTGATTCTTTTTGTCTTATTGATCTTTTGCCTGTATATATTATGGTTTCTGGTTTACTGTTTTTATGTGTTTTGTGTGTGTATGTTTCTTTCCACCCTCCCTCCCTCCCTCCCTCCTTCCCTCCCTCCCTTCCTTCCTTCCTTCCTTCCTTCCTTCCTTCCTTCCTTCCTTTCTTCCTTCCTTCTTTATTTTTCTTGTTTTCCTTCTATTCTGTGTTTGTTTTATTTTAGATTCACTCTTAGCATGTTTGTGTTCTAAAGATAGAGAAAGTATGTAGGGTTGGGTGGGTGGGTAGTTTGTAAGGATCGGGGAGGAAGGATGATGACAAGTATAAACAGAATAAAGTGTCTAAAAATGAAAATGTCAATAAAATTTCTTGAGACTCTTAATATACAAGCAATGATAGTTGTTTAATTACAATATTACAAACATTTGTTACTCCTTAAAATCTCAATAAATGTCACATACATTTTATTCTATGTAGACAATATACATAAATTCTAGTTAGTAATAATTGTGCCTTGATAACTCACTAAGAAATTCCATCTTTAATGAGGAGTGATATTTCTACTTTACTTCAGAAGAACAGATATTGATGAACCATAGAACTCAGGGTGTAAGTAGTTTAGTCCCATGTAATTGAACTTGTATTATATGGGATTCAATGTTTATCTGTCTATCTCCATGTGTTTGTAGTAAAGAATATTGCCCATCTGCACAATACGGCTGGGTAACTCCTAAAGATAGGAAAACATCACCAGTGTGTATATCTTACTTTGAGAATTCTATCAGCATGACAATATCATCTGAAAATATCATCGTAGATGTTACTGTAGAAGATGTTTTGTTGCACCTAAGATATTTGGTGTGAGTATACACTGTATATTGAACACATTTCACCCACTTCCCCTAAAGTGCCCATACTTGTTTGTCTCCTTTTATTTTTATATAGTTTTGCTATTGATTTCATGTCATATGCATGCACTTGATTTTAAACACTTATACAAACTTAGGGGCAACAAATGAAAGGAATTACATGTGTTTGTAATTACTAGTAAAACTGTAAAGCCTTAATTTGTATTGAAAATATGTTTTCTGAGACTAGCATAATTTGCTTAATATGAACACTAGTTTCATTTATTTTTTGCAAATAACAAAATTTTGTTATGTTTTGGCTGAAAAGGTTAATTATATACATATCAGATTTTCTTTATCTATTCCTCTGTTGGTTACTTGTGCTGCTTCCATAAGTTATCTATTGTGAATAATACTCAATCAAAACTGAAATGTGTCTCTGTGATATCATGATTTGGGTGTTTTGGGGTCAATATCTATTAGTGCTATTGTTGAGTTATATTATTAATCTATTTTTAGCTATTTGAGGAACATCTATACTTATATTTTATTGGCTAAAGTAGCATACCCCAGTAGTAAAAGTAAATGTCTTGATGGAAATGACTTTTAAAGACTGATAAGATATTCTAAATATGCCTTAGAGTAATTTCTAAAGTTCACATACCCAGTTTTTCTGTCTTTTAAAATTTCTGTGCCTGTCAAAATCTGTCATGAACTTTGAATATATGAGTGTTAGAATGCCTTCAATGATAAGATTAAAGTTCTTGCTTTTATTCTTATGGGGGTAATTTTAGGAGATGAAAGTATAAAAAAGAAGTAACTAATGTTTTGAAGTTACAATGATTGTGAACAGTGTTTGTACTCCAATAAAGGTTCTATTTAATGTTGACATGTAGTTTTGAAACATCTTTTCTGTTAATCATAGTATAATTGATGTGGAAATGAAAAGGAAATAGATATAAATATCATCTTCAATTTATTAAAGAATACTGATATATAAGGGAAAGTTGAAAAATTTCATCAAATAATTAGAAAATAATATTTTAGACTGCAGGGTATTTTATTTGAATTTTTGAATTTTATTATATATGTAATATTTAAATATTTTACCAATACCTAGTGACACAATTGATTTTCCTGTTTTCTGTTGCTATTCAATGCAATTGTACTTACTAGGAGTTGTCTCATATAAATACATCAAGTCTCATCTCAGAAATATTAACAGACTTTTCAACAATTATAGAAATAATAAACAAAGTTAAGTAAATTAAAAATTAAGCCATTTCTTGGTCTGATGGAATAAAGTTTTTCAGTTTTTTCAACCACTGCAAAAGATTTTTGCTAAGTTATTGCCTTTTAGAATAGTATAAAATAGAATTTTTCAACATTACTGTTTGTAGGATGTGAACTAGGCAGTAGTACATGTAATGTATCTTCAAAGTTATATGCTAAACATATGAAAATACAGTTTCAATACTCTTTCATTTTCTTTAGGTTTTGAGGTTATTATGCAATTACCTCATTTAACCCCTCTTTCCTCTTACAGACCCTCTCATATACCGCCTCCTTGTTCCTTTTCAAATTCATAGCTTTTGTTCTCTCTCTCTCTCTCTCTCTCTCTCTCTCTCTCTCTTTCTCTCTCTCTCTCTCTCTCTCTCTCTCACACACACACACATTCCTAAATTTATAAGTACAATTTACTCAGCCTATACAATGTTTCATGTATGTATCCTTACAGGGTTATATTTTGGTATTGTTTCTTAGCCTATTTAAAGTATATATATATACTTTAAATAATATATATATTATTGAAAGTATATTTTTATTAGCTTTGATTTCTATAGGTTTTGATAGCACATACATCTAGAACATCTATTATAATATTATCTACCCTTCTGAATAGAGTAAAATGGAAGTCTGATTTTACGTTATGATCCAATGTGATATCTTAAGAATGAAGGAGAATATGGACAGTTTCAAGGCTGTCTCGGAGGCCAGGGCAGATCTGCCTTGAATTACTATTTTACTATTTCTTTGTGTTCTTTGCCTGTAATATATGGCTATCCTTTTTGTGGAAGTAGTTGATGTCTCCCACTGTGCTGTATAAGAATTCCCAAAGGGAAAAACATGAATCTTCTGAATTTAGAAGAAAGGAAACACATGTGAGGTTATTATTGGGAAAAACTAAGCAAGACCCTTCTGAAAAGAAGGTTCCGTGAATCCACTTCAAGCATGTATTAATACATTTTTTTTTTGCTCAATTCTCTGATGTAAGCCTGATATAAAGGTGGCATTTTTTGTTTTCTAGAAAACAAACTAGTAATTGACAAATTGGAGGTTGTTAGGCTAATGAAGAGAAATAACCTATATGGAATGTACCGGCCTGAGTCCACAGCTCAAATTCCTTTAGTAATAGTTGAAGATGCTACTGTTGCTCTCTTTTACTTGCTGTTCTTCCACATCTTCATAATAACAGAATTTCTTATAAAACAATTTTGAGGGACTCATAAGACAACTGTGGGAAATAAAGATATTACTGCTGTTGTCCACTTTCCTCTTTTTTCTCTCACACTCATAATATTGTTAGACTGCTTTTAAAAAGAATTTTCTTTCAACTTTGCTGTCTGAGATGTCTTTGACAAATACAATTTGTGGGGAATAAAATAAAGTTGACTTATATATCAGCTGACTTAATACAACTGAGAGCATAAATGAACAAT
The DNA here is from genome assembly GCA_964023405.1 of Apodemus agrarius. Lineage (NCBI taxonomy): Eukaryota > Metazoa > Chordata > Mammalia > Rodentia > Muridae > Apodemus > Apodemus agrarius. Next base: position 19,928,838 of record OZ030012.1, on the reverse strand, counting down.
TCATCATAGACTAAAATTTATAGGCCTGTTTCTACTCAGCAATCTTTGTCTTATGAAGAGAGATCATTTCCAAGGGCTCTTTCTCTATCATCAACACTTTTCAGCACTTACTTATTTAAGCTTACTTCTTGCTGAGTCATGACCATGATCCAAAGTAACTCCTTTGTCTTGTTCATGTAAGGTTCTGGTTCCTTTTTCAGGCTTGATATAAATAAATAATGAAAAAAATCCCCTGATGCAATCAGCTACCAGTGGAAGATACATTTCAGTGCCTCCACCCCCCAACTGTACTTGAATATTGACATTGGAATTTTGATGGCCTGGAGTAATTATTGACTCTTTTATGTTCTTGGAGATAGAATGCCCAGAGCTCATAATTACACAAATTAGTTTATAATATCACATTCTCTGATAGGTTTATAATATTAGATATTTTAAAAAGGAAGAAAGGAAAACACGTAACTAAAATTTTATGGCTCTTTCTTTTCTCAAGGAAAACTCTAGTTTCATTTAGTGTATTTTTATATTTCATTCTATAAAAATATATGTATGCTGCATGATATTAATTTGAATGAGATCAAATAATTAAATGAGTGATATATGGCAAGGTATAGATGAGGAAATTGGAAATGATGTAATCATAATCTTCAAAAATTCAAGAATAAAATAAAAAACCTGAATGTTTAAAACACTTTAAATTACAAGTTATTATCCAAAGGAATAAATTTTACTCTTCTATTTTCATAAAGCCTGCTTTTATATATTTTTATTTGCTTGTAATCATTACCTCTATCAACTCCAACTTGGAGCCCAAATTGTTCTATATGTGCACATTCCATATAGCCTGTTTGCATTCCACATCACATGTTAACAATTATTTTCCCCTTGATCTTTAAGAGCTCTTATTCCCATTTTGTTGTCCCTTTTCATTTTACTTATTCTTTGAGAACTTCATAAATATAATGATATACAATGAAATATGACTTTCTCTCTCTCTCTCTCTCTCTCTCTCTCTCTCTCTCTCTCCATCCATCCATCTATTTTCAAACTGACTGGGATATTTCTACTGGGTAGCCTTAATACTACCAAAGAGAAACATTCATCATCATTTTGAAACTGATTTTTCTACGTTCTATAGCTAAAGTGCTTTTTTTGTCTTCATAAATAGGGTTTTAATATGGTCCATTTTTAGTTTAAATGCACACACACACACAAACACACACACACACACACACACACACACACACACACACTTCAACCTAGTTTCAGCATTTGAGGGAAAACAGCTAGCATTTGTAGTTCTGAGTCTGAATTATTTTACAGAACATATGATTTCTTATCCACCCATTTTCCTCCTATATGTTCCTATATGTAGGAACAAATAATGCATATACACAGCATACTTTCTTCACCCTGTCATCTGTTGGTAGACTGTTAGGGTGATTCTATTTCTTATCTATCTATTACAATAAATGTGGGTGTATAACTGCCTCTCAGAGTTCAGAGTATTTTGAATATTTAACCTATAGCGGTCCAAACCAAATTCAAACCTAGACAATGGCAAGAGATAATAAAAAAAAACAGAGTAGGAATTCATGAAAGACAAACAAAGAAAACAAGGGGCTGTTTCTTTGAGATGATAATAACAAGTTGAGGGATGCACAAGAGGAGGATGTTTTTATTATCCTTTAGAGTTGAGCAAAAGGGATGTGGGGGAAGTGGGCATAAAGCCCCTTGATATTTGTCTGTGTGCATGAATGAAATTGATCTGCTTGTTCAGTGGAAGCCGTGAATGTTCCCATTGAGGTGGTTTGGCCAGTGAGTACATTTCCCTCAGATATAGGACCTGGCAGAGGACTGTGAGATCCTACATGCTGGATGTAAATGGTGGGAGCCTCTTTCCTGTAGGAGAGTAGAGAGCTGCATAGGGGAAAGTGGGTTGCTATCTAGTTTGCCAAATGATCTTGACAAACATGAGAGCAAATTAACAGTATATACACTGTCTGAAAAGAGGTTAAGAGGGCCCTTGGCTTCTTGTAGAGCTAGATAGATATCATAAAATTCTTTATATGGGGGGGTGATTGGTAGCTCTTTGAATTGGAGGATAGGGAGTTCATCCTCAGGGATGTAGTATGTTACTGCTGCCACTTCTTTATTTCCCCCATTGGTAAATATTGAGGGGGCTCCTGCTATGGGCCCTTTAAAAAATAGTTTGGGGGGCAGCCATCACAATAGAGGGAGGGCAGAGGCCCGTTTTTTGGTCAGGATAACGGATGTCAATCTCTTCTGGGAATCCTATTAAGCTGATAGCAAGGTGGGAGTGATTTTTTTATTAGCTACTGAATGTCAGAGATGGAGAAGGGGGTGACAAGAATGTCAGGTTTTTTCCCCTAGGGTTTGCAGTGATATATCCCCGATGTTTTTAATCATGCTAGCAAGTGCATCCACCTAATTTAAAATTTGAGGTGTACTACCCATTGCGGTGTGGAGTCATTTTAGCACCCCTTGAGGTTGGTAAAGGGCTCCCACAAGTGTAGGAGAGGAGTTAAAGACAAGAAGCTATATAGGTAGGTATTGTTGGGTCATACCTAGCAAAAGCCATATCTTTACAGCGGCATTGACAGATTTTAGAGCTTGGACTGCCTCTGGGAACAGTGTTCTTGGGGAGGAGGGACTTTTGTCTCCTTTCAAGAGGGTGAAGAGGGGTTGAAAGGTACTTGTAGGAAGAGAGAGCCGGGGATGAAGTCAATTGAGGTTGCCAGGCTAGCTTAGTCCGTAGAGCATGAAACTTTTAATCTCATGGGTCATGGGTTTTAGTCCCACATTGGGCACCAGATATGGGCCTGTGTATAGCATTTCACAGAGGTCTTTGGCTCAGCCAGTTGTGAGAGTTCTGACAGAGAGAAGAGGATGGGAGTTGCTTCTGCTGCCACAGCTGGTTCTACCTCCATCTTCGCTGTGCCACCATCTTGGTTACCCGTGTCACCCTGTGCTGAGTCATGTCTGGCTGGGCTGACCAAAGGCCAACTAACCAGGGAAGATTGCAGCCGAACCACCGGTGGTGTTTTGGGAGAGCAGACCTCTCCCCAAGTGTTGCAGCTCTTATGACAAAAGTTGTAAGCAGTCCTATAGCCCTTAAAGAAATAGAAGCAATTATTAAAAGTCTCCCAACCAAAAAAAAAGCCCAGGATCAGATGGTTTTAGTGGAGGATTCTATCAGACCTTCAAAGAAGAGCTAATATCAATACTCTTCAAGCATTTCAACAAAGTAGAAACAGAAGTAACACTACCCAACACATTTTATGAAGCCACAATTATGCTGATACCAAAACCATACAAAGATCCAACAAAGAAAGAGAACTTCAGACCAATTTCCCTTATGAATATTGATGCAAAAGTACTCAATAAAATTCTTGTCAACTGAATCCAATTTCTTTATGAAGGCACTCTATGCATAGAGTTTTCCTTTTAGAACTGCTTTCATTATTTCCCATAAGGTTGGATATATTGTGTTTTCATTTTCATTGAATTCTAAAAGTCTTTAGTTTCTCTCTCTCTCTCTCTCTCTCTCTCTCTCTCTCTCTCTCTCTCTCTCTCTCTCTCTCTCTCTCCTGACCAAGTATTCATTGAGTAGATAGTGGCTCAACTTCCATGTATATTCCTGTTGCTTTTGTTGATATTGAAAACCCGCCTTAGTCCATGGTGGTCTGATAGAATACGTGGTACTACTTCTGTGTTTTAGTATCTGTTAAGGTCTGTTTTGTGTCTGAATATATGATTGATTTTTTAGAAGGTACCATGAGGTTCTAAGAAGAAAGCATATTCTTTGTTTTAGGGTGAAATGTTCTGTAGATATCTATTACATCAATTTGGTTCATAATTTCTTTTAGTTTCACTGTGTCTCTGTTTAGTTTTTGATTCCATGATCTGTCCATTAGTGAGGGGTCCATTAGAGTGGGCTGTTGAAATCTCCTACTATTATTGTGTGAGTTGTGTTGTATACTTTGAGCTTCAGTGTTTCTTTTACAAATATGGGTGCACTTGCATTTGGGGCATAGATGTTCAAAATTGAGAGTTCATCTTGGTGGATATTTCATTTGGTGAATATGTAGTGTAATTTCCCATCTTTTTTGATAGCTTTTTGTTGAAAGTCTATTTTATTGGATATTAGATTGGCTATTACAGCTTGTTTCTTGGGACCATTTGCTTGTAAATTTTTTCAGCCTTTTACTCTGAGGTAGTTTGTCTTTATCAGTGAGTTGTGTTTCCTGTATGCAGCAAAATCCTGGATCCTATTTACATATCCAATCTGTAAGCCTATGTCTCTTTATTGAGGAATTTAGTCCATTGATGTTGAGAGATATTAGGGACCAATGATTGTTGCTTCCTGTCATTTTTGTTGTCAGAGGTAGAATTATATTTGTGCAGCATATTCTTTTGGATTTGTTGAAAGAAGATTACTTTTTTGCTTTTTCTTGAGTGTAGTTCCCTTCCTTGTGTTGAACTTTTCCTTCTAATATCCTCTGTAGGGCTGGATTAGTGGAAAGATATTGTTCAAATTTGTTTTTGTCCTGGAATGCCTTGGTTTCTCCGTTTATGGTAACTGAGGATTTGCTGGGTATAGTAGCCTGGGCTGGTATTTTTGTTCTCTTAGGGTCTGTATGAAAGCTGCTCATGATCTGGCTTTTAGAGTTTCTGTTGAGAAGACTGATATAATTCTCATAGATCTGCATTTATATGTTACTGTAATCTTTTCCCACACTGCTTTCAATTTTATTTCTTTGTTCTGTACATTGGTGTTTTAATTATTATGTGTCAAGAGAAATTTATTTTTTGGTCCCATCTATTTGGTGTTCTGTAGGTGTCTTGTATGTTTATGTACATTTATTTCTTTAGGTTAGGAAGTTTTTTTTTTCTATAATTTTGTTCAAGATATTTGCTGGCCCTTTGAGTTGAGAATCTTCACTCTCTTCTGCAACTATTACTCTTAGTCTTTTCATTGTCTCCTGGATTTCTTGAATGTTTTGACTTATGAGCCTTTTCCTTTTTGTATTTTCCTTGACTGTTGTGTCAATGTCTTCTATGGAATCTTCCACTGCTGAGATTCTCTCTTCTATCTCTTGTATTCTGTTGGTGAAGCTTGCATCTGTGATTCCTGTTCTCCTTCCATGGTTTTCCATCTCCAGGGCTTTTATCTTTTGCATTTTTTAAATTGGGTATAGTCTTTATTTACACTTCAACTGTTGTCCCCTTTCCTGGTTCCCCCCTCCCCTTAAAATCCCATAAGCCATCTCCCCTTCCCCAAACAACCCACCCCTGCTTCCCTGTCCTGGTATTCCTCTACACTATGGTATCAAATCTTTCCAGGACCAAGGGCCTCTCCCCCATTTGATGTCCAACAAGATCATGCTCTGCTGCCGATGTGTCTGGGGTCATGGGTAACTCCATTTTTACTCTTTGGTTGATGGTTTTGTCCCTGGGAGCTCTAGGAGTACTTGGTGACTTATTCTGTTCTCCTATGGTGCTGAAAACCCCTTCAGCTCCTTGGGTCCTTTCCCTAGCTCATCCATTGGATACCCTGTGCTCAGTTTAATGGATGGCTGAGAGTGCCCCACTCTGTATTTGTCATGCACTAGGAAAGCCTCCCAGGTGATAGCTATATGTAGCTCCAGCCAACAAGCAGTTGTGGGTACCCACAATAGTGCCTAGGTTTTATAACTGTATACAGAATGGATCCCTGGGTAGGGTAGGCTCTGGATGGTCTTTCCCTCATTTTACTCTGCTGACACTTTGTTTCTGTATCTCCTGTGGGCATTTTGTTCCTCCTTGTAAGAAGGACTAGAGTATCCATACTTTGTTCTTCCCCCTTCTTGGGCATCATTTGATATGTGAATTGTGTCTTGGGTTTTCCAAGATTTTAGGATAATATTCACTTATCAGTGAGTGCATACCATGAGAGTTCTTTTATGATTGGATTACCTCAGTCAGGATGATATTCTCCAGTTCCATCTGTTTGTCTAAGAATTTCATGAATTCATCATTTTTAATGGCTGAATAGTACTCCATTGTGTATATATACCACATTTTCTGTATCCATTGCTCCATTCAGGGACAAATGGATTATTTCCAGCTTCTGGCTATTATAAATAGGACTGCTATGAATATAATGGAGTATGCATCCTTATTACATGTGGGAGAATCCCCTGGGTATATGCCCAGTCACTTGATATTTGACAAAGGGGCTTATTTCACCTAGCAGAAAAAAACCTTGTCAACAAATGGTGTTGGCTCAACTGGTGGCTAGCATGCAGAAGAATGCAAATCTATCAATTCTTATTCCCCTGTACTAAGCTGAAGACCACATGGATTAAGGACCTCCATATAACACCAGACACACTGCAACTAATAGAAAAAAACTGGGGAAGAGCCTTGAACACATAGGCACAGGAGAAAATTTCCTGAACAGAACCCCAGTAGCCTATGCCCTAAGATCAAGAATTGACAAATGGGACCTCATAAAATTGCAAAGTTTCTGTAAAGCAAAGGATACTGTCAATAGGACAAAATAGCAACCAACAAATTGGGAAAAGATCTTTTCCAACCCTGTATCTGACAGAAGGCTAATATCCAATATATACAAAGAACTCAAGAAGTTAGACTCCAGGGAACCAAATAACCCTATTAAAATGGGGTACAGAGCTAAACAAATAATTTTCACCTGAGGGATATCAAATGACCGAGAAACACCTAAAGAAATGTTCAACATCCTTAGCCATCAGGGAAATGCAAATCAAAACAACCCTAATATTTCACCTCACACTGGTCAGATAAAGAACTCAGGAGACAGCAGGTACTGGAGCGGTTGTGGAGAAAGAAGAACACTGTTACACTGCTTGTGGGATTGCAAGCTGGTAAAAACACTCTGCAAATCAGTCTGGTGGTTCTTCAGAAAACTGGGGATAATACTACCCTTTGTGTTTTATTTAGTGTTTATATTCCTATCTTTAGATCAGACATGTTTTGTTCAACTCCTTCACCTGTTTGATTGTGGTCTCCTGTGTATCGTGTATATCTTTAAGGGATTTATGTGTTTCCTCTTTAAGGGCTTCTGCCTGTTTACATGTGTTCTCCTGTATTTGTTTAAGGGTGTTATTTATGTCCTTCTTAAAGTCCTTTATCTTCTTTATGAAATGAGTGTTTAGATCTGAATCTTGCTTTTTAGGTGAGTTTGGGTATTCAAGATTTCCTGTGGTAGGAGACCTGTGTTCATATGTTGCTGTGTTAAATTTGTTTCTTTTGTTTGTATTCTTGTGCTTGCCTCTCATTATCAGGGTATTTTTTATTTTATCTGGCCTCTCTGCCTCTGACTGGAGCATGTCCTTCCTCTGAGCCTGTAATAATGTGATTCTGTCATTCTGGATGTGTCAGAATACCTGTGAAGTTGAGTTGCAACTTGGTGTGGAATCTGTGAATTAGGATCCAGTGCTGAGGCTCTTCTCCCTGCACAGGTGGAAACTGGAAGATGCAGGTCTCTGGCTGTGTGGGGTATCTGTGTCCCAGAATTCCAGGGTTCCCAGTTACACTGGCTATTTAGGCAGGGTTTGGGGATCTCACTTGTGATCCTCATTGTGTCAGAATACCTGTGAGCTGCAACTATGGTGTGGGATGTGTGGGTTTGGATCCACATCCAAGGCTCTGCTCGCTGCATTTTTATTTAACCTTTAATCTTTTTTTATTGTTTAAAATTATTCTTCTTCCCAGGCCACAATCCAACTGTTCCACATCACACACCTCCTCCTTCCATGTATGCCCCTTCACCAAGAGGATGTTACAACTCCACTCCTACCCCACCAGACCTCTCCACTGTCTGGAGCCACAAGTTTTTCCAGGGTTAGGTACACCTTTTCTGAGTCCAGACCTGGCAGTCTTCTGCTGTATATGTGTTGGGGGCCTCATATCAGCTGATATATGCTGTCTGGTTGGTGGCTCAGTGTCTGTCCCAGGTGTTCAGATTGGTTGAGACTGCTGGTCTTCTTATTGGGTTGCCTTCCTCCTCCTCCTCCTGATCCTCCTCCTCCTCCTCTTCCTCCTCCTCCTCCTCTTCAGTTTCTTCCAGCTTTTTCCCAATTAAAACACAGAGGTCATTTTTTGAGATCTTCCATTTCCTTCTTCAGATACCTAAAGTTTTTGTTATATAAATCTTTCACTTGTTTGGTTAGAGTTACACCAAGATATTTTATATTGTTTGTGGCTATTGTGAAGGGTGTCATTTCCCTCATTTCTTTCTCAGGCTGCTTATCCTTTGAGTATAGGAAGGCTACTGATTTGTTTGAGTTGATTTTTATAACCAGCAAATTTGCTGAAGTTTTTTTTATCAGTTGTAGGAGTTCTTTGGTGGAGTTTTTTTGTCACTTAAGTATACTATCATATCATCTGTGAATAGTGATAGTTTGACTTCTTCCTTTCCAATTTGTATCCCCTTGACTTCCTTATGTTGTCGAATTGCTCTAGCTAGTACCTCAAGTACTATATTGAAGAGATATGGTGAAAAGGGGCAGCCTTGTCTAGTCCCTGATTTTAGTGGGATTATATCAAGTTTCTCTCTGTTTACTTTGATGTTGGCTACCGGTCTGCTGTAAATTGCTTTTACCATGTTTAGGTATGGGCCTTGAATTCCTGTTCTTTCCAAGACTTTTAGCATGAAAGGATGATGAATTCTGTCAAATGCTTTTTCAGCATCCAATGAGATGACCATGTGTTTTTTTCCTTTGAGTTTGTTTATGTAGTGGATTACATTGATGGATTTCTGTATATTGAACCATTCCTGCATCCCTGGGATGAAGCCAACTTGATCATGGTGAATGACCATTTTGATGTGTTCTGAGATTCAGTTGGCAAGAATTTTATTGAGTATTTTTGCATCAATGTTCATAAGGGAGATTGGTATAGTTAAAATGGCAATCTTGCCAAAAGCAATATGTACATTCAATGCAATCCCCATCAAAATCCCAGCTCAGTTCTTCATAGAGTTAGAAAGAACAATTCTCAAATTCATCTCAAATAACAAAAAACCCAGGATAGCTAAAAACATCATCAACAGTCAAAGAACTTCTGGGGGAATCAGTATCCCGGACCTCAAGCAATACTACAGAGCAGTAGTGTTAAAAACTGCATGGTATTGGTACAGTGACAGAGACGTGGATCAATGGAATAGGATTGAAGACCCAGAATTGAACCCACACATCTATGGCCAATTGACCTTCGCCAAAGGAGCTGAAAACATCCAGTGGAAAAAAGATAGCCTTTCAACAAATGGTCCTGGCTCAACTGGAGGTCAATATGCAGAAGAATGAGAATTGATCCACTCTTATCTCCTTATACTAAGCACAACTACAAGTGGATCGAGGACCTCCACATAAAACCAGACACACTAAAATTAATAGAAAAGAAACTGGGGAAGACCCTTGAGGACATTTGGCTCAGGGGGAAAGTTCCTGAACAGAATACCAATTGATTATGCTCTGAGATCAAGAATTGACAAATGGGACCTCATAAAATTACAAAGTTTCTGTAAGGCAAAAGACACTGTCAAAAGGACAAATTGGCAACCAACAAATTGGGAAAAGATCTTCACCAACCCTACATCTGACAGAGGGCTAATATTCAATGTATACAAAGAACTCAAGAAGTTAAACACCAGAAAACCAAATAACCCCATCCAAAAATGGGGTACAGAATTAATCAAAGACTTTTCACTTGAAGAAATTCGGATGGCCGAGAAATACCTTAAAAAATGTTCAACATCATTAGTCATTAGAGAAATGCAAATCAAAACAGCCCTGAGATTTCACCTCACACCAGTCAGAATGGCTAAGATTAAAAACTCAGAAGACATCAGGTGTTGGCGAGGATGTGGAGAAAGAGGATCACTCCTCCACTGCTGTGGGAGTGCAAGCTGGTACAACTACTCTGGAAATCAGTCTGGCAGTTCCTCAGAAAACTGGACACAATACATCCGGAGGACCCAGCCATACCACTCCTGGGCATATATCCAGAAGATTCCCCAGCATGCAATATGGATACATGCTCCACTATGTTCATAGCAGCCTTATGTATAATAGCCAGAAGCTGGAAAGAACTCCGATGTCCCTCAATGGAGGAATGGATACAAAAAATGTGGTATATATACACAATGGAGTGCTATTCAGCCATTAGAAATAATGAATTCATGAAATATTTAGAGAAATGGATGGAGCTGGAGAACATCATACTAAGTGAGGTAACCCAGTCTCAAAAGAATACCCATGGTTTGTACTCACTGATAAGTGCATATTAGCCTAGAATCTTGGGACACCAAAGACACAATCCACATAAGAAATGATGTCTGACAAGAAAGAAGGAATGGACACTGGTGCTGGAAAGGATCAAAGCATCAGTGTAGGGGAATACCAGAACAGGAAAGTAGGAAGGGGTGGATGGGGGAACAGGGAGAGGGAAAAGGGCATGTGGGACCTTTGGGGGGTGCAGAACCCAAAAAAGGGAAATGAAATGTAAATATAGAATATATCCAATAAAAAAAAAACAGAGGTCAGCAGCTTCTGTCCACTGGTTGAGTGTAAATCTGGGTCTTTCAGGTAGCTACTTGTTGGGCTTTTCAAAGGGCAGTCATGATAGACCCCTGTTTGTAAGCACACCCTAGCATCAGTAATAGAGTTAGGCCTTGGGCCTCCCCCTGATATGGATCTCAATCTGTGCCTGTCACTGGACCTACTTTTCCTCAACTCTTCTCCATTTTTGTTCCTGAAGTTCTTTCAGACAGGTACAATTCTGGGTTAGAGTTTTTTACTATGGGATAGCAATCCCATCCCTCCACTTGATTCCCTGCCTTTCTACTGGAGGTCGACTTTTTATGTTCACTCTTCCCACTGTCAGACGTTTCATCTAAGGTTCCTCCCTTTCAGTCCTGAGAGTCTCTCATATTCCAGGTCTCTGGTGCATTCTAGAAGGTTCTCCTATCTCCCACCCCCAGGCAATTTAGGAATGCTGAGAGAATGAGAACTAGTCTTTCCTAGGGACTGGCTCACCAACTGGTTACTCAATAACAAATGGACTACCATCTAAACATATATATGCATGTATATATACATGTTACATTATACAAACAAGTAAGTTTTATTTATATATTCATATATATATATACATATATCAACAATGATATATATAGTCTTTACAATAGTCTTTACATTTGAAAGATAACAAATATGGGCATGCAGGAGGTTTTGGATGAAGTAAAAACAATGTGGCATTGTTGTAATTATATTATAATCTCAAAAGCAAAAGATAAAACTGGCTTAAACAGTCAAAAATGCAAATATTAATATTTCCTATTTTAGGAAAAATGCCTATAACAGTGATTGGAGGGATGTATACATACATACATATATACATATGTATATATGTTCACAATCTTTGAGCAGAAAACCAAGTAGGCTTCATTTCACAGGTAAGCATGATATGAAATCCATGTCATGTGTCTAAGTAGATACAGTGTTCACTTGTTCTTTTGTCAATGATCCATCAAGAATAAGAGCCTACTCTTATGAGTCTTCCTAGAGCCCTCTTCACATCCTTGTTCCTCAGGCTATAGGTTGAGCATGGGGGTGACCACAGTGTACATCACTGATGCCACAGTACTAACATGGGAAGAGTGGGTCACAGCAGAGCTAAGGTAAACACCAAGTATTGTGCCATAGAAAAAGCTGACCACACAGAGGTAAGACACACAAGTGGAAAAGTTTTATATTTGCTTATAGTTGAGGACATTTTTGATAAAGTGGAGACAATATGAAAGTAAGAAAAGAGGATGCTAGAAGCTGGAAACATACCCAGAAGGACAGTAGACACATATACAATGGTGTTATCGATGAGAGTGTCAGATCTGGCTACCGTAAGTATCTCAGTTATTTTTCAGAAAAATGAGGGATTTCAATGATTCTGGAGAGGTTTAGTTGCTTTATCAATAGAACATGAAGGAAGGAGTGTGTTAAAACTACGATCCATGAAATCAGTACTAGGAGGCTGCTGAATTGAGAGTTCATGATGATGTGTAGTGTAGAGGATGACAGATGGGCAAAAAGTGGCCATATGCCATTATACTTAATAGAAGATTATCCACCCCAGCCCAAACCATAAAGAACTATGCCTGAATGAGACACTGCATGTACAAAATATCTTTGCTCTGTGTCTGAATGTTTACCAGCATTTTTGGTAGAGTGGTAGAAGTAAAACAAATAACTACAAAAGACAGGCTGGTAAGGAAGAATTACATGGGAGTGTGGAGGTGAGACTCAGAAATGGAAGCCAGAATGATGAGCAAGTTCTGAGGTCTGTGAAAAGGTACATGAATAAGAATATCCCAAAGATGAGGCACTGCAGTTGTGGATCATTGGAGGGGCTGAGCAGGAAGATTTGTAACCCTTCTGTACAGTTTTGACCTTACATGCCAGATGCTTTTCTCCTTTCTAAAGAAGCATAAGTTCAGGCAATATCCAAATGGACCTTAGGACATCATCACTTTACACTTCTATAGATTTTTCAGCCTTAACTGCTCTCATTTTTTCACTTATTCAAGACTTAGTTCATTTAACTATTAAATGTACATAACATTTTAACCTTTTATTAAATATAGGAGAAATATCTCTTGCATTTGCATCTTTTTTTAGTCGATATATTCTTTATTTACATTTCAAATGATTTCTGCTTTCCTGGATCTCCGCTCCCCGAAACTTCCATAATCCCTTTTCCCTCCCCTTCTTCCCCCATTTACCCCATTCCTACTTGCCTGTTCTGGTATTCCTCTACACTGCTGCCTTGAGCCTTTCCAGAACTAGGAGCCATGCCTTCCTTCTTCTTGGACATCATTTAATAGGTGGAATGTGTATTGGTTATTCCAAGTTTCTAGGCTAATATCAGCTTATCAGTGAGTACATACCATGAGTGTTCTTTTGAGACTTGGTAACCTCACTAAGGATGAAGTTCTCCAGCTCCATCCATTTGTCTAAGAATTTCATGAATTAATTGCTTCTAATGGCTGAATAGTACTCCATTTGTATCCATTCCTCTGTTGGAGGGCATCTGGGTTCTTTCCAGCTTCTGGCTTTTAAAATTAGGGTTTCTATGAACATAGTAGAGCATGTATCCATATTACATGCTGGAGAATCCTCTGGGTATATGCCCAAGAGTGGTATAGCAGGGTCGTCCAGAAGTATCGTGCCAAGTTTTCCGAGGAACTGCCAGACTGATTTCCAGATTTATTGTACCAGCTTGCAATCCCCCCAGCAGTGTAGGAGTGTTCCTCTTTCTCTACATGCTCTCCAACACCTGCTGTCTCCTGAGTTTTAAATCTTAGCCATTCTGACTGGTGTGAGGTAAAATCTCAGGGTTGTTTTGATTTGCATTTACCTAATGAATAATGATTCTGAACATTTCTTAAGGTGCTTTTCAGCCATCCGAAGTTCTTCAGGTGAAAATTCTTTGTTTAGCTCTGTACCCCAGTTTGATAGTGTTATTTGGTTTTCTGTGGTCTAACTTCTTGAGTTCTTTGTATATATTGGATATTAGCCCTCTGTTGGATGTATGGTTGGTGAAGATCTTTCCCAATTTGTTGTTGCTGTATTATCCTTTTGAAGGTATCCTTTGCCTTACAGAAACTTTGTAATTTTATGAGGTCCCATTTGTCAATTCTTCATCTTAGAGGATAAGCTATTGTTGTTTTGCTCAGGAACCTTTCCCCTGTGCCCATGTCTTCAATGGTCTTCCCCAGTTTCTTTTCTATTAGTTTCAGTGTGTCTGGATTTATGTGGAGGACCTTGATCCACTTGGAGTTGAGCTTAGTACAAGGAGATGAGAATGGATCAATTTGCATTCTTCTGCATGCTGACCTCCAATTGAACCAGCACCATTTGTTGAAAAGGCTATCTTTTTCTACTGGATGTTTTGAGCTTCTTTCTCAAATATCAAGTGACCATAGGTGTGTGGTTTCATTTCTGGGTCTTCAATCCTATTCCATTGGTCTACCTGCCTGTCTCTGTACCGATACTATTAAATTCTATAACATCTTTGATTTCTTTCTTTATTTTTTTCTTCTGATGTATTGCTTGAGGTCCAGGATCCTGATTCCCCCAGAACTTATTTTACTGTTGAGAATAGTTCTAGGTATACTGTTTTGTTTTTTTATTTTGTTGTTGTTATTCCAGATGAATTTGAGGTCTGCTCTTTCTACCTCTATGAAGAACTAAGTTGGGATTTTGATGGGGATTACATTGAATCTGTATTTTGCTTTTGGCAAGATTGCCATTTTAACTATATTAATCCTGCCAATCCATGAGCATGGAAGATTTTTCCATTTTTCTGAGCTCTTCTTCAATTTCCTTCTTCCGAGACCTGAAGTTCTTGCAATACAGATCTTTAACTTGTTTTGTTAGAGTCATACCAAGATCCTTTATATTGTTTGTGGCTATTGTGAAGGGTGTCATTTCCCTAATTTCTTTCTCAGCCTGCTTATCCTTTGAGTATAGAAAGGCTACTGATTTTCTTCAGTTGATGTTATAACCAGCCACTTTGGTGGAGTTCTTTATCAGCTTTAGGAGTTCTCTGGTGGAGTTTTTTGGGTCACTTAAGTGCAGATCATATAATCTTCAAAGAGTGAAAGTTTGATATCTTCCTTTCCAATTTCCATCCCTTTGATCTGCTTATGTTGTCTAATTGCTATACCTAGTACTTCAAGTACTGTATTGAAAAGATATGGAGAGAAGGGACAGCCTTGTCTAAGCCCTGATTTTAGTGGGCTTGCTTCAAGTTTCTCTCTATTTAGTTTGATGTTTGCTAATGGTTTGTTGTATATTGCTTTTACTATGTTTAGGTATGGGCCTTGATTTCCTGTTCTTTCCAAGACTTTTAGCATGAAAGAATGCTGAATTTTGTCAAAAGCATTTCATCATCTAATGAAATGACCATGTGGTTTATTTTTTTGAGTTTGTTTATGTAGTGGATTGCATTGATGGATTTCTGTATATTGAACCATTGCTGCATCCCTGGGATGAAGAATACTTAGTCATGGTTTTAATGTATTCTTCGATTCAGGTGGCAATAATTAAATTGAGCATTTATGCATCCATGTTCATAAGGGATATTGGCCTGAAGTTTTCTTTCTTTGTTGGATCTTTGTTTGGTTTTGGTATCAGTGTAATTGTGGTTTTGTAGAACGAGTTGAGTAGTGTTCCTTCTGTTTTTATTTTGTGTAATAGTTTGAAGAGTATTGGTGTTAGGTCTTCTTTGAAGGTCTGATAGAATTCTGCACTAAAACCATCTGGTCCCATGATTTTTTTGGTTGGAAGACTTTCTATGACTCCTTCTATTTGTTTAGGGGTTGTGGGACTGTTTAGATGACCTATTTGATCCTGATTTAATTTTGGTATTTGGTATCTGTCTAGGAAATTGTCCACTTTCTCCAGATTCTCCAGTTGTGTTGAGTAAAGGCTTTTGTGGTAGGATCTGATGATTTTTTGAATTTCCTCAGTTTTTGTTGTTATATCTCCCTTTTCATTTCTAATTTTGTTAATTTGGATACTGTCTCTGTGCCCTTTGGTTAGTCTGGCTAAGCATTTATCTTGTTTATTTTCCCAAAGAACCACGTCCTGGTTTTGTTGATTCTTTGTATGTTGCTCTTTGTTTCCACTTGATTGATTTCAGACCTGACTTTGATGATTTCCTCTCTTCTACTCCTCCTTGGTGAATTAGATTAATTTTGTTCCAGAGCTTTCAGGTGTGCCACTAGGCTGCTAGTGTATGCTCTCTCCAGTTTCTTTTTGGAGGCACTCAGGGCTATGAGTTTTCCTCTTAGCATTGCTTTCCTTGTGTCCCAGAGATTTGGGTATATTCTGCCTTCATTGTCATTAAATTCTATAACATCTTTGATTTCTTTCTTTCTTTTTTCCTTTGGCCAAGGTATCATTGAGTATTGTTCAGCCTCCATGTGTATGTGTGCTTCTGGGTTTTTTTTGTTGCTATTGAAGACCACTCTTACTCCATAGTGATCTGATAGGAGGCATGGGATTAGTTCGAAATTCTTATATTGTTGAGGTCTGTCCTGTGACCAAATATATGGTCGTTTTTGGAGAAGGTACCATGAGGTGCTCAGAAAAAATGTAAATTATTTTGCTTTAGGATGAAATGTTATATATATATATATATATATATATATATATATATATATATATATATAATGTTAAATCCAATTGGTCCAAAGCTTCAATTAGTTTCACGTTGTCACTGTTTGGGAATTGAGTCCATTGATGTTAAGAGATATTAAGGAATAGTGATTATTACTTCCTGTCTTTTTTGATGTTATTTTTATATTTGAGTGGTTATCTTCTTTTGGGTTTGATGAAAGAAGTGTACTATCTTGCTTTTTCCAGGGTGTAGTTTACCTCCTTGTATTGGAGTTTTTCATGTATTATCCTTTGTAGGGCTGGGTTTGTGGAAAGATATTGTGTAAATTTGGTTTTGTCATGGAATATCTTGTTTTCTCCATCTATGGTGATTGAGAGTTTTGCTACGTATAGTAGTTTGGCTGGCATTTTTGTTTTCGTAGAGTCTGCATGAGATCTGTTCAGGATATAATGAATATTCTGTAATATCTCAAAAAATGATGAGATTTCCCAATAAAGGATTGGGAAAGTACCTCCAAGGGAGGACCAGCCCTGTGCCTGTGTCTAAGAGAAAGGTTTGGCAGGGGCTTGGTTTTTCCTAGGGGCCACTGAGGAAGCTATTCCCATTATGTGGAATTCAGAGGAACCAGTATGGGTTCCTCAGTGGCCACTCTCCTCCGAGAAGCTCATGGCAGCAAAAGAATTAGTTAATGAACAGCTTGTACTAGGACATATAAAATCTTCCGTCTCTCCATGGAATACTCCTATTTTCGTAATCAGAAAGAAGTCAGGAAAATGGAGGCTTCTGCATCATTTGAGAGCAATTAACTGACAAATGCAAATTATGGGGCCGGTCCAACATGGCTTACCTCTTTTGTCTACTGTGCCCAGCCAATGGCCCATCATCACAATAGATATAAAGGATTGCTTTTTTTTCCATTCCCCTTTGTCCTAAGGATAGCAAGTGCTTTGCTTTTACTGTCCCATCTTGCAATCATGAAGAACCAGATCAAAGATATGAGTGGGTGGTACTGGCACAAGGAATGGCCAATAGTCCCACAATGTGTCAGCTTTTTGTGGGAGCTACAATAGCCCTTCTGAGAAAGAAATTCCCTCATTTGCGCTGTGTCCATTACTTGGATCGCATTCTTTTGCTTGCAAAAAATGAGGAAATTCTGGATTTAGCCTATTGTGAATTAGATAAATTATTGAGGAATAAGGGTTTGTATATTGCCCCCAAAAAGGTACAAAAAGGAACTCTTATAACGTTTTAGGAACTAAATTATTACCCACAACAATTCTTCCCCAAAAGATTGAATTAAAAAAGGATGATTTCAAGACACTTAATGATTTTCAGAAATTGCTGGGAGATATCAATTGGATCAGAGGATATTTGAAATTGCCTAATTATCTATTGAAACCTCTTTTTCAAATCTTAAATGGTGATTCTGCCTGAGATTCTCCAAGGCAGATGATGCAAGAAGCTAGGATGGCCTTGCAGCAAGTTGAGCAAGAGTTACAAAAGGCAATGCTGCTTCAGTTGCAGGAGGGGATGCCATTTTCCCTCTGTATTTTACCCACCTTGTCGCAGCCTGCTGGAATTTTATGGCAAAATGGTCCTTTGTTGTGGGTGTATCCCAAATCTTCCCCCGCTAAGACCTTAGAGTATTATCCAACCACTGTAGCTGATTTGGAATTGTTAGGGCTCCAGCAATCTTTGCAGTTTTTTGGGCAGATCCCTTTTCAAATTATTGTGCCCTATATCAGCCAGCAAGTTAATGTTTTGTGTAATACTGTTAGTACATGGGCCATTTTGTGCTGTAGCTTTCAGGGAGAAATAGATAAACATTTTCCACAACATCCTATTCTTAATTTCTATAGGGAACATCCTGTTATTTTTCCTAGGGTCACTTCTTCTGCTCCCATCCGAGGGGTGCCTAATGTCTTCACTGATGGATCCAAGATGGGATGTGGTGCCTTCTTGATTGAAGGATGTCAGCCTCAGTTGTTCCAATATCAGCCTGGCTTACCTCAGGTTGTAGAGCTTAAAATAGTGCTTGAAGTGTTCAAGATCATGCCTTCAGCCTTTAACCTGATATCTGATTCCCAGTATGTGATTAATGCAATTACAATGCTAGAAGCCACTGGGCCAATTAAAGAAGGCAGTACTGTCTATGAAATATTGAAGGAATTGCAATCTTTGATTTGGAAACGTGATTGCAAGTTCTATATTCAACATATCAGAGCTCATACGGGGCTCCCTGGTCCATTGAGTGAAGGTAATGATATTGTAGATCGATGTACCAGAATGGAATATGTTTTTCTTGCCTCTTCTCTAGATCAAGCACGCAGGTTCCATCAGCAATATCATGTTCCTGCAAAGACGTTACAATTAAAATTTCATCTCTCAAGAGCGGATGCTTGTCAAATAGTCTTAGAATGCCAAAATTGTGTCACTTTTCATCATCCTCTCAGTCTTGGGGTTAATCCTCAAGGCCTTTTACCGTTAAAGGTTTGGCAGATAGATGTTACTCACATTTCTAGCTTTGGATCACTTAAATATGTGCATGTTTCAGTGGATACCTGTTCAGGCATTATTCATGCCATGCCCATGCCTGGTGAAAAGGCTCACAATGTTATAGGACATTGCCTTGAAGCCTGGGCTGTGTGGGGAAAGTCACTGCAGCTTAAAACCGATAATGGGTCAGCGTATACCGCTCAGTCTTTTATGTCCTTTTGCAGACGGATGGATCTTTTCCTCACATATGGTCTGCTCTATAATCCCCAAGGTCAAGGCATAGTGGAGAGAGCTCATCACACTCTTAAAGAGTGTTTAGAAAAACAAAAAGGGGGAATAGGCCATGGTAGAACACCCAGAGAACAATTGTCTTTGGCTCTTTTTACTCTTAATTTTTAAAATTTGGACAATGATGGCCTCACGGCTGCTCATAGACATTTTAGTCATCAGAATAAAGAAAAAGGCCATGTCAAATGGAAAGACATCCTTACTGGAACCTGGCATGGACCAGATCCGGTGTTGGCATGGGCGAGAGGTTCTGTTTGCGTGTTTCCACAGGACCGCCAAGATCCAGTGTTGATTCCTGAGCGATTGATAGGAAAGTGTAACAGGAATGAAGACCGTTCTGATCCTCAATGGCCTCTGGACACTGGCACAGATGGAGCAGAGATGGAGGATTCTATCGGTGTTCCCGAGACCCATGCCAATACGTCATGATGCTAAGATGTTCCCTCGCCTTTTTGGCACCAATAAGACTATTGATGTAACTTACTTATCTTTAGATTCTGAAATGGCCAGTGTTGAAGAGGGTAGAAGTTTTGTTTTAGAACGAAGTTTATGTTTCAGTTTGGTGAAAAGCATCAGTGACTCCCCTGCTTGCATCCAATTATATAATCAGACAGCTGGTGGTTTGATCTACCACAGGAGTCATCTGGACCTTGTCATTCCGCCAATGCAACCTGGGTCAGGGGATGGTGGCCAGCCAGAATGGCTATAAGTGTACCACCTTGGCAGCCAAATTGGACACCGTATTGCCAGGGGATGACCTGGGGAGAGCTGTGGCCTTGGATGGGATGTCAGTCGCATACTGTGGCCTGGGCAAGTAAAGGAGAATATTTTACCTTTTCACCTGGCATTAGCACTTCTTTGAATAGAACCCATGTAGGCTTTGATTTTAGTGATCTAAATCCCTTTTTTGAGTATCCTTCTAATCCCTTTGACAATTGACTTTAGTGTGGAACTAATGGCAGTTGTATGAATTTGGAGCCCATGGCCATGGTTAATGGAGGTAGCCATAGGGTCAGTGAATTCACTTGGAGCACATCTAGGGAGTGGGAGAAATTCTCACCAGAACCTCTTACTCTAGCCCCTACCTCTACCACAGCCGGTTATCAGACTGATGCAGGATGCCTAAGAGAAGGAGTTAAGTCTGGTCACAATGTTATTTTTAAGCCTACACCCATTTGTGTCTATCCTCCCTTTGTGTTTATTGTTAGTAATGCCAGTTCAGAATTTCAAGAGCATTTGAATTGTTTGTCAAATTCTTGCTATTATACACAATGTTGGAATGCTTCTAGTTTTGGCCTTGCCATTGTTGCACGCATGCCTCGCTGGATACCTGTGCCAGTGGATGCACTGCATGCTATGACCATCTTTAGGCAAAAGAGGGATTTTGGCATCACAGCAGCCATTGTTACTGCCATTTCCTTGGCGGCTGCTGGGGCCACAACAGCAGCAATTGCTATGTTAAATACTGTTCAAACTGCTGCCACCCTTAGTAATTTGTCAAGCAATGTAGCTCATGCCTTGGATACTCAAGCTGGCCTAAATGTCCAGTTGAGAGGAGGCCTTACGGTGGTCAATCAAAGAATTGATTTGGTTCAAGAGAAAATTGATACTCTTTGGCAGTTGGCACAGCTGGGCTGTCAATGGAAGTATGCAGACCTTTGTGTCACTAGTATCCAATATGATAATTATACAAGAGCATCAAATTTGTCTAAACAACTGTCGAGTTATCTTCTAGGAAATTGGACCAGTGAGTTCGAAGTACTGATGACTGATTTACGAATTGCCAGCATAACAGTAAATTTCACCCGAGTCGACTCTGGCCTCGCCACAGGATTGTCTTCTTGGATTGCTGCTGCCATGAATCATCTGAGAGTGGGCGGGCATGGGCACCATGGCTGGACTGTTAGTTCTAGTCTCATTTGCAGAATGTGTTTTGCCCAGCAGCAACAGACAGCTATGATCGTATAAGCCTTTTCTGCCATTGAGGCAGGACATCCCCCCAAGCTTGGCTTTCTGTCATGAAGACGGAGGCCATTTGACCCCCCAGTACCCTGGGGGAGGCTCTCCTGTGCTTTGACTATGGCCTTGCTTATCTTACATGGAGAGTCATGAGTCAGCATGAGTGCCCGGTGGCAGAGCGGGCATTCTTGACCAGGAGGGCTACAGACCAGAGGAGGGGTTAGTCAGTAACGCATAAGATCCTCCTGTATGGGGGACAACCTAAGACAGGCACCCTCGTGGATGAGACCAGTAGAGGGGACAGTCAATGACTGGTAAGATCTCCTCGAGAGGGAGATGACCTAAGCTAGGCGCCCGCAAGGTCTTATTTAAACAAAAAGGGGGAACTGTAGAGGGCTGCAAAGTGCCATGCCTTGAAGATGGCACCGGTTTCCACCTTCCTCCCCCCCAGGGGGAGAGTGCCCTTTAAGACAAAGAATTTCATATTTTGGCTTTGTGTGGTCAGATGCTGTCCTTCCACTTTGAGGTAGCCTATCTGCCTTGCCCACATGCTATCCAGGGATTGGCCAGACTTGGGGATAAAAGAGAGAGCAGGGGTCGAGGTGGGAGAGAAACGCCATTATACAAGGTTCCTGAGTAAACTGTTTAAAGAAGATTGCCAGTGTTGTGTCCTTTCTTGTGGGTCGATGTTGGGCTCAATAGGTACAGAGCTAAACAAGGAATTTTCACCAGAAGAAATTTGGATGGCTGAGAAGCACCTTAAGAGATTTCTGGGAACACACAGTGAAGGCGTAATAGACATTTTTGAGGGTCTTTATATTCTATTGAAGACACATAGATTAAAGAAATAGGCAGAGAAAGTGAGTGCTGGCCTTTCTCTCTAGGATAAAGAAAATAAACCAGAATCAACTGGTCTCTGAAGGTGAAGTGCCTGTATTTGAAGCATGTATGTATTTAGCACTTACAATGTGACAGGATTCATATAAGTCTTTGGAAAGACAAATGTTGAGAGGGAATTATCACACTCTCAGATATACAAATAGCACATGAAAGAGGAATTGAGGAAGAATAGAGAAATTTCCCAACACACACTCCTATCTGACCATCACTAAATACTTTATAAATCAGTCACATCACAAAATTGTCCTAAATCAGATCACCCTCTGCAACAAATGCTCATTCTGTTCTTTCTGTATTCAGCATTCTTTCTCTGCATCTTTTGATTATTAATTACTCACTATTTCATCTCAGTTATAATACTTTTAACTCAAAGAAAACTTTCTCAATTATCTCACAATAACTTACCATTAAATGATATTTTCTGACTTGATTAAACTTTATATAAACAATATTGATCTTTTTCTCAGGAAAACATTGAATCTTTACTTTCAAAAATCACATTTTAGCTTAATATTTAAGTATTCTTCCTTATGAAAGATTAATATGTTAATCAAATACATCAAACATTATTCTTAATTGCTGATTTCATGTCCTATCAAGATTATGCATGCCTGGGCAAAAATATTTACATATGGATTTAATTCCTTTCAATAGTGGTGTGGTATTATTTTATGGTATTAAGATTTAGACCAAATTATATTATTTGACTAGGCAGAGTATATCTGGCATTATCTAACAAAAGATGCTATAGGTAGATTCACAAATTTGAAAATTCTGGCATAAACTAAATATGTAACAGACATATTACATATGTTGTGTGTGTGTGTGTGTGTGTGTGTGTGTGTGTGTGTTTTAACTTGAAAGCCACATTGGATTGATTAACATTTTAAAATGACAGAGACCATAAAACCAAGTATTAGCAAATTATGAATAAACTTTGTTATAAAATGCCAAATGAATATCACAGAAACAAGAGTTAGATAACAACATCATAACCTTGCTGATTTATTTTTTCATTCCTCCTACATACTCACTAGTGCTCCTAATAAAGAAGTCAGTATTTGTAGCTAAAATAATTTAAGATACTTTCTAAATATCACATAAACGAAAAGAAGTAAAACCAAAATAATGTTTCAAAAGTTTAGTAAAGAATTCAGCTTCTAAGAAAATCATTATGCTGATATTTGATACTATCCAAAACCATTAAGAAAAATAATAGTACTAACAATAAAATATCTCTCTATAATGCCTAGTGCATGTAACAGTCTTTAAGCCTCATTAAAAAATAAAAGCAACATTTAGATAAAAAAATGAGTGCTCTGAGTTGAAGATGACATTCTCCACTGTAATTGTGACCCCTCTGGGAGTCACGTATCAGACATCCGGAATATCAGAAATTTGTAGTATGAACTATAATCATAGCAAAATTGCAGGTATAATATAGGAATGGAATAATTTTATTGTTGGTGGTCACCATAACCAAAGGAAGTATATTATAATAGCCAGAAGCTGGAAGGAGCCCAGATGTCCCTCAAAGGAGGAATGGATACAGAAATGTGGTATATTTATACAATAGAATACTACTCAGCAATTAAAAATAATGAATTCATGCAATTTGTAGGCAAATGGTTGGATCTGGAAAATATCATCCTAAGTGAGTTAACCCAATCACAAAAGAATACACAAGAAAAGCAATTACTGATAAGTGGATATTAATGGGCCCAGAAGCTTTGAACAGTCAAGGCACAATTAGCAAATCAAAAGATTCCCAAGAAGAAGGAATGAGAGGACACTGATACAGAAAAGACTGGTTCCAGTCTCACAGGAGAGTACCAGAACAGAGAAAGGGATGAGGGGTGATTGGGGAATACGCAGGGGTGGGCGGGCAGGGGGAGGACTTATGGAACACATGGTGAGGGGGGAAATGGGAAAGGGCAAAGACTTTGGAATGTAAACAAAGAATATAGAAAATAAAAAAAGAAATGAAAAAAAGAAAAAAGCAAAAAAAGAAATTTTTTAGTGAATACATAATATAAGGAACAATTCAATAAAATAATAATGAAACAGACAACACTAGGTACATAACAAAGTTGTTAATGAGTAAATAATTGGATGCAAGGAATCAACTGTGTGACTCTAAAAGATAAGAAAAAGTGAAGATGATTTAGAGACCGTTCAGAAAATACCTCAATCCTAAGTTCTTAGGAGAAAAACATAATCATATTTGAAGAATAGATTTTGTGGAAACAAAAGAACCTTCAAAATACAGGCACTTCACCTTCAGAGACCAGTTGATTCTGGTTTATTTTCTTTATCCTAGAGAGAAAGGCCAGCACTCACTTTCTCTGCCTATTTCTTTAATCTATGTGTCTTCAATAGAATATAAAGACCCTCAAAAATGTCTATTACACCTTCACTGTGTGTTCCCAGAAATCTCACATGGTTTTACACAACCTGGTTTTCTATAATTAATTGTAGGTAAGGAGCAACAACAAGATTATGTTTAAAGTTTCTAGCTTCTTAATGTCTTAATTATCTCTGTTCCTCATTAAAAAATTGTTCTATCTTTCCAGGGACTATTTACCTTTGCTCCCTTGATACACAAATATGATTGTGGAGAGTAATTTTTAGGTCCTTTTTGTCTGCACAAATATTATCTGGGAGAGTTGAACTTATTTTTTGTAAAGGGAAAGTGTTTCATTATGTCTTAAATTTAAATGTACAAGAATGTCCCCCAGAAAACATTAATTTTTATGAGGAATAAATCTCAGAGATAAACTCTCTTTGTTATCTTCCTTGAGCAATCTTTAGCAATTTAGTGGACTATTTATTTTCCACAATGTGATGGAGGAAAATAATTCCTTAAATTGCTAATTTCATCTGTTTTTTAATAATTAAATTTATTTTTCACAGTTTTGTGAATGTATTTGATGTGTTTTTACCATTCTCACTCTAACCTCTTTAATTTGTTTTTGAAAAGAAATATAATTACATGATATTTGCATTCCCTACCTTCCCTGTAACCCTTTCAATATACCCCTTTTCATACTTCAAATGCATGGCCACTTTTGTCACTATTTGATATATATATTTGTATGTATATGTACAAAAATATATTGCTAAATATAATCACAATTTGTGGCATGTTACTTATATGCTTGTTTACAGAGCTGACCACTTGTATTGGATAACCAATATTTGTACTAGTTCTCATAGAGGAATATTTTTCCATTCTCAGTATTACTTAGTATTCTCTAGTTCTTCGTGTAGAGTTGGATGCTCTTGGACTTTTGCATATTCAGTTTTGCATGCCATTGAACTTTTCAGCTCACATTTACACGGTTATATTGATGTAACTACAGATATAAATCTGAGATGACTATGAGACAACAATTTCAAAATGAAATTCCTGATCTTCTGGCTCTTACAAAACTTTTGCTCCCTCTTTGTAGTTTACCTTGAATCTTATGTACAGGAGTTGTATTTTTTAAAATGTATTCATTGAATTTGTGCTCCACAACTTTGAATTTTGGTTAGTTATGGTTTTATGTAGTGGTTTTGTCTGTTTTAAAGAGAAGTTACTACATGAGGTAAGGACTGCATTTATCTGGGGGCATGAAGATCAATGTTTATGGAATTCTGTTAGAAGTAATGCTGGCTTAGTAAAGTAGTGGTTGTAGGTTTTCCTGCAAGATTTAAAACTTCATTAGCACTGAGTAGCTGCCTAGGTTTCCTATACAAAGGCATGGCTTACTACTTGCTGATTTTGCCTTAAGTCCAATTAGAGAGCTGTTGCTTATAAGTGAGCAATGTGTGCCACATTTACAAAATAAGGGTTATTGTGTCATGATGGTCTTTAATATGGTTCATATGTATCACAGCTGGATAGGACTGTTTGTAGTAGCTTCCTACACTGGAAGCTTGCCTGTTGCTTTCTGGCATCACAAGATCTAGTCCTAAGGAAGGGGTCATTGGGGTCAGTTCCAGCTCTGATGTTTCTGTGTCCTGTTTATGAAGTGCATTGTGTCTCCTGAATACCCTACAGCATTTGTTGTCATTTTGTTGTTCTTGTTGATAATTGTTGCAATTCAGACTAAGGTAAGATGAAATATCAAAGTTGTTCTGATTTGCATTTTGGTAATTGCTAGTAGCAGTAAATATTTTTGGTATTGTCTTAGGGTTTTACTTCCTGTG
Source organism: Apodemus agrarius (assembly GCA_964023405.1). Classification (NCBI taxonomy): domain Eukaryota; kingdom Metazoa; phylum Chordata; class Mammalia; order Rodentia; family Muridae; genus Apodemus; species Apodemus agrarius. Next base: position 19,902,771 of record OZ030012.1, on the reverse strand, counting down.
AACAGACACCATGACCAAGGCAACTTTTATAAAGAAAAACATATAGTTCAGGCTGGCTTACAGGTTCAGAACTTCTGTCAATTATCAAAGCAGGAGCTTGGCAGAGTATAGGCAGGCACAGTGTAGGAGAAGCTGAGCGTTCTACTTCATCATTTGGAGGTTGCTAGGAGGAGACTATCTTCCAGGTAGCTAGGATGAGAGTCTTAAAGCCCATACCCACAGTAACACATCTACTGTGACAAGGTCACACTCTCTGCTCCAAGCATATACAAACCATCACATTCTACTCCCTGGCCCCAATAGGTTTGTTCAAACATATGCATCTATGGAAGATATACCTAAACAGAGCATAGTGCAAAATACATTTAGTCCAATTTCCAGGGTCCCCATAGTCTATAGCAACAATGATAAACATCCAAAGTTCAAGGTCTTTTCTGAGATTCATCAAATCACTTAACTATAAGCCACAAAGCAAGAAAGAAAATCATCTGGGCAAACAAAAGTAGTTTGTTGCAGTCAACAAAGATGGAAAAGAAGTTGAAAATCTGAAGACAGCTTTGACATCAGATGTGGAGATTCAGAGTTTGTCACTAGCTTCCTGTTTTCCAATTTCTTCAATGCCTATGCTTGGCTGTCCTTGATCTTGTTCAGTAGATTGCCCTTGAAGTCAGAGATCTCCATGTCCCTCTGTCAGATGTATGGTTAGTAAAAATCTTACCCCAATCTCTAGGCTGCCATTTTGGTCTGTTGACAGTGTCTTTCATGTACTGAAGCTTTTAAGTTACATTGGATGGAGGTCACAGTCTTTTATAAATGAGTTGGGGAAAAGGTTGAAGGGGATAGGAATTGCACAAGGAGATCAACAGAGTCAAATAACCTGGATCCCTGGAGTTCTCAGAGACTGACCAGCAAACCAAAGAACATACATGTGCTGGACATAGGTTTCTGAAACATATGTAGCAAATGTCCAGTTCAGTCTCTACATGGGTCTCCCAACAACTGGAGTAAGGTTTGTCCAAGAGGGCTGTTTTATCTGGCCTCAGTGGAAGCGGATGTGTCTAACATTGCAGAGACTTGATGTGCCAGGTAGGGGCACCCAGGAGGAGCCACTCTTAGTAGGAAAAGATAGGTGTTGGGGTAAGGACATTGGAAGGGGTCCCAGATGGCCAGCACTTGAGATGCAAAAAAAAGTGAAGAAAGAAAGAATCCAAATTCTGTGTGCTTCCTCTTCACATGGCTGATTGCTTCTTTAGCTGCACAGAGCCTTTTAGTTTTATGAAGTCTCCATTCTCAATTTTTGGCCTTATTTCTTTGGAAAAATGTCATCCTATTCAGGAACTCCTCCCCTACACCTATTTCATGTGGGTATTGAATAGGTTTTTCTCTAGCAATTTCAATGTTGCAGGTTTTACGTTTAGATTTTTCATGCATTTGGAGTTAGTTTTGTGGAAAATTATTGACACATGTCTAATATCTCTTCTGCATGTGGAAATCCAGGTTTCATAGTATTATTTGTTGAAGATGCTTTCTTCCCAAGGTATGTTTTAGTCATTTTAATAAAATATTAAGTCAGTTAAGTTACATGTGTTTTTGTTTGTTTGTTTAGTTGGTTGGTTTTTGGTTTTTCAGTTTTGTTTCACTGGACTACATGTCTGTTTTTGTTGCATTTCAATGTGGTTTTATTACTACAACTCTACAATGTATCTTAAGATCTTGAATAATTATCTCCCCAGTCATTTTTTTTGCCTGGGATTGTTTTAGTTATCTTTGTTCTTTTGTCACTTAATATGAATGTTAGGGTAGTTTTGCTATTTCCATGAAAAAGAAGATGTGGATTTTGATTGAGGTTGTATGAATCTGAAAGTTGCTTGGGAAGAATGATCATTTTCAAAACGTTTATTTTTAACAGTGCATGACCATCAGATATATTTTCATTTTCTAGTTTCTTTATCTCTTTGTATAGAGTTTTAAAGTTTTCATTGTAGAGTTCCTCCTCTTCTTTGTTTATATTTGTTACCAGACATTTTATTTTCTTTGAGGCTATTGTGAATGGGCATTGTGAATGGGTCTGTGATGTCATTCTCTGTGTGTTTATTAGTGGTATATAGGGTAGTTATTGATTTGTGTATGCTGATTCTGTTCTGTGCTATAATGTGGAAGATTTTATTATTATTTCTTGAGGTTTGGGGGTAAAATTTTGGACATTTATTATTATTATTATTATTATTATTATTATTATTTTACTTATTCACTTTACTTTGTACTCACTGATCCCCTCTCAGTCACCCCTCCCACAATCCTTTTGTCCTACTCTGAGTGGATGAGGCACCCCTTGGTATCCCTCCAACCTCATACATCATCCTCTCATAATGATGCCAGACAATGCAGTTTAGCTAGAACATATCCTAAATACAAGCAACAGCTTTTTGGATAGCCCTTACTCCAGTTGTTCCCTCATGAAGACCAAGCTGCATATGTGCCCTGGAGTTCCTATTCCCTTTCCTTCCTCCTATTATTTCATAAGAGTCCCCAAGCTAAATCCACTACTTGACTGTGGGTGTCTGCATCTGCCTGAGCCAGCTTTGGGCTGGCATCTTCTAAATGAGAGCCATTCTAGGATTCTGTCTGCAAGCAAAACAGAGTTTCGTTAAAAGTGTCAGGCACTGGTGCTTGCCCATTCGATAGGCCTCAAGTTGGGTCAGTTATGTTGGAAATCTGAAACTGATGGGACTAAGGTGGTGGACAGCATCTCCAGGACTAGACAGAGGCATGAGATAAGGGACATGCATAAGAATTAATGAGGGTGAACTTAGTTGTGATTCGAAATATTGGGGATATAGATCCTGAAGGAGTCACCTCCTGTAGGCAGGCAGGAATCCCAGTGGAGCAATAGAGTTGCCAATGCATCCAGAACATTTTCAACCCAAAATATATCCTGTCATTAATAATGCAGGCATGGGGGAGCAGAGATTGAGGAAATAACCAAGCAGTAATTGGGAAATTGCTCCACATCCCAACACTGGGCATAAAAACATCTTCTCATTACATTCTAAACTTTCTAAATTTTGAATACTGCTATTACTTACAATAAACACAAAAGGTGGCCATACACATACAGGGGTGGGAAGAAAGGTAACATTAAGATTAAAAGGGCCTACCTCTTGCGAGACAGGGTTAGTACCTGCTGTAGGTCTAGGGGCATCAGGATCAAACCAATCACCAAAAGGCTCAGAGGAAGACCAACTAAACATGGCGCCCTCATGAACACCACCCCCTATCATCACAATAGGGGCCAGATCTGTACAGCTACCATTAATACCACATAACAGCCAAAGATCAACAGGATTGGAGGTGGTCACTTGAACTGGATCTTGATCAATAAAATTTGATCCTGCAAATGTTCTATTGTAGCTGGTACTAATTCCTGGTGAAAAGGTGAAATATCCCTTATCTGTCCAAACAACAGTTTTTGATTGACATCCTGTCCATGGAAGAAAGCCTTCTCATTTGCTAGAACAATGGAGAGCCCACTTATGCTGGTGGGGTACTGGCCTCTCAAACTCACCTCCTGCAGGCCACCATCCACTCACCCAAGAAGCATCAACCCTATATGTGGTAGATGTTGTGGGAGCATCAAACCAGGCTGCAGATTGATTATACAAGGATATGCAATTACTACTATCACTAATATTCCTTATCCTAAAAAGGCATAAAGTTCATACCAAACTAAAATTTCTATTTTCATTAACGCTAGCCAACTCTTTATCCAAAGCCAAAAGGACAAATCTAGACTCTTATTAGTACTAAAAAAGCGGGTATACACTTTTGCATCATGACGTATTGGCATGGGTCTCGGGAACACCGACAGAATCCCCCATCGTGGCTCTGCCTACACTGGTGTCCAGGTCAGGCTGATGATCGCCAACATTAACAGAATCTTCATTTTTGTTGCACTTTCTTGTAAGTCTCTCAGGGACCCACAATGGTTCTTGACAATCCTGGCGAAACACACAAACAGACCCTTTCACCCATGCCAACACTGGATCAGGGCCATGCCACAATTCAGTGATCACATCTTTCCATTTGACATAGCCCTTCAAATCTCCTTCTTGGCGCTGATGTCGACCAGCGGCAGAGAGGCCATCACCATCCAAAGTTAAAAAAAATAAGAGTAAAAAGGGCTAAGGATATTCTTTACTTAGGGGTCCTGCCATGACCTATCCCCCCTTTTTGTTTTATTAAGCATTCTTTCAGGGTATGATGAGCATGCTATACAATTCCCTGTCCCTGAGGATTACAGGGTAAGCCATGATTAAGTTGAATATCCATTTGTTTACAAAAGGTAATGAATGACTGTGCTGTATAGGCTGGTCCATTATCAAACTTTAGCTGTTGTGTTTTTCCCCATGCTGCCCAGGCTTCTAAACAATGTCCAGTGACATTGCAAGCCTTTTTCCCCTGCTCAAAGGGGTGGCATGAATAATACCTGAGCAGGTGTCCACAGACACATGAACATATTTTAAGGCTCCAAATTCTGAAACATGTGTAACATCTATCTGCCATAATTTTAATAGCAGCAATCCTCTAGGATTCATCCCAACACCAGGTGGGTGAGTATAAACCACGCATTGTGGACAGTCTAAGACCACCTGTCTGGCATCTGATCTAGACAGATGGAACTTCTGTTGAAGGGTCTTAGTATTTACATAAAATTGCTGATGAAATTGTCTAGCTTGATCCAGGGATGAGCTTAGGAAAACACACTCTATCCTGGTCCAATGATCTACAACATCATTTCAAAGGTCTGGGCAAGCCGGTATGTGCTCTAATATGTTGTATATAAAAACATTCTTTTCTTAGCCAAATTAATTTCTGCAATTCTTGTAACAAGGCACACACGGTACTACTCATTTTAATGGGACCTGCCAATTCCAAAATCTTGACTGCACTTACTACATAGGCTGAATCGGAAATCAAATTAAATGCAAAAGAATATTTTTAAAATACCTCAATAACAATCTTCAACTCAACAATTTGGGGGGATCCTGGTTGGAATTGCCATAATACAGGATTTTTATATTCAATCATATAGGCACCGCAGCCCGTTTTAGAACCATCTGTAAACACATTTGGTGCCCCTTTAAGTGGACAAGGGGAGATCATCCTCGGAAAGACCACAGGATGTTCCTTGAAAAATGACAATAGCGGGTGCTTTGGATAATGATTATCTATCAACCCATCAAACCCACAGTACCATATAGCCCATTCATCCACAGTGCCACATAAGATCTTAATCTGTTGACTGGAATATGGCACTATGAGCGAAGTCGGATACATGCCAAAATATTGTAAACTTTGTTGAATTCCAACCTGAGCCAACCTAGCAATTGCTGTGGGGTAATAATACTCTATTGATTTTGCTGGAGAAATTTTAGGATCAATCCAAAATAGTGGTCCATCCTGCCATAACAGCTCTGTAGGCTGATTATAGGTGGGAAGAATGCACATAACAATGGCTTGACCCTCCTTCCATCTACATAGAAATGGATTCTGTAGCCTTTCTTCAACCTTATGTAAGGCTTCTCTTGCTTCAATAGTTAACTGCTTAGGAGAATCTAATGCCGAATCCCCTATCAAAATATTATATAATGGCTTCAGCTCATAATTTGGCATCTTTAAATAACACCTAATCCAATTAACATCTTCTAATAACTTTTGAGAATTACTTATTGTCTTTAAGCTATCCTTCCTCAATTCAATCTTTTGAGGAACAATTTGTTTCTCACTTATTCTCGCTCCTAAATAATTTACAATTCTATCCTTTTGCACCTTTCTGGGAGCAATAAATAAATTTTGCTGCCCTAATAATTTAATTAAGTCTTTATAGGCTTGATCAAAAACTTGCTCATCCTTGGCAACTAACAAAATATCATCCATATAATGGATGCATCTTAAGGCGGGAAATTTTTTTCTTAATGGGGAAATGGCTTTTCCAACAAAAAGTTGGCACATTGTGGGGCTATTGGCCATACCCTGTGGTAAGACCACCCACTCAAATCTCTGATCAGGCTCCTCATGATTACAAGACGGGACGGTGAAGGCAAACCTTTCACTATCCTTGGCACACAAAGGAATGGAAAAAAAAACAATCTTTTATATCTATCACTATAATGGGCCAGCAAGCAGGCAAGGATGAGAGAAGTGGGAGCCCTTGCTGTATTGGGCCCATAATCTGCATTTGTTGATTAATGGCATGCAGATCATGTAACAGCCTCCATTTCCCTGATTTTTTTAATCACAAAAATGGGTGTATTCCATGGAGAGAGAGATGGTTTAATATGATTCAGAGACAATTGTTCAGCTACCAGGGTCTTGGCAGTGTCCAATTTTTTAGAGAAGAGCAGCCACTGAGGAACCCATACCGGCTCCTCTGTTTTCCAGGTAATAGGAATACTTTCCTCAGTGGCCCCTAGGAAAAACCCAGGCCTTGTTTTTTCTGTCTCTGTCAAACATGTATAGGGCTTGTACTGCCCTGTAAATACCTCCCTATTCCATGGCCAGGGGCATAACCCATTCCTTGCATAATTCTTTTTGCAATATCAAAATATTCATTACTCAATTAAAAACCCATATCTTTCAGTAAGTCTCTTCCCCAAAGGGAAATTGGCAATTCCAGCACATAGGGTTGCATAACTCCAGAATGTCCCTCCTGATCTTGCCATGTCAATCTTCTTGCACTCATATCTGGAGTTTTTGTGTTACCAAGTCCCTGTAAAGTTTGTGAGGAAGTTTGTAACGGCCAGCCTGTAGGCCAATCCTTTTTAGCTATGATGCTTCTATCTGCACCTGTATCTAAAAGGCCCAGAATCTTTTTACCATCTACTTTTAGCTCCAAAACTGGTCTCTGATCTAAATCTAAAGATAAAAAGGTTAAATCCATTCCTGTGGATCCAAAGCCACTTTTCCCTCTTTCATTAGGTTGGGCTGCAAAGCATTCATGAAGACTAGGTAGTAAAAGTAGCTGGGCAATCCGATTCCCAGGAGAAATAGCAGAGATCCATTTAGGGGATTCCACCATGATTTTCACAATCCCAGTATAATCCGGATCAATAACTCCTGGGTGAACTCTGAGTCCTCTTAGAGCTGAAGATGACCTTCCTAGGAGTAACCCAACCATGTCAGGCTCAAGGGGTCCTTTGAAATCGGTCTCTATTAATTGGACCCCCATTTGAAGTGTTAATATGAGTCTGGTGGTGGAGTGGAGGTTCAGTCCTGTGGAACCCGCAGTGGCTCTCTGTGGTCCCTCAGATGTCGAAGGGACGGCCATCTCTCTTGGCTCCACTCTTTGTCTTGTTTCTCTACTGCCCCATATATTTGCAGGCTCTCGGGTCATGGGCCCCACTGTCCATTTTTTGGACAAGCTCCACCATAGCCTTGATTAATATGCTGACCATTGATGTCTTTTACTGAGCAGCACTCATTTGCCCAGTGGTTCCCCTTTCTGCATTTGGTGACAACCCTGGCTGTCTAGGGCATTGGCTCTTTCCTGTGCTGTCTGTACTTCCCTTTCCAGGACATTGCCTTTTAAGGTGTCCTTGTTTGCAACATTTGAAGCAAGCACCAGAACTTCCTCTTTTGCTCTCAGTCAACTAAACCACAGTAGCTGCAAGGACAGCATTAGTCAGTGGCCCTCCTATCTCTCATCAAACCTTCATCCATGCTTCAAGTCCTTTATTCTTATAAGGGGTAATAGAGGCCCTGCACTCCTTTGTACACTGTTCATAGACAAGCTGCTTGATCAGTGGCATAGCAGTATCAGGATCACCAAAAATTCTCCCTGCAGCTTCTACCAGGCAGGCAACGAAATCTAAAAATGGTTCCATGGGGCCTTGCAGTATCTTAGTGAGGTTGCCACTCACTTCTCCTTTGTTGGGTAAAGACTTCCATGCTTTTATAGCAATCCGATTTATCTGTTCAAAGACTTGTATTGGGTATCCTGTCTGTTGATTGGCAAAACATCCCTGCCCAGGCAGCATATCTCTGTCCCATGCTGGATTTCCGGCTGCCTGGATAGCCACAGCCTGCTCATTGGCATACTCGACTTTCCAATCCAAATACTGTCCTGGACTTAGGCATGCTTGAGCTAATCCACTCCAATCACCAGGAGTCATGCAGTGTCTATTCAGGGTTTCTACTTGAGCTATAGTAAAGGAAGCTGTAATTCCATATGTTCTTGCGGACTCAGCCAAGGACTTAATAACCTTAAAATCTAAAGGCTCCTCATATCTATTGCCTTGGGCATCTTGAAAAACTGGATAAGCCAGGTGCAATTCAGTTCATACAGCTCTCCAGACCTCAGGACAAAATGAATGTCCGGGGCCTCTGCTTTCACCCTCCGCACAATTGTAAGGAGGGGGGGCATATGGTATCTTCCCAGGGGGAATCTTCCTCCTCCCTAAGCCATAGTTTTTTCTCCCCTTCCTCCGTTTCTCTCTCAGAGACTGTTTTTCTACCCTCTCTATCAAAGGTGGTAGTTCCTCATTGGTGTCCGACCATTCTGTCTCCATCTCTCCCTTTCTTCCTATTCTCTCAGATCTCTCCTCTTGGAGCATCTCGAGGGCAACCTGCCCCTTCTCTAGTGCCCTTTTGCAGCATCCCTGGTCTTCCAGGCAACTACACACCAGCCTCCACGTGGGTAGGACTCCAGGCTTTAATGTTTCTTCGTCCCAGGCAAAACCCAGATCTTTTCCTAACTTGTCCCAGCACGCCACCATTAGGTTTCCCGAAACTGCGAACCAAGGTGCAGTGGTATCGCACTCGTTCAAGAACTTTTCTAGTGTATACTTCTTCATTTTGAGATTTTTGTGACAAAAGTAGCTCTTGAAGAGCCAGAAAAATTGGATGAGACTGAGAAGTTCCTATCCTTGATCTTTTGTGTTCAGTCCGCCGTTACGTGAGCACCCTTTTACTTTTGGTTTGCTGCTGCTGCGAACTTCCTCACTCAATACCTGAGACATTATTGCCGCCTATTTCCTCGGTCTTTATGGTCCCACCTTACCTTGGGAACTTTCCAGCGCTGCCCTGACTGCAAGAAGTTCTGATCTTGATTGAAGTTCCCCGGTACGGGTCACTACTTGTTGCGCCCAACCTCGACCAGCAAGGAAGACACAACCTGGGGAAGATCTTCTTAAAGCAGTTTATTCGGGATTCTTGAAAAAGCTTCTCCCCTGGGGTTCCCCCCCCCCTGCCCTGCACGGGCTTAAATCCTCTTGTGCCGACCAACCCCAGTAAGCCATGTGGACCCTGCAGATAGGCTGCTCCAATGCGGAAACGGGCAAGCTGAGCAGGCACAGCCAAATAAGGACTTGTTTATGACTGAAAGCACTCGCCATCAAGAAGGTGGAAGACAGAAACCAGTGCCATCTTTAAGGCATGGCACCTCACAGCTCTCTACAGTGATGCTTTCATCTCTTGTTCCTGTTCTCTCTCTTTTTTTATTGGACATTTTCTTTATTTATATTTCAAATGCTATCCCCTTTCCTGGTTTCCCCTCTGAAAACACCCTATCCCATACCCCTCCCCCTGTTCACCAACCCACCCACTCCCGCTTCCCTGTCTTGGTGTTGCCCTATACTGGTGCACCAAGCCTTCTCAGGACCAAGGACCTCACTTCCCTTTGATGTCTGACAAGACCATCCTCTGCTACATATGCAGCTGGAGCCACAGGTCTCAATGTGTAATCTTTGGTTGGTGGCTTAGTCTGTGGGAATTGGGTCCCCTGGTAATACTATCTCCAGTTTTCTGATGTACTGCCAAATTGAATTCCAGAGTTGTTTTACCAGCTTGCAATTCTACCAGCAATTGAGGAGTGTTCCTCTTTCTCCACATCTTCCCCAGCATCTGCTGTCACCTGAGTTTGATCTTAGCCATTTTGACTAGTATGAGGTGGAATCTCATAGTTGTTTTTATTTGCATTTCCCTGATGACTAAGGATGTTGAACATTTCTTTTGATGCTTCTTAGCCATTTGAGTTTCCTCAGTTGAGAATTCTTTGTTTAGTTCTGTGCCACAGTTTTAAGAGCATTATCTGGTTCTCTTGAGTTCTTTGCATATATTGGATATTATCCCTCTATGGGATGTAGGATTGGTAAAGATTTTCCCCTTCTGTTGGTTGCCATTTTGACCTATTGACAATGTCCTTTGCCTTACAGAAGCTTTGCAATTTTATGAGGTCTCATTTGTCAATTCTTGGTCTTAGAGTGTAAGCTATTGGTGTTCTGTCCAAGATCTTTTCCCCTGTGCCCATGTGCTCGAGGGTCTTCCCCACTTTCTTTTTTTATTAGTTTCAGTGTATCTTGTTTTATGTGGCAGTTCCTGATCCACTCAGACTTGAACTTTGTACAGGGAAATAAGAAGGGCTCAATTTGCATTCTTCTACATGTTAACTGACAGCTGAACCAGCACCATTTATTGAAAATGCTGTCCTTTTTCCACTGGATGTCTTTAGCTCCTTTGTTACCAAGTGACCATAGGTGTGTGGGTTCATTTCTGGGTCTTCAATTCTATTCTATTGGTCTACTTTCCTGGCACTATACCAATATCATGCAGTTTTTATTGCTCTGTAGTATAGCTTGAGGTCAGGGTTGGTGATTCTTTATTGCTGGTCAGGATGGTGTTCCTTTATTGCTGAGAATATTTTTTGCTATCCTTTTTTTTTGTTATTCCAGATGAATTTGCAAATTGCTCTGTTTAGCTCTATGAACAATTGAGTTAGAATTTTCATGGGTTTGCATTGAATCTGTATATTGCTTTTGGCAAGATGGCCAATTTTTACTGCATTTTTAAATATTTTTTTATTGGATATATTCTATATTTACAATTCATTTCCCTTTTTCTGGTGCCCCACCCCCAAGGGTCCCACATGCCCTTTTCCCTCCCCCTGCTCCTTCATCCACCCCCTCCCACCTCACTGTTCTTGTACTCCCCCACAATGATGCTTTGGTCCATTCTAGCTCCAGTGTCCACTCCTTTCTTCTTGTCAGACCTCACTTGGTATGTGATTTATGTCTTTGGTGTTCCAAGCTTCTAGGCTAATATCCACTTATCAGTGACTGCATACCATGGGTATTCTTTTGAGACTGGGTTACCTCACTTAGTATGACATTCTCCAGCTCCATCCATTTCCCTAAGAATTTCATGAATTCAGTGTATCTAATGACTGAATAGTACTCCATTGTGTATATATACCACATTTTTTTTGTATCCATTCCTCTGTTGAGTGACATCTGGGTTCTTTCCAGCTTCTGACTATTATATATAAGGCTGCTATGACCATAGTGGAGCATGTATCCCTATTGCATGCTGGGGAATCTTCTGGGTATATTCCCAGGAGTGGTATGGCTGGGTCCTCTGGAAGTATCACGTCCAGTTTTCTGAGGAACCACCAGACTGATTTCCAAAGTGGTTGTACCAGCTTGCATTCCCACCAGCAGTGGAGGAGTGTTCATCTTTCTCCACATCCTTGCCAACACCTGCTGTCTTCTGAGTTTTTAATCTTAGCCATTCTGACTGGTGTGAGGTGAAATCTCAGGGTTGTTTTGATTGCATTTCCCTAATGACTAATGATGTTGAACATTTTTTAAGGTGTTTCTCAGCCATCCGAATTTCTTCAGGTGAAAAGTCTCCATTTAGCTCTGTACCCCATTTTTGGATAATTGCTTATGCTCTAAGAGCAAGAATAGACAAATGGGACCTCATAAAATTACAAAGTTTCTGTAAGGCAAAAGACACTGTCAAAAGTATAAATTGGCAACCAACAAATTGGGAAAAGATCTTCACCAACCCCACATCTGACAGAGGGCTAATATCCAATGTATACAAAGAACTCAAGAGGTTAGACCCCAGAAAACAATTTTTTACTGTATTAATCCTGCCAATCCATAAGCATGGGAAATCTCCATCATCTGAGTTTCTTTTCTTAGATTTCTTTCTTCAGAGACTTGAAGTTCTTGTCATACAGATCCTTCACTTGTTAGAGTCACACCAAGGTATTTTATATTATTTGTGACTATTATGAAGGGAATTGTTTCTCTAATTTCTGTTTCAGCCTGTTTATCCTTTGAGTAGAGGAAGGCCACTGATTTGCTTGAGTTAATTTTATAACCACCCACTTTGCTGAAGTTGTTTATCAATTTTAGGAGTTCTCTGGTGGAATTTTGGGCATCACTTATGTATACTATCATATAACCTGCAAATAATGATATTCTGACTGCTTCCTTTACAATTTGTATCCCTTTGACTTCTTTTTGTTGTCTAATTGCTCTGGCTAGGACTTCAAGTATTATATTGAATAGGTTTGGAGAGAGTGGATAGCCTTGTCTAGTCCCTGATTTCAGTGGGATTGTTTCAAGCTTCTCTCCTTTTAGTTTTATGTTGGCTACTGGTTTGCTGCATATTGCTTTTACTATGTTTAGGTATGGGCATTGAATTCCTGATCTTTACAAGACTTAACATGAATGCGTGTTGGATTTTGTCAAATGCTTTTACAGCATCAAATGAGGTGATCATGTGTTTTTTTTCCTTTGAGTTTGTTTATGTTGTGGATTACACTGATGGATTTCTTTATGTTGAATCATCTTTGCATCCCTGGGATGAAGCCTACTTAATCATGATGTATGATTGTTTTGATGTGTTCTTGTGTCCATTTTCTGAGAATTTTATTGAGTATTTTTGCATTGATATTCATATAGGAAATTGGTCTCAAGTTCTCCTTTGTACAGTCTTTGTGTGCTTTAGGTATCAGAGTAATTGTAGTTTCATAGAACAAATTGGGTAAGGTTCCTTCTTTTTTCTCTTTTGTGGAATAGTTTGGAGGGTTATTGGCATTAGGTCTTTTTTGAAGGTCTGATAGAACTCTCCACTAAACCCATCTGGTCCTGGGATTTTCTTGGTTGGGAGACTATTGCTGACTGCTTATATTTCATTAGGGGTCATGGTACTGTTTAGATAGTTTATCTGATCCTTATTTAACTTTTGAATCTTGTATCTGTCTAGGAAATTGTCCATTTTATCCAGATTTTCCAGTTTTGTTGAATAAAGGCTTTTTTAGTATGATCTGATGATTTCGTTTTTGGATTTCCTCTGTTTCTGTTTTTATGCCTCCCTTTCCATTTCTGATTTTGTTAATTTGGATGCTGTCTCTGTGATCCCTGGTTAGTCTTGCTAAGGGTTTGTCTATCTTGTTGATTTTCTCAAAGAACCAACTCCTGGTTTAGTTGATTCTGTGTATATTTCTTTTTGTTTCTACTTGGTTGATTTCAGTCCTGAGTTTGATTATTTCCTGCCATCTACTCCTCTTGTGTATATTTGTTTCTTTTTGTCCTAGAGCTTTCAGATGTGCTGTCAAGCTGCTAGTGTATGCACTCTCCAGTTGATTTTTGAAGGCACTCAGAGCTATGAGTTTTCCTGCTAGGACTGCTTTAATTGTTTCTCATAGATTTGGGTAGGGTTTTATATGGTTGTGGATTCATTTTTGTTAAATTCTAAAAAGTCTTTAATTTCTTTCTTTATTTCTTTCTTGACGAAGTTATCATTGAGTAGTGTGTTGTTCAACTTCCACCTATATGCTGGCTTTTTATTTTTTGATGTAATTGAGGATCAGCCTTAATTCCTGATGATCTGATACAATGCATGGGATTATTTCAATCTTGTTTTATCTGTTGAGGCCTTTTTTGTGACTGATTATATGGTCAGTTTTGGATAAGGTAGCATGAGTTACCTAGAAGAAGGTATATTCTTTTGTTTTAGGATAAAATGTTCTATAGATAGCTTTTAAATCCATTTGGTTCATAGCTTATGTTAGTTTCACTGTCTCTCTCTTTAGTTTCTGTTTCCATGATCTGTCCATTGATGAGAGTGGGGTATTGAAGTCTTCCACTATTATTATACGAGGTGTAATATGTGCTTTGAGCCTCAGCAAATTTTATGAATGTGGGTTTCCTTGCATTTGGAACATAGATATTCAGGATATTCTTCTTGGTCTATTTTTTTGATGAGTATGACATGTCCTTCCATATCTTTTTTGATAACTTTAGATTGAAAGTCTATTTTATTCAATATTACAATGGGTACTCCAGCTTGTTTCTTGAGACCATTTATTTGGAAGATTAATTTCCAGCCTTTTACTTTAATGTAGTATCTGTCTTTGTCACTGAAGTGGGTATCTTGTATGCAGCAAAATGTTGGGTCTTGTTTACATATTCAGTCTGTTAGCCTATGTCTTTTTATTGGGGGAATTGAGTACATTGATCTTAGGAGATATTAGAGAAAAGTGATTGTTGCTTCCTGATATTATTGTTAAATGTGGAGTTATATTTATGTGCCTGACTTCTTATTGGCTTGTTAATGGAAGATTACTTTCTTGCTTTTTCTTAGGTGTAGTTTCCCTCCTTATTTTGGTGTTCTCCATTTATCATCCTTTGAAGGACTTGATTTGTGGAAAGATATTGTGTAAATTTGGTTTTGTCATGGAATGTCTTAGTTTCTTCATCTACGGTAATTGAGAATTTGGCTGGGTATAGTAACCTGGGCTGATATTTATGTTCTCTTAGTGTCTATATGACATCTGCCCAGGATATTCTAGCATTTATAGTCTCTGTTGAGATGTCTGGTGTAATTCTGATAGGTCATTCTTTGTATGTTAATTGACTTTTTTCTCTGACTGATTTTAGTATTCTTTCTTTTTTTGTGCATTTGATACTTTGATTATTATGTTACGGGAGTAATTTCTTTTATGGTCCAGTCTATTTGGAGTTCTGTATACTTCTTGTATGTCCGTATCTATTTTTTTTTTTTTGGATTAGGGAAGTTTTCTTCTATAATTTTATTGAAGATAATTACTGGCACTTTAATTTGGGAGTCCTTGCTCTCTTCTATCCTTATTATCCTTAGGTTTGCTATTCTAATTGTGTCCTGGATTTTCTGGATGTTTTGGGTCAGGAGCTTTTTACATTTTGCATTTTCTTTGACTGTTGTGTCAATGTTTAATATTGTATCTTCTGCACCTCAGATTCTCTCTTCTATCTCTTATATTCTGTTATTGATGTTTGTATCTATGACCCCTGATTTTTTCTTAGGTTTTCTATCTCCAGTGTTGTCTGTTTTTATGATTTTTTTTATTGTTTTTCCTATGTATATTATTATAACTCTTGATTCGAGATTCCCTCTTTTGAAGCCACTTATAAAACCCATTATTTACTTTCTGAAGTCTGTATATATTCTAAACAAAATATACATACCGAAAGTCTAAAAGTTAACATCCACAAAATAGAGAAAACATGCATCATTTGTCATTTCTGGGCCTGTTTTTTCTCACTCGTCATGATTGTTTCAAGCTCGATCCATTTAACTGTGAATTTCCTTTTCTCTTTTCTTTTTCAACATTTATTATGTTATTTATCTGCATTCCAGTCATTGTCCCGCCATCTCAGTTTCCCCTCCCACAATTTCTCATCCCATTTCTACTCCACCTTGCCACTCAGATGGTACCTCTTCCACCTGGCCTTCCCCTTCCCTGGGGCAAATCTTTCAAGGATTATCAGAATCTTCTCCCACTAAGGCCTGATCAAGAAGAACTCTGCTATATTTGTGCAAGAGGCCTAAACTGATCCAGGAATGCTCCTGGTGTGTGGCTCAGTCTCTGGGAACTCCCAGACATCTGGGTAAGTTGTAACTGCTGGCCTTCCTGTGGGGATTCTCTCTCCTTCTCCTTCTTTATTTCTGCTTCTGGATCAACCACTCATTATCAACTGAGTTCAGTTCAATGGCTGTGTGTTAAGTATCTGAATCTCTCTCAGTCAGCTGCTAGTAGGGACTCTTAGAGGATTGCCATCCCAAGCTCCCATCTGTAAGCCCATTGTAGCATCAGTAATAGTGTCAGGCCTTGGTGCTCTCCCATGAGATGGATCTCAATTTGGGCCAGCTATTGGGCTGCCTTTTCTTCAGTTTTTTCTCCATTTGGCTATTACAAATGAGGTTGCTATGCACATGGCAGAACACTTGTGATTTTGTGGGGCCTCTTTTGGGTATATGCCCAACAGTGGGTATTTGGGTAGAACTATTCCAAGTTTTCTGAGGAACAACCAGATTAGTTTTCAGAGTGGTTGTACCAGTTTGCAATCCCACCAGCAATGGATGAGTGTTTATCTTTCTACACATCCTTGCCTGGATGTGCTGTAACTTAAGTTTTTGATGTTGGCCATTTTGATTGGTGTAAGGTAGAATCTCAGGGTACTTTTGATTTGCATTTCTCTGATGAATAATGACTTTGAATATTTCTTTAAGTGCTTCTAAGCCATTTGAGATTCTTCTCTTGCAAATTCTCTGTTTAGCTCTGTACCCCGTTTTGAATTGGTTATTTAGTTTTTTGGAGGTCAACTTCTTAAATTCTTTACATATTTTGGATATTAGCCCTTTGTCACCTGAAGGGTTAGTGAAGATTTTTCCCCCAATCTGTAGGCTGACTATTTGTCTTATTGATTATGTCTTTTGTCTTATAGAAGCTTTTCAGTTTCATGAGGTCCCATTTGTCGATTCTTGATCTTAGAGTCTGAGCCATTGGTGTTCTGTGTCAGGAGCCATAATGGGACAAGCTAATATACTAGCAGATGTTCATCCTGAAATGCCTACCTCGGATTATTATATAATCTGCGACAGGTGAGCCCCCATTCAGCAAGGCTTTGGGGGACTAATTTTAAGAAAGATTTCCTGCTATGTATATGCTTTTCCTGTTATTATTATTATACATTTATAATAATCAATGGTAATAGCACATTCCATTGGAGCAGATCCTTGCAGATCCATGAAATGTACTATCTTATAGTGATGCTATGTAGACAAATAGATGACTTTAGTTTTAATGATCATCCTATAAGAATTCCTAAAATTATATCTGTGATTACTAAGCTCTTTTTAAATGGGACTACTACTAGATCCTTCCTATAGCCAAACTGCAATGAGAGCTGACAGTCTCTCAAGTGTCACAAGTTAATTGCTCTTAGATGGCAATCAGACTTTCTTCTACTCAGAGCACATTCCAAGAGGTTATAAAACAATTAAACAAAGGTCATAAAAAGGGAACTAGGATTTATTATAGGTGTTAGTACAGAAGGTAAAATATTGACTGGGTTTATCTATACAAAGCTTCACGTATAACTTAGTAATGGTTTTAAACTTTCTACGAACCTGCAGAGAGGACAAATGATAGCTAGATAATTACTCCTAATGGATATACATGTAAACATTCTCTGTTGTAAACTTCTATTTCAATTTAGGACTTGTTTTTTTGTGTGAACTTATTATGAACTTTGTAACATGTGATCATGCATTCTGAAAGACGTTTAAGTGCTGAGGACAAAGAGATGGCAGATGAGAAGAATTGAGTGAGAGGAACAGAGCTGAGAGAAGAATTTAACTGAGGAGACGTTTTTAGTCAGAAGAGAACAAGATTAGAAGGAGAACGCAGAGTGGAATAACTTAAAAACTATAGGTAACATAAAATAACAATGTGCAATAGGCCGAGGGAAAGAGGAAAAAAGAAGATGTTGCAGAGAGCAAAAGGAACAGGCAGGCTTCTCCTTGCCATGGGACAGGACAGGTCCCATGGTAAGGACAAAGCAGGCCTAGTCTTATTAAGAGAAACAAAGTCTTTTTCTTATAAACATGGATTTAATTCATTTAGCATTGAAAGGGTAGAAGCTTTTTCTTTCTCCATGCAATAAGTATTGTAGTCTATCCTTCATCCAGAATGTATGAGTTCTTTCTGCATCGGTGCTTGATCCATATGCATATGTAAGTATGGATGTGTGTGTAAGTATGTAATTGTGAGAATGTATGCATGTGTGTGTGTAAGTATGAAATTGTGAGAATGCATGCAAGCTGGGCCTAACTAACTCTGTGAAAATATGTATGAAGCTGTATGTATGAATTTATGTGAGATTATGCATATTCACATATGTAGAAATTTTTCTGTTTGCAAGTGTTATTCTCTTCTCCAGGTTCATTAGAAGTTTATTGTTCCTAACTTCTCCCTAGACTGACAAGTAAGAGGCATCTGGACAATAGGGAAAAGGCTCTAGCAATTAACCCTTTACTTACTCCCCTGCTGTTTTAGGATGAGGTATTAAATGCTTGAGACTGCAGTCTCTGGCTCCAGAGGAACACAAAAGGCAGGCCAGCTATGTTAGCCTAATAATTTAGATTTAGATAAGTAAACCCTTTATTATACAGCAACCCTAAACTTTCTGTAAGACAAAGTCTTACCCCCACCGATGCTCTTCCCCTCTCCGCTGCCTCAAGAAGAAACACCTCTGCTGGGGCTGGTTCCTGGCAGTTCTTTTACAGACATTTCCCCCTGTGTCAACGAGTTTGAGGTTCTTTCCATATTACTCTCCTATTAGATTCAGTGTATCTTGTTTTATCTTGAGGTCTGTGATCCACTCAGATTTTAGCATTGTGTAGAGTAAAAAATATGCATTCATTCTCATTCTCCTGCATACAGATGACCAGTTAGATCAGTGCCTTTTATTGAAAATGCTTTCTTTTTCCACTGTGTGTTTTTGGCTTCTTTGTCAAAGGTCAAGTGTCCATAGTTGTGTGGGTTTACTTCTGCATCTCATCTTTAATTCTATTCCATTAATCAATGTGTCCTTTTCTGTACTAAAACCATGTGGTTTTTATCACATTGCTTCGTAGTACACCTTGAGATCAGAGATGTTGATTCCCCTGGAAGTTCTTTTGTTGTTGAGAAATTTTTTAGCTATCCTAGGTCTATTTGTTTGTACATATGAAGGTGAGAATTGCTTTTCCATCTTTGAAGAATTTTTTTTTTGATTTTTGATGGGGATTGCCTTAAATCTGTAGATTGCTTTTGGCAAAATGGCCATTTTTATTATATTAACCCTACCAATCCATGAGCATGGTAGATCTTTGCATCTTCTGAGGTCTTTGATTTCTTTCTTCAAGGATTTGAAGTTTTTGTCATACAAATATTTTACATGCTTGGTAAGTTATCATTGAATAGAGTGTTGTACAGTTTCCATGAATATGTGAGCTTTCTGTCGTTTTTGTAATTATTATTGTCCATGGTGATCTGATATAGCACATGACATTATTTCAATCTCATTGTATCTGTTGAGACTTGTTTTATGTCTGATTATATAGTCAATTTTGGAGAACGTTCCATGAGCTGCTGAGAAGATATATTTTCTTGTTTTGGAGTGAAATGTTCTGTAGATATTTATTAAATTCTTTTGGTTCATAACTTCTATTGTTTCCCTGTGTCTCTGTTGAGTTTCTGTTTCAATTACCTATCCATTTGTGAGAATATGGGTGTTGAAATTTTCTACTATTATTTTCTGAGGTACAATATGTGTTTTGAGCTCTAGTAATCTTTTGTATGAGTGTGAGCACCATTGTTTGGGGGCATAGATGTTCAGAATTGAGACTTTTTGTAGAATTTTTCTTTAATGAATATAAAGTATCCATCCCCACTTCATTTGATAATTTTTGTTGAATGTCTATTTTCTTAGATATTAGAATGGCAATTCCTGCTTGACCATTTGCTTGAAAAAGTTATTTCCCATTTCACTATGTCTTTGTCACAGAGGTGTGTTTCTGGTATGCAGCCAAATGTTGGATCCTGTTTTCATATATAGTCTGTTAGTCTGTGTCTTTTTATTGGGGAGATTGAGTCCATTGATATTGAGAGATGTTAAAGACAGATGATTGTTAGTTCCAGTTATTTATGTTTCTGGAGTGTTATTATGTGTTTATTATTATTCTCTTGAATCAGAGGACTTTCTTTTCTGGTCCAATCTATTTGGTATTCTGAAGGTTTCTTGTACATTTATGGCCACTGCTTTCTTTAGGTTTGGGAAGTTTTCTTCTATGACTTCCTCAAAGATGTTTTCTGGCCATTTCATCTGGGATTCTTCAACCTCTGCTATTCCCGTTCTTCTTAGGTTTGATCTTTTCATTATGTCTTGAATTTCCTGGATATTTTGGAATAGGAGCTTTTTATACTTTTTATTTTTTTTGACCAATGTGACAATATCTTCTATGGTATGTTCTACACTTGAGATTCTCTCTTCTATCTTTTGCATTCTGTTGGTGCTGTTTGAATCTGTAGCTCCTAATATCTTTCCTAAGTTGTCTATCTCCACGGTTGCATTCCTTTGGGTTTACTTTATTGTTTTTATTTCCATTTTAAGTTCTTGAACTCTTTTGTTCTACTCCTTCACCTGCTTGATTGCTTTTTTCTTGTATTTCTTTAAGAGATTTATTTGTTTCCTCTTTAATGTCTTCTACTTGTTTACCTGTGTTCTATATTTCGTTAAGAGATTTATTTATGAGATAGCTTTCTAGGTCATTTTCTTGCTTTTCAGGTATGTTGGGGTATCCAGGTCTTGCTAATATGAGAGAACCATATCCTGGTACTGTTAGAGTGCATTACGATCTGTTGTTTATGATCTTTCACTTGCCTCTGGCCATTTGGTTATCTCTGCTGTTAACTGGCCTGGGTATCACTGACTAGAGTCGGCCTCCTTGGAGGCATGCAGTGCTATCTCAGCTTAGGGTGGACTTCTTGAGTCTCAGGTTAGAGCAGGTCTCCTGTGTCCCAGGCTATCACCGACCCCCTGGAAGGTAGACAGGCTGTTGGTTGTGGGAGGTTATCAGGCAGGTGATCTGGCCTGGATACAAAGTGGGCCTGGCAAAATGAGGAGATCAGGAGGTGGGGTGGGTTAGGTTGGTCCTGAGTCAGCTGGGCCTCATGGTTATCCCAGCTGGCATGTGCATTTGCATGAGATTCTCACCTGTGTCTTTGACTAATGAGGACCTCTTGTGAGGCACATGGGCTGTATGTGTGGTCCTTAAGTTTTTCTTAATAGCAGGACGATATTCCTTTCTGCAAATATTTTTTGGATATCTAGGGTGTTTCAGTTTCCTGGTGATTAATAGTTCAGAAGCAATAATCATTGATGACTAAGTATTTTTCTATGAGAATATGGAATCTTTTGGGTATATTTCCAAGAGCTTTATCATGAACTACATATATCTTTAGCTTTTTGAGGTACTTCCACACTTATTTCCATATAGTTGTACTAGTATTCACTCCCTCCAGTAGTTAGTAATTGTTTCCTTTTTCCACCTTCACTTCAACATTCGTTTGTTTGTTTTTCATCTTAACCTGTCTGACTTGTGTATAATAAAAATCTCAAAATAGTATTAATTTACCTTTCCCTATTTGCTAAAGATATTGAACACTAAACATTATTTATATCAATTTGGGTTTCATCTTGTAAAACTCCCTGTTTAGTTTTATAGCATAATTTTAATTAGGTTGTTTGCTTTCTTGACATTTGATTTTTTGAGCATTTTTAACAAGTGGTACTGGTCTAACTGTTGGTCAGTATCTAAAAGAACACAAATTGACTTATGCCTGTCACCCTACACAAAATGCAAGTCCAAGTGCATAAAAGACAAAAACCAAGTACAGTGGAAAAACATAAAGTGGGGAATAGCCTTGAATGCATTGGCACAGGAGACAATTTCTTGAACAGAATACTAACAGCACAAGCACTAAGATAAGCAATGAAACAAAATATTCTATAAAGCAAAGAATACCACCAATAAGACACAACAGCCACTAAGAGAATGGGAAAATATCTCCATATCAGAAAGAATGCTAATATCCAAAATATGTAAAGAATTCAAGAAACTAGACTTCAACAAACTAAATAATCCAATTAAAAAATGGAATTAAGATCTGTAGTAGGGGTCACCAGGGGTTTAATGGCTGGAATATAAATAAATAAATAAATAAATAAATAAATAAATAAAAGAATTTTAAAAATGGGCACATGTTCCACTATGTTCATAGCAGCCTTATTTGTGATAGCAAGAAGCTGGAAACAGTTCAGTTGTCTCACAGCAGAAGAATGGATACAGAAAAAGTAGTTCATTTATACAATGGAGCACTACTCATGTATTAAGAATGAGGAAATTCTGAGTTTTGCAGATAACTGGATGGTACTAGAAAATATCATCCTGAGTGAGAATTACAGGGAAGGAAATGGACAGAAACCTGAGGAAGAGAAGGTCCAGCAACAGACCCAAAGTGGAATCCAGCTTAAGGGGAGATCCCAATTCCTAACACTATTACTGAAGCTATGGAGCAGTCACAAAAAGGGACGGAGCATGGACACACAACAGAAGTCCCAACAAGCAGCTGAAAGAGTCAGATGCAGATATTTGCACACAACCAATGGACAGAAGCTGCTGACCCCTGTTGTTGGATTAGGGAAGGGTGAAAGAAGCTAAGGAAAGGGGCAATCATGTATAAGGACCAGCAGTCTCATTTAATCAGGACCCCCGAGATCTCTCAAACACTGGACCACCTAATGGGCAACATACATTTGGTGCTGATATAATGCCCCCATTACACATACAGCAGAAAACTTCTGGGTCTGTGTTCATTCAGAGATTTTGTATCTAACTCTCAAGAGATGGGAGGCCCCAGGGAGTTTAGGGGTCGGGAAACTTAGGAGTGGGGACATCCACGTGGATTCAGGGGCGTGGGAAGGAGTTTCAGGATGTGAAACTATCAGAGGGTGGATGGGGGTGTGGGTAATAAAATATGAAGTGTAAAAAATATAATAAACAAAAATAGGGTACAGATCTAAACAGAGAATTCTCAGCATAGGAATCTCAAATTACCAAAAAATGCTTAAGGAAAAGATCAGCAAACTTATTCATCAAAGAAATGCAAATCAAAACAACTATGATATTTTATGTCCAGTTTATGGCTCTGGACTCACCTTTGTCTCCCAGGGAGGCTCCTGGGATTCTAAGAGCACTCTGCTTCCCCAAGTAGGCCCATGGGATATGGACAGGAACAACTATCTTGGATAACTTCCTCACCAATCCCACCATTCTTCTGAGGCACAGCCAACAGAAGTCAGCTGTGTTCTACTTCTAGACTTTCATTGCCTGTTCCATTGCTTTCTATGCCTTCCACAGGTGTGTGACTGGCATCAGGATCATTAAGCCTACTATAGGAACAACCAGATGGCTAAAGAATAGCATAAGAAGACAAACAACTAGAACTAGGGCAACATAGTACTTGAGGAACCCCAGTTATCTTGCTTCACCAATGCCTGGATAGCCTAGCACTACAAAATCACAAGAAGACAACCTTAAATATGATATTAGAAATTTTAAATGATCGTTGAAAAAGAAGATATATACATCTCTTAAAGTAAGGCAGGAAAAATAATCAAGCAGGTATAGGATATGAATGGAAATGGATGTAAAAGTTCCCTTCAAACTGAGCCAATCCTGGGGATAAAAAACCCAGAGAAGATAAAAGGAACTACAGACACAAGGATCTTGTGGCAAAAGAATCTCAGGCATAGAAGTAGTTGATACATTGGTCAATGAAAATGCAAAACTATGGTTTTCATAGCACAAAACATCCGGGAAATTTGGGACACTATGAAAAGATCCAACCTAAGATTAATATGAAAAAAAGGAGGTGTCCATCTCAAAGGTCCAGAAAAATACATTCAACAAAAGCACAAAAGAAACCTAAAGAAAGTAATGCCTATATATATATATATATATATATATATATATACATATATATATGTATATATACATATATATGTATATGTATATGTATATATACATATATATATATGTATATATATATATATATATATATATATATATATATATGTATAAGAATGTTACAGAATACCAAAGAGATTGGATAAGAAAAGAAAATCCTCCTGACACATAATAATCAAAACTCTAAATATACAGAACAAAGAAAGAATTTTAAAAGCTTTTGGGGGAAAATGAACAAATAAAATATAAAGGCAGACCTGTCAGAATTATACCTGACTTCTCAAAATTTTAAAAGCCAGAATGACCTCAGCAGATGTTTTGCAGACATTAAGAGAACACAGATATTGGTTAAAGCTCTTGCAGTGGTGGTGGGTCTCCATCTTGCCAGCAGGCTACTGGGAGAGAGGCCCAGGTATGCAGATTTAGTCTGTGACTACCATCGCTCAGGTGGAAATCTGCCAGGCTCTCGCGACTAGCAAGTGCCAGGGTGGTGGTTCGGTGGAACATCTCCATGTCCACTGGCCATGCATCAAGGCGGTTGGGTGCAGCCTGCCCCAGGGTTCCCCCAAGCTCTTGCAGCAGCAGGTAGCTTCCATCTTGCCACATGGCAGTATCCGAACCCAGTTGGCTGACAACAGGAAGTCCTGGATACCCCAACACACCAGAAAAACAAGATTTGGATCTAAAATCACTGGTCAGGATGCTGATAGCAGAACACATAGTTAAATCTCTTCAAGAAATACACGAGAAAATGGATCAGAAGTTAGAAGCCCTTACAAGGCAAACACAAAAATCACTTAAAGAAATTCAGGAGAATATGGATGAAAAAATAGAAGCCAATAAGGAGGAAATACAAAAATCACTTAAAGAAATACATGAGGATGTGGGTCAACAAGTAAAAGTTATTAAAGAGGAAACACAAAAATCTCTTAAAGAATTACATGAAAACACAAACAAGCAAGCAAAAGATCTGAGCAAATCCATCCAGGATCTAAAAACAGAAGTAGAAACAACTAAGAAATCGCAAAGGGAGACAACTTTGGAGATAGAAAACCTTGGGAAGAAATCAGGGGCCATAGATGCAAATATTAACAATAGAATACAAGAGATAGAAGAAAGAATCCCAGATGCCTAAGATATCATAAGAACCATTGATTCAATAGTCAAAGAAAATGCTAAATGCAAAAACTTGTATCCCAAAACATCCAGGAAATCCAGCACACAATAAGACCAAACCTAAGGATTATAGGTATAGATGAGAGTGAAGGTTTACAATTTAAAGGGCCAGAAAATACCTTCTACAAATTTATGGAAGAAGACTTCCCCAACCTAAAGAGAGTGATGCCCACGAATATACAAGAAGCCTACAGAACTTCAAACAGACTGGACCAGAACAGAAATACCTCCCGTCACATAATAATCAATTCCCTAAATGTACTAAACAAGAAAGAATATTAAAGGCAGTAAGAGAAAAAGGCCAAGTAACATGTAATGGAAGACCTATCAGAATTAAACCAGACTTCTCACCAGAGACCATGAAAGCTAGAAGATCATGGAGAGATATCATGCAGACTCTAAGAGAACACAAATTTCTGCCAAAACTACTATACCCAGCAAAACTCTCAATTGTTACAGATGGAGAAAGCAAGGTATTCGATGACAAAACCAAATTTGCATGATATCTCTCCACAAACCCAGCCCTACAAAGGAAAATAGGGAGGAAACACCAACACAAGGAGGTAAACTACACCCAGGAAGAAGCAAGATAGAAACCTCCTCTCATCAAACCCAAAAGAAGATAACCTCTCAAACATAAAAAAATAATTTCAAAAATGTCAGGAGGTAATTACTATTCCTTAATATCTCTTAACATCAATGGGCTCAATTGCCTATAAAACAATATAGACTAACAAACTAGATATGGGAACTGAACCCTACATTTTGCTGCATACAGGAAAAACATCTCGGAATCAAAGAAAACATTACCTTAGAGTAAAAGGATGGAAGACAATTTTACAAGCAAATGGTCTCAGTAAACAAGCTGGAGTAGCAATTCTAATATCAGATAAAATTGATTTTCAACCTAAAGTAATCAAAAGAGACATGGAAGGTCACTTCTTGCTGGTCAAAGGGAAAATCCACCAAGAAGAACTATCAACACTGAACAACTATGCTCTAAATGCAAGGGGACGTCATTTGTAAAAGAAACTTTACTAAAGCTTAAAGCACACATTGCACCTAACACAATAATTGCGTGTGACTTCAGCACTCCACTCTCCTTAATGGACCGATCAGGAAAGCAGAAAATAAACAGGGACACAGTGAAACTAATTGAAACTTTGGAGCAATTGGATTTAACACACACACACACACACACACACACACACACACACAAATATATATATATATATATATATATATATATATATATATATATATAAACATTTCATCCTAAAGCAAAAGAATATACCTTTTTTTCAGCACCACATGGTACCTTCTCCAAAATCGACCATATAATTTGTCACAAGACAGATGTCAACAAATACAAGAAGATCAACCTAATCCAATGCCTCCTATCAGATACTATGGAGTAAGAGTGGACTTTAATAGCAACATAAACAACAGAAAGCCCACATACACATGGAAACTGAACAATACTCTACTCAATAACACCTTGGTCGAGGAAGAAGTAAAAAAAGAAATCAAAGAGTTTTTAGAATTCAATGAAAATGAAAGTACAACCTACCCAAATCTATTGGACACAATGAAAGAAGTGCTAAGAGGAAAACTCATAGCCCCGAGTGCCTCGAAAAAGAAACTGGAGAGAGCATACACTAGCAGGTTAACAGCACACCTGAAAGCCCTGGAACACAAAGAAGCTAATTCACTCAGGACAAGTAGAAGACAGGAAATCATCCAACTCAGGGCTGAAATCAATCAAGTAGAAACAAAGAGAACCATACAAAGAATCAAGAAAACCAGGAGGTGGTTCTTTGAGAAAATCAACAAGATAGATAAACCCTTAGCCAGACTAACCAAAGGGTACAGAGACAGTATACAAATTAACAAAATTAGAAATGAAAAGAGAAATATAACAACAGAAACTGAGGAAATTCAAAGGATCATCAGATCCTACTACAAAAGTCTATACTTGACACAACTGGAGAATCTGGAGGAAATGGACAATTTCCTAGACAGATATCAAATACCAAAATTAAATCAGGATCAAGTAGATCAGCTAAACAGTCCCATAACCCCAAAGAAATAGAAGGGGTTATAGAAAGCCTCCCAACCAAAAAAAAGTACGGGACCAGATGATTTTTGTGCAGAATTCTACCAGACTTTCAGAGAAGACTTAACGCCAATACTCTTTGAACTATTCCACAAAACAGAAATAGAAGGGACACTGCCCAACTCACTTTACCAAGCCACAATTACACTGATACCAAAACCACACAAATATCCAACAAAGAAAGAGAAATATAGGCCAATTTCCCTTATGAATATCGATGCAAAAATACTAAATAAAATTCTTGCCAACCGAATCCAAGAGCACATCAAAACAATTATTCACCATGATAAAGTAGGCTTCATCCCAGGGATGCAGGGATGATTCAATATACAGAAATCCAGCAATGTAATCCACTACTTAAACAAACTAAAAGAAAAACACCACATGGTCATCTCATTAGATGCTGAAAAAGCATTCCACAAAATTCAGCATCCTTTCATGCTAATTCTTGGAAAGAGCAGGAATTCACGGCCCATACCTAAACATAGTAAATGCAACATACAGCAAACCAGTAGCCAACATCAAACTAAATGGAGAGAAACTTGAAGCAATCCCACTAAAATCAGGGGCAAGAGAAAGCTTCCCTCTTTCTCCATATCTTTTCAATATAGTACTTGAAGTTCTAGCAAGACCAACTAGACAACATAAGGAAGTCTAAAGGATACAAATTGGTAAGGAAGAAGTCAAACTATCATTATTTGCAGATGATATGATAGTATACATAAGTGATCCAAAAAACTCCACCAGAGAACTAGAGCTGATAAACAACTTCATCAAAGTGGCTGGTTATAAAATCAACTCAAAAAAATCAGTAGGCTTCCTGTACTCAAAGGACAAGCAGTCTGAGAAAGAAGTTAAGGAAATAACACCCTTCACAATAGCCACAAATAATATAAAGTATCTTGGTGTGACTCTAACCAAACAAGTGAAAGATCTGTATGACAGAAACTTCAAGTCCTTGAAGAAAGAAATCAAAGAAGACCTCAGAAGATGGAAAAATATTTCTTGCTCTTGGATTGGCAGGATCAATATAGTAACAATGGCCATTTTGCCAAAAGCAATCTACAAATTCAATGCAATCCCCATCAAAATCCCAAATCCATTCCTCATAGATCTAGAAAAAGCAATTCTCAAATTCATCTGGAGTAACAAAAAACCCAGGATAGCTAAAACTATTCTCAACAATAAAAGGACTTCTGGGGGAATCAATATCCCTGACCTCAAGCAGTACTACAGAGCAATTGTGTTAAAAACTGCATGGTATTGGTTACAGACAGGCAAGTATGTCAGTGGAATAGGATTGAAGACCCAGAAATCAACCCACAGAGTTATGGTCACTTGATCTTTGATAAAGGAGCTACAACCATCCAGTGGAAAAAAGATAGTCTTTTCAACAAATGGTGCTGGTTTAACTGGTGGTCAACATGCAGAAGAATGCGAATTGACCCACTCTTATCTCCTTGTACTAAGATCAACTCCAAGTGGATCAAGGACCTCCACATAAAACCAGACACACTGAAATTAATAGAAAAGAAACTGGGGAAGACCCTGGAGGACATGGGTACAAGAGGAAAGTTTCTGAACAGAACACCAATAGCTTATGCTCTAAGATCAAGAAATGACAAATGGGACCTCATAAAATTACAAAGTTTCTGTAAGGCAAAGGACACTGCCAGAAAGACAAAATGGCAACCAACAAATTGGGAAAACATCTTCACCAAACCTCCATCTGACAGAGGGCTAATATCCAATATATACAAAGAACTCAAGAAGTTAGACCCCAAAGAACCAAATAACCCTATTAAAAATGGGGTACAGAACTAAACAAAAAATTTCACCAGAAGAAATTCAGATGGCTGAGAAGCACCTTAAGAGATGTTCAACATCATTAGTCATCAGGGAAATGCAAATCAAAACAACCCTGAGATTCCACCTCACACCAGTCAGAATGGCTAAGATTAAAAACTCAGGATACAAATGTTGCTGGCGGGGATGTGGAGAAAGAGGTACACTCCTCCACTGTTCGTGGGGTTGCAAGATGGTACAACTACTCTGGAAATCAGTCTGGTGGTTCCTCAGAAAATTGGGCATGTCACTTCCAGAGGACCCTGTCATACCACTCCTGGTTATATACCCAGAGAATTCCGCTGCATGCAATAAAGACCCATGCTCCACTATGTTCATAGTATCCTTATTTATAATAGCCAGAAGTTGGAAGGAGCCCAGATGTCCCTCAAAGGAGGATTGGATACAGAAAATGTGGTATATTTATACAATGGAATACTACTTAGCAATTAAAATAATGAAGTCATGCAATTTGTAGGCAAATGGTTGCATCTGGAAAATATCATCCTAAGTGTGTTAACCCAATCACAAAAGAATACACATGAAATACAATCAGTGATATGTGGATATTAATGAGCCTAGAAGCTCTGAATACTGGAGGCACAATTAGGAAGTCAAAGGATCCCCAAGAGGAAGGAAGGAGAGGACCCTGGTCCTGAAAAGACTGGATCCAGTTTTGTAGGAGAGCACCAGAACAGAGAACTGGTAGGGGTGATTGGGGAATATGCAGTGGAGGGGGAGGGAGAGGACTTATGGGACATATGGTGAAGGGGGAACTGGGAAACGGGAAAGCCTTTGGAATGTAAACAAAGAATATAGAAAAATAATAATAAAAATTTACTAAAAAAGAGAGAACACAGATATCAGTCATGGCTACCATACACTGCAAAACTTTCAATCATTGTAGACAGATAAAACAAGATATTCCATGACAAAATCAAATTTAAACAACATCTTCCAATAATCCCTACAGAAGATACTAGAAGGAAAACATCAAATCAAGGAGGCTAACTATACCTAAGAAAACACAGGAAATAAATAAGTACACACCAGCAAAAACAAAATAAGGGAAATACACACACACACACACACACACACACACACACACAAGTACATATACAAACACAAACCACTACCAATATCAAAATAACAAGAAGTAATGATTATTCATCATTATTATCTCAACATAATTGGACTCAATTCTCCAATAAGAAGACACAGGGTAACAGAGTGAATGCAAAAACAGGAGCAATCATTCTGCTGCATGAAATAAATACACTTCAGGAACAAAGATAAACATTACCTTACAGAAAGAGGCTAGACAAATGTTTTCTAAGCAAATGGACCCCACAAAACAAGCTAAAGGCTTCTATGCCTATTAAAGTGGACTTTCAACCAAAAGTACTCAAGAGAGATATGGAAGGACACTCCATATTCCTCAAATAAAAACCCCATAAAGATAATTTCTCAGCTATGTTCCAAAATGAAAGGCATCCACACTCATAAAAGAAATATTACCAAAGTTCAAGCAGCACATCAAAACCCATACATTAACAATAGTGGGCAACTTCAGCATCTCATTGTCACCAATGGACAGGTTATTGAGACAGAAACTAAACAGGGAAATAATGCAACCAGCTGACATTGTGTGTCAAATATACCTAACAGATACTTAGAGAACATTTCACCCAAACACAATAAACATATCTTCTCAGCACTTCATGAAACCTTCTTCAAATTGAAGATATACTCAGTCACAAAGCAAGCCTCCA
Source organism: Apodemus agrarius (assembly GCA_964023405.1). Taxonomy (NCBI): domain Eukaryota; kingdom Metazoa; phylum Chordata; class Mammalia; order Rodentia; family Muridae; genus Apodemus; species Apodemus agrarius. The sequence goes on along the minus strand of OZ030012.1, from coordinate 19,872,177 downwards.
CTGATAAAAAAAGAAATAAAGATATAGCACTTTGTATTTTATCAGAGCACCCTGGATTAAAGCTAGACTTCAACATAAATATAAACAAAAGAAAGCCTACAAATTCATGAAAACTGAAAAACTTTCTACTTAGTGACTACTGGGACAAAGAAGAAACAACGTAAGAACTGAAAGACTTTCTAGAATTCAATGAAAATGAATGCACAGCATACACAAATGTATGAGATAAATGAAAGCAGTGCTCAGAGGAAATTTCATGGCACTAAGTGCGTTCAAAAAGAAATTGGAGGAATCTCATACTAGCAGCTTAACAGCACACCTGAAAGCTCTAGAACAAAGAGTAGCAACAGAACCAAGAGCAATAGATGGCATGAAATAATCATACTCAGGACTAAAATCAATAAATTAGAATCAATGAATAGCCCTTCATATTAAAAGTTTTGGGGAGATCAGGAGTAAAAGATATGTTACAAAACACAATAAAAGTAATATACAATAAGCCAATACCCATCCCCATCATCAAGCAAAATGGAGAAAAACTTAAAGCAATCACTAAAATTAGGGACAAAATAAAGCTGCCCAATCTCTCCATATCACTTCAGTATAGTATTTGATGTGCTAGCTAAAGCAATAAGACAACTAAGTCACATCAAGTGGACAAATATTGGAAAGTAAATGCAAATCAAAGTATCACTATTCACAGATGATATGGTAGTATACCTAAAGACCCTGAAATCCTAACACAGAACCCTTACAGATGATAAATATGTTCAGCATTGTCTGGATACAAAATTAACTAAAAAAATCAGTAGCCCTCCTTTATACAGATGATAAATAGACTGACAAAGAAATTTGGAAAAAAAACACTATTTATGAAAGCCACAAATAATACAAAATATCTTGGTGTAACTCTAGCGAGAGCAATTAAACAACATAAGGAAGTCAAAGGAATACAAATTGGAAAGGAAGAAATCAAACTATCATTATTTGCAGATGATATGATAGTATACTTAAGCGACCCAATAAAAACTCCACCAGATAAATCCTATAGCTGATAAACAACTTCAGCAAAGTGGCTGGTTATAAAATCAACTCAAGAAAATCAGTAGCCTTCCTGTACTCAAAGGACAAGCAGGCTGAGAAAGAAGTTAGGGAAATAACACCCTCCACAATAGCCACAAACAATATAAAGTATCTTGGTGTGACTCTAACCAAACAAGTGAAAGATCTGTATGACAGGTACTTCAAGTCCTTGAAGAAAGAAATGGAAGAAGAACTCAGAAGATGGAAAAACATTCCATGGTATTGGATTGGCATGACCAATATAGTAAAAATGGCCATCTTGCCAAAAGCAATCTATAGATTCCATGCAATCCTCATCAAAATCCCAACTCAATTGTTCATAGATCTAGAAAGAGCAATTCTCAAGTTCATCTGGAGTAACAAAAAACCCAGAATATCTAAAACTATTCTCAACAATAAAAGGACTTCTGGGGGAATCAATATCCCTGACCTCAAACAGTACTACAGATCAATTGTGTTAAAAACTGCATGGTATTGGTACAGAAACAGGCAAGTAGATCAATGGAATAGAATTGAAGACCCAGAAATTAACCCACATAGTTATGGTCACTTGATCTTTGATAGAGGAGCTAAAACCATCCAGTGAGAAAAGATAGCCTTTTCAACAAATGGTGCTGGTTCAACTGGATGTCAACATGCAGAAGAATGCGAATTGACCCATTCTTATCTCCTTGAACTAAGATCAACTCCAAGTGGATCAAGGACCTCCACATAAAACCAGACACACTGAAACTAATAGAAAAGAAACTGGGGAAGACCCTGGAGGACATGGGCACAGGGGGAAAGTTTCTGAACAGAACACCAATAGCTTATGCTCTAAGATCAAGAATTGACAAATGGGACCTCATAAAATTACAAAGTTTCTGTAAAGCACACCGACCAAAGGAGAAATCGGCAAACAACAAATTGGGAAAACATCTTCACAAACCCCACATCTGACAGAGGGCTAATATCCAATATATACAAAGAACTCAAGAAGTTAGACCCTCAAAGAACCAAATAACCCTATTAAAATATGCGGTACAGAGCTAAACAAAGAATTTTCACCAGAAGAAATTCAGATGGCTGAGAGGCACCTTAAGAGATGTTCAACATCATTAGTCATCAGGAAAATGCAAATCAAAACAACCCTGAGATTCTACCTCACACCAGTCAGAATGGCTAAGATTAAAAACTCAAGAGACTACAGGTGCTGGCGAGGATGTGGAGAAAGAGAAACGTTTCTCCACTGTTGGTGGGATTGCAATATGGTACAACTGCTCTGGAAATCAGTCTGGTGGTTCCTCAGAAAATTGGGCATGACACTTCTAGAGGACCCTGTCATACAACTCCTGGGATTCCCCTGCATGCAATAAAGATCCAAGCTCCACTATGTTCATAGCAGCCTTATTTGTAATAGCCAGAAGTTGGAAGGAGTCCTGATGTCCCTGAAAGGAGAAATGGTTACAGAAAATGTGGTATATTTATACAATGGAATACTATTCAGCAATTAATAATAACGAATTCATGCAATTTGTAGGCAAACGGTTGGATCTGGAAAATATCATCCTAAGTGAATTAACCCAATCACAAAATAATACACATGAAATGCAATCACTGATAAGTGGCTATGAATGAGCTCAGAAGCTCTGAGTACTCAAGGCACAATTAGCAAATCAAAAGATTCCCAAGAAGAAGGAAGGAGACGACCCTGGTCCTGAAAAGACTGGATCCAGTTTTGTAAGAGAGTACCAGAATAGAGAAATGGTGGGGGGGGCAATTGGGGAATGGTCAGGGGGAAAAGGACTTATGGGAGATATGGGGAAGGGGGAACTGGGAAAGGGGAAAGCTTTTGGAATGTAAACAAAGAATATAGAAAATAAAAAAAAATCTGCATGACAGGCACTTCAAGTTCCTGAATAAAGAAACTGAGGATATTAGAAAATGGAAAGATCTCCTGTGTTCTTTGATCAATAGGATTAACATAAAAAATTGGTCAGTTTACCAAAAGGAATTTATAGATTTAATGCAATCCTCATGAAAATTACAAGATAATTATTACAGTTAATTGAAAGAGCAATTTTTAAATTCACTTGGAAAGATAAAGAAACCAAAGATATCTAAAAGAATTCTGTATATTAGAAGAACTTCTGGAGGCATCACCATCCCTGATTTCATGTTATACTATAGGGAAACAGTAATAAAAACTGCATGGTATTGGTATAGGAACAGAGAGCTTGGTCAATTGAATGTAATTGAAGTCTCAGAAATTAATCCATGTACCCATGGATATTTGCTATTTCACAGAGAACCCAAAATCGTACAATAGAATAGTGAGAGCATCTTCAAAAATGATGTTAATCTAACTGGATGTATGCAAGTATAAAAATGCAAATAAATCCATATCTGTTACCCTGCATACAATTCAAGTCCAAGTGGATCAGGGAAACACTATCATTAGAGAAACACAAATCAAAATGACTCTGAGTTTCTATCTTTCACTCAGAATGGCTAAGATCAAAACTTCAAGTGTCAGCACATATTGATGTGAATGTGGAGAAAGGGGAACACTCCTCCATTGCTGAAGGGAGTGCAAAATTGTACAACCACTTTGCGAATCAATTTGACATTTTCTCAGATTTCTGGGAATGGTTCTACCTCAAAATCCAGGTATACCACTCCTGGGAATATACACCAAAAATGCCCCTCCCATACCACAAGGACACTTGCTCAACTATGCTCATAGAAGCTTCATTCATAATAGTTGAAAGTGGAAACCACCTAGATGTCTCTCAACTGAAGAATGGATAAAGAATATGTGGCACATCACACAATGGGATACTATTCAACTATTAAAATGAGGACAGCATGAAATATTTTGGCAACGTATGGAACTTAAGAGTATCATCCTGAGTGAGTTAACCCAGAAAGATGCCTACAGTATGTACTCATATATTGACATAAGCCATAAAGTACAGGACAACTATGTTATAACAATCCACACACCCAAAGAAATAAGTAATAAGGAGTATCCAAGGTTGCATATGTAATTCTCACTCAAAAGGGGAAATGAAATAGTTGGTAAATGGTGAGAGAGAAGTGGGTGGTAGAGGTGATGATGACAGGAATGGGGATGGTGATCAGGTATTGGGAGATGGGGGTAGAAGAGGGATGTGAATGAGATTGAAAATTGGTTGTGGGCATCTCTGGTACTGGTTGGAGTCCTGGGACAGGAACATCTAAAGGGACTCTTTTGGGGTGACCTTAGCTAAGATTCCTAATTATGGAGGATATGGAGAAGCAACCACTTCTTTTATCCAGGACTTCCATTGAAATGAGGAGGACATTAACCCAACCACACAACCTACAACTCAAAATTTGTCCTGCCTCCGAGATGTGAAGGGAGAGCCAAGGGAATGAATGGAGATAAGCAGCATTTGGAGGGGGAAGGTAGGGGACCCTATAGAAAGTACCAGAGACTCTGGAGGTGAGAGAATCTGAGAACTCAATGGGACCTTAGTTGAAACACCCAACATTCGGGAGAGGGAACTCAAAGCATTCACCTCTACTAGACACACAAGGCTTCAAGTGGAGGAATGGGGTTACTAATCCAGTCAAAATTTCTGATCCACAAATTTTCCTGTCTAAAAATCTGCAGGGACAAAAACGGAGAAGAGACTAGAGGAAATGAGGTTCAATGGTTGGGCCAACTTGGGATCCATCTCATGGGGAGACACCAAGGCCTGAAACCAAGGCTTTGATGTGCTTTACAGATGGGAGGCTGGCATGGCTGTCCTCTGAGTGGCCCTACCATCAGCTGACTGAGATAAAAGCAGATACATACACCCAACCATTGAACTGAAGTTGAGAAGCCCTATGCTTGATTTAGGAGAAAGATTAAAGAAACAGAAGGGGAGAACAATCCAACAGAATGTCCAGCAGTCTCAACTTACCTAGACCCAGGGAGCACTCAGAGACTGAGCCACCTACCAGGAGCATTCCTGGGTCAGTTGAAGCACCTGACACAAATATAGCAGAGGTTTAACTGGTCAGGCCTCAGTTGGAGAAGATTTGCTTAATCCTTAAGAGACTTGAGTCTTCAGAGAAGGGGAAGCCTGGTATGTGTGTGAGAGCACCCTTTCTCAGGTGGCGGGCAGGAATGGGATGAGGAACTCTACGAGAGGTACTGAGGGGAGACAACAACTGGAATGTAAATTTTAAAATAAAGATGTGCAGGTATAAAAATGCAACAAATACTGAGGGAATTGCCAACCAATGACTGCACCAACTTGAGACTAATTTCATGTGCAAGTTAAACCCTGACACTACTAATGATAATTTGCTATGTTTGCAGATAGGAACCTATCTGCAAACTGTTTCCTGAGAGGTATCATGCAGCAGCAGATGTAAACATATGCTGAAACCTTCAGGCAAACATCAGGCTGAGCTCCGGGAATCCTGTCGAAGAATATGGGTTAGTATTGTTACAGCTGGGCATGCCAAGACACCACAAGAAGAGCTACAAAGTCAACTAACATGGTCTCACAGGGGCTCACAAAGCCTGAACCACCAACCGAAGATCATGCAGGGGCTGAACCTAGGTTCTCTATATATTTGTAGCAGATGCACAGCTTGGTCTTCATTTGGGTCTCCTAACATTTGGAGTGGGTTCTCTCACTCATTTTATTGCCTGCCATTGCATCTCCTTCCCCTAACTGGACTGCCTGGTAGGGCTTCAATGGGAGAGGATACACTTAGTCTTGTTGGGACTAGATTACCCAGGGTGGGGTGGTACCTTAGGGGTCTTCTATGGGTAGAATTGGAGGGTGCAATGTGGGAGGGTTAAGTGAGTGTGGTATTGGAAGGAGAGGAGGGTGGGTGGCTGCAATCAGGATGGAAAGTAAATGAACTAATAAATTAAGAAAAAACTGTTAATTTATACCATGGGGAATTACTCAGCTATTAATTTGATGACATCATGAAATTTGCAAGCAAGTGAATGGAACTAGAAAAAAAAATAATCCTGAGTGTGGTAACCTAGACCTAGGAAGTCAAGCAGGGTATGTACTCAATTGAAAGTTGTTATTAACTGCAAAGAAAAGAATAACCATGCTATAATCCAGGTATCCAGAGAAATTAAGTAACAAGGATGTGCCTTAAGCGGGTATGCATAGATATCCCTGGAAACTGTCAACCTACAATTTATGTTGCCACATAATGTGGCACTGTGACAGTGTGGTAGAGGTGTCACAGAAGTTATGGGAGTAGAAAAGCAATGACTGGTCCAGCTGAGGCTCATACAATGAGAGGGAGCTCACTCCAGAAATTGCCTGGGTGGCTAGAAACCTGAGCCTAGATGGTCCAGAAACCTAGGGCAGAGCCAAACCCAACTGGAAACAAATCAGAACAACCTTCAATTAAATGATGCCTAGTGTTATTCTTCTATACTCATAGATTGGTGAGTAGCCCAATTATCATCAGGAGGTTTCATCCAGCAACTGATGGGAAAAGATGCAGAGACTCAGAGCCAAACATTATATAGAGTTTGGGGAATTCTGCTGAAGAGGGGGAAGAAGGGTTATACAAGACAGAGGTGTGAAGGACACCACAAGAAAACACAGAGCATCTGCAAATTTGAACTTCTAGGGGATTACTGACACTGGATTGACAATCAGGGAGCCTGCATATGTCTAACCTAGGCATTCTGTATGTTCTGTATTGTAGTAGTATAGCTTGGTGTTTCTATGGAACTCCTAACAGAGGGAACAGGACATTTGTTTGATGCTTTTGCCTGCTGTGGGGACACATGTCCTTCTATTAGTGCACCTTCCACACCCACCCTTGAGTGGGAATTCCATACCTGTGTTAGCCATAATGGCCCCAACCTGGGGTGGAGTGCTTGGACCAAGGTGAAGTTCATTGTTCCTCCAGATCTACCTGAATTAAGCAGGTGACCCACCCAGCTGCCTGATTAGTGGAGACAATGCCTGTTGAGCAGTCAGACCAGTTCTCCTGAACAGACCTTGGAATTTGGGGAGGGGCCTCACCTGAAACTTTAAATTCTGAGTCCTCCATTAAACTTTGGGACCTTGATCAACAACTGTTGTCTTGGTCTCATTCTCCTCTAGCTGCCTTTCTTATATATCCCGAAGTTCCCTTCCAGGTAACCCATTTGATGTAACTGTGGGCAGTTACAAATTGGCATCCTAATGTGTGGCTGGGCATGAGAAGGTCTCCTGAGGGACCCTGTCTTGGTGGAGCTTAGCAGAAAATGGAAAAAGATGGTATCCTGCATGGTGAGCAATTAGAACACTAAATACTAGAGCTAGTTTTAAGTTTCATCTTTTTGAAGCTGTTGTTGTAGGTGCAGAGGGATATGGGCTAAGTGGAACAGTGTCAACCCAACGTTGAGCTCACTTAGGGGTTGACAGTGGAAAATGAGACTGGAAACTTCTAAATAGGCATTTGTCCTCAGACTTCAAGAGCTACTGCAGGCAAGAGGAGTAGGGTTTGAAGAACAATGGCTAGAAGACTGTTTATATCAGATAGATTCTTATTGATAAATTTAGAAAAATGAGAAAAATAACTTTATATAAGAGAATCTGGGAAAAATTGGAAGGGCACTAAGAGCCACTGAGGCAGATAATACTACCCTCCGCTTCTGGATGCTTATAAAAGATACTATTGATGAAGAGACCTTGCAGGCAGCCAGATAGCAAACACGGAGAACTTGAGGAATCACAAGAAGGAAGCCTGCCAGAGAGGACTTTCTCAGAAAAGGGTCCACTCAACCCTAAATTAGATATATATAGAGATACTACTGGTGAGTTAACATTAGAGGATGAATTTCATTCACATGAAGGAGCTGCCAAATATTATGGTAAGGATTGGCCTCCTAGTGCATCTTCTGCTCTGACTATGGTCTCTACTGTATGAGATGCTACCCAGGTTTTATGGATATGAAGCTACATAAATTGAAGTTTGAAATTAAATTGCAGAAATTGAGTAATGAGCTACAGGAGCTAAAAAAAGGTGATCAAGTGCAGGAAGGAGCAGTAATTCTGAGATATACCAATCACTGCTAGAAAGAGCTGCGAGTCAGGCTCTCAGGAAAGGACAGGATATATCTGATGTGCTGGCCTTCCCTGTTGTTGAGATCATGGACCAGCAGAACAATAGAGTTAGACAATCTCAGACCTTGGAGTTCAAAGTGATAAAAGAATTAAAAGCAGCTGTGGCACAGTATGGCCTTATTGTTCCTTTTACACAAGTTTTGTTGGATACTGTGATGGAGTCAAATTTAACCCCACTAGATTGGAAGGTTCTATGTAAGGCTACTTTGTCAGGAGGAGATTTCTTGCTTTGGAGTTCTGAATGGTGTGAAGCTAGTAAGAGAACTGCCTCAATGAATGCTCAGACAGGTAATCCAGATTGGGATACTAACATGCTTCAAGGAGAAGGTCAATATGAAGGCGATGCTAATCATATTGGGTTTCCTCTTGGAGTGTATGCAAAAGTTGCAGTGGCTTCCTGCCATGCATTGTCTCAATTACTAACTAAAGGGGATCTCAGTGGAAGTTTATCTAGCATTAGACAGGCTCCTGATTAACTTTTTCAGGATTTTGCGGATAAGCTACTGAAATCAGCTAATAGAATTTTTGGAGATTGTCAAACAGAAAATCCGTTTATCACACAATTGGCTTATGAGAATACCAATGCAGTTTGCCACACCACCATTAGATCTTACAAGGGACTGAAAGATTTGGCTGGGTATATTTGCCTTTGTGCAAAGATTGGGCCTTTGTACAATCAAGGTCTATTCATGGCTGCAGCTTTACAAGCAACCACTGAGCAAGTGATACTGTGATAGAGATGAGGGAATAAAGTATGTTGTAAATGTGGAGGTTTAGGTAATTTTAAAAATGATTATCCTAGGAACAGAGGCGTCATAAGAGGGCAATCAGGTTATGCCTAGGAGCTTTATCCTTGATGCAGGGAAGGTAATCTATGGGCCAGGGTCTATAATTCTAAGATGAATATTCAGGGATGTCCTGTGTTAGGAAACTGGCAGAGGGGCCAGCCTCAGGCCCCCAGATGCCCACAGCAAGCAACTTATGGGGCCATGAAGCTGCTGCCAGGCCAGAGAAATCCATTTTTGGACTTATCAGGGCAACACCAGGAAGTGAAGGACTGGACTTCTATTCCACCTTCAATGCAGAAATGCGAGTTCAGACCCTGTGTACAGGGGTATTTGGACCCTTGCCTGCAGAAACTTGAGGATTGCATGAAGCAGTACCATTGTAAAAGGACTGCAGATTTATCCATGTGTCATCATAGATAATGATTATGAGGGATAGATTAAAATTATGACTGCTTCCCCTCATGGTATTATAAATGTACCTGCTAACCAAAGAATTGCTCAACTTATCTTAGTTCCCTTGCATTCACTACCTTCCAGATTCATTAAGAGTAAGAGAGGACAGAATGGCTTTGGTTCCTCTGATGTTATTAGGTTCAATCTATTACTAGTAAGAGACCTAACCTTAAATCAACAATTGAGGGAAAAGCTTTGAAGGATTGATAGATAGTGGAGCTGATGTGACAATTATTAGAGGACAAGATTGGCCTTCAACTTGGCCCTTGTTATATATGCTCACTCACCTCCAAGGGATTGGTTTCACCAATAACCCAAAACAAAGTGCTAGATAGTTAAAAAACTTTATCAGCTGGCTTATCTGGCACTTACCTATTGGTTTTCAAAGCCACTTCCCCCACACTAGGAAGCCAGGCTTTGTGTCTCATAATTGCTAATTTACAACTGAATTGATATCTTGGGACATCTGAAGACAAGTTAATCCTACTTTGCTTCTAACTTCTGACCTTGTATTTTAAACAGGTTAGTTTAACCCAGGCTTGTCTGGCTCAGTGACTCACCATTACAATATTCCTGAGTGTCTATATTTAGGTCCACGTGTCTTTGGTCTGATATTGGGAAAAATGTGTGCTAAGAAGGCCTGCAAGCCAGAGATGGGTAAATGAAATTCTGTGACCTTTTGTTAACCTAAGATAGGAATTTGTGCCTATTGGCCATGCTTATTTATAATAAATGCTAAAGGTCGTGTTTGTGCAAATAAACACAAACAAGCTGCACATGCTTTTCCAAAGATGGGTAAAAGAAAGAGTTTTCTAGAATTTTGACCTAAGACATGTGGGGCCAACAGCCACCTTAATTCCCAGACAGCACTAAGGAGCATAAGAAAATCTTTTGCTCCAGTCCAGTCAATTTTTTAATAAATCAAAAGGGAAGAATTCTGCCTTCCCCTCTTATCCCTTGGGCAGGAATTCCAAACTTGTGTTATCCATAATGCCAGACCAAGGTGAAGTTCATTGTTCCTCCAGATCTACAAATTCCTGAATTAAGCAGATGACCTGCCCAGCCACCTGAGTATTGCAGCCAATGCCTGATGAGCAATCAGACCAATTCTCCTGAACAGACCTTAGAATTTGGGGGAGGGGTCTTGCCTGAAGCTTTAAATTCTGAGTCTTCCATTAAACCTTGGGAACTTGATCAGCAACTGTTGTATTGATCTTGTTCTTCTCTTGCCTCCCTCCCATACACCCCCAACTTCCCTTCCAGGTAACCTGGTCAATGAAACTGCAAACAGTTACCTATTTGGTTGCCCTGTCTAGCCTTAACATGAGGCAAGATACTTAATCATTTATATTTTTTTAATTTTATTTTCTATATTCTTTGTTTACATTCCAAATGATTTTTCCTTTCCTGGTTCTCCCCTCCCCATAAGCCCCATAAGCCCTCGTCACACCAACTGTTCTCCAATCAACCAATCAATCTTCTCTGACCTGGTACTCCACTACATTGCTGGATCAAGCCTTTCCAGGTCCAGGGAATTGTGCCTTGGGTATTCAGAGCTTCTGGGCTAATATTCACTTATCAGTGACTGTGAAAGGATAAGGTTGCAAGCTAGGAATCCCCCATGCCAGAGTCTTGGGTGACCCCAAAGGACCAGAGGTTCAGTCCACTCTTTGTTGACCTGGAAGTGTGCATATATCACACTCGCCTCCAGGGTCCGGCCGCGAACCTCTGGGAGTGTCCCTGGCGCCTTTTCCTGTCTTGCCTCCACAGAGCAGCTATGGCAAAGACAAGCGCGGCTGGGGGCTGGCAGAATCACTGCGGGGGCTGTGGAGCTCCTGCCTGGGGGTGCTTAGGTCCCCAACGCCTGCCAGTGGGGGAGGGTGGGCGTGGCCCTGTGCGTGGCAGCCAAGTAAGTGGAAATGACTTAACCAGGTCCCATCTGGCCTCTGTGGGAGGCTGATTTGTTCTCAGAGAGCGGGGCGGGGGGGGGGGGGCTCAGATGGTTTGAACTGATTGGCTTAGAAGCTTGTGGTAGACGGGTTCTGTTATAAGCCTATAAAAAGCCAATCCAATTCTGCCCGACCGGCTCACTTCTTTTACCCTGCATGGTAAGCCTGTGACCCCCAGAGCTCTGGAAATTATAATCCCTCTTGAAAATTGCATCAAGGCTGTTTCTCGTGAGTGATTAGGGTGCCGGCTTCTGAGGCGTGGGGTGCAGGGGTGCCCCCGTTTTTCCTTCAGGTCTTACAACTGCATTCCATGCGTGTTCTTTTGTGATTGGGTTACCTCACTTAGGATGATATTTTCCAGTTCCAACCATTTGCCTAAGAACTTCATGAATTCATTGTTTTTAATTGCTGAGCAGTATTCCATTGTGTAAATATATCACATTTTCTATATCAATTCCTCCATTTTGAGGGACATCTGGGTTCTTTCTGGCTTCTGGCTATTACAAATAAGGCTGCTATGAGAATAGTGGAGCATGTGCCCTTGTTGCATTACAGGAAATCCTCTGGGTATATGCCCAGGAGTGATGATGCAGGGTCCTCCGGAAGTGTCATGCCAAGTTTTCTGAGGAACTGCCAGACTGATTTCCAGAGTGGTTGTGTCAACTTGCATTCCCACTAGCAGTAGAGGGGTGTTTCTTTTTCTCTACATCCTCACCAATACCTGTTGTTTCCTGAGTTTTTAACCTTAGCCATTTTGACTGGTGTGAGGTGAAATCTCAGGGTTGTTTTGATTTGCATTTCCATAATCACTAATGATGCTGAACATTTCTTAAAGTGCTTCTCAGCCATTCGAAGCTCTTCCAGTGAAAATTCTTTTTTAGGTCTGTACCCCATTTTTAATAGGGTTATTTGGCTCTCTGGAGTCTAATTTCTTGAGTTCTTTGTATTTATTAGATATTAGCCCTCTGTAGGATGTAGGGTTGGTGAAGATCTTTTCCCAATTTGTTGGTTGCCATATTGTCCTTTTTACAGTTTCCTTTGCCTTACAGAAACTTTGTAATTTTATGAGGTCCCATTTATCTATTCTTGATCTTAGGGCATAAGCTATTGGTGTTCTGTTCAGGAACTTTCCCCCTGAGCCAATGTCCTCAAGGGTCTTCCCTAGTTTCTTTTATATTAGTTTCAATGTGTCTGGTTTTATGTGGACATCCTTGATCTACCTGGATTTGAGCTTAGTACAAGGAGATAAGAGTAGATCAATTCTCATTCTTCTACATTCTGACCTCCAGTTGAGCCAGCACCATTTGTTGAAAAGGCTATCTTTATTCCACTGGATGTTTTCAGCTCCTTTGTCGAAGATCAAGTAGCCATAGATGTGTGGGTTCAATTCTGGGTCTTCAAACCTATTCCATTGATCGACCTGCCTGTCACTCTACAAATACCATGCAGTTCTAAACACTACTGCTCTGTAGTATTGCTTGAGGTCGGACATACTGATTCCTCCAGAAGTTCTTTTACTGTTGATGATAGTTTTAGCTATCCTGGGTGGTTTTTTTTTTTTGTTATTCCAGATGAATCTGAGAATTGCTCTTTCTAACTCTATGAAGAACTTAGTTGGGATTTTGATGGGGATTGTGTTGAATCTGTATATTGCTTTTGGCAAGATTACCATTTTAACTATATTAATCCTGCCAACCCATGAGATCATCTAAACAGTCCCATAACCCCCAAAGAAATAGAAGGAGTCATAGAAAGTCTTGCAACCAAAAAAAGCATAAGACCAGATGGTTTTAGTGTAGAATTCTATCAGGCCTTCAAAGAAGACCTAACACCAATACTCTTCAAACAATTCCACAAAATAGAAACAGAAGGAACACTACAGAACTCATTCTACAAAGCCACAATTATGCTGATAGCAGAACCACACAAAGATCCAACTAAGAAAGAGAACTTCAGACCAATTTCCCTTATGAACTCGATGCAAAAATACTCAATAAAATTCTTGACAACTGAATCCAAGTACACATCAAAATGATCATTCACCATGATCAAGTAGGCTTCATCCCAGGGATGCAGGGATGGTTCAATATACAGAAATCCATCAATGTAATCCACTACATAAACAAACTCAAAGAACAAAACAATATGGTCATCTCATTAGATGCTGAAAAAGCACTTGACAAAATTCAGCATCCTTGCATGCTGGAAGTGTGGGAAAGAACAGGACTTCAAGACCCATACCTAAACATAGTAAAAGCAATATACAGCAAACCAGTAGCCAATATCAAACAAAATATACAGAAAGTTGAAGCAATCCCACTAAAATCAGGGACTAGACAGGGCTGCCCCCTCTCACCATTTTCATGGACTTGAGGTACTAGCTGGAGCAATGATATAGGCAAGATGGCAATTTTTACTATATTTAGTTTTTTTATTTTTATTTTTTGTAATTTTATTTTCTATATTCTGTTTATATTCCAAATGCTTTCCCCTTTCTTGGTTCCCCACTCACCATATGTCCCTTAATTCCTCTTCCCTCCGCCCATTCCCCAATCTCCCCCTCCCATTTCTTTGTTTTTTTTTAAATTTTTTATTCTATATTCTTTGTTTACATTCCAAAGACTTTCTCCTTTCCCAGTCCCCCCCACCATATGTCCCATAAGTCCTCTCCCCCCCCAACTATTCCCCAATCTCCCCCTGCCCTGCACCATTTCTCTGTTCTGGTACTCTTCTACAAAACTGGATCCAAACTTTTCAGGCCCAGGGTCCTCTCCTTTCTTCTTTTTGGGAATCATTTGACTTGCTAATTGTGCCTTGAGTATTTAGGGCTTCTGGGCTCATTAATATCCACGTATCAGTGATTGCATTTCATTTGTATTCTTTTGTGATTGGGTTAACTCGCTTAGAATGATATTTTCCAGATCTAACCATTTGCCTACAAATTGCATGAATTCATTATTTTTAGTTGCTGAGTAATATTCCATTGTGTGTTTTATATATATATATATATATATATATATATATATATATATATACCACATTTTCTGTATCCATTCCTCCTTTGAGGGATATCTGGGCTCCTTCCAACTTCTGGCTATTATAACCAAGGCTGCTACGAACATAGTGGAGCATGTGTCTTTATTGTATGCAGGGGAATCCTCTGGGTATATGCCCAGAAGTGGTATGACAGGGTCCTCTGGAAGTGTCAATTTTCTGAGGAACTGCCAGGCTGATTTCCAGAGCAGTTGTACCATCTTGCAATCCCACCAAGATTGGAGGAGTGTTCCTCATTCTCCATATCCTCGCCAGCACCTGTTGTCTCCTGAATTTTTTAAACTTGGCCATTCTGACTTGTGTGAGGTGGAATCTCAGGGTTGTTTTGATTTGCATTTCCCTGATGACTAATGATGTTGAACTTCTCTTAAGGTGTTTCTCAGCCAACCGAATTTCTTCTGGTGACTATTCTTTGTTTAGCTCTGTACCCCATTTTTAATAGGGTTATTTGGTTCTTTAGGGTCTAACTTCTTGAGTTCTTTGTATATATTGGATATTAGCACTCTGTTGGATGTCGGGTTGCTGAAGATCTTTTCCCAATTTGTTGGTTACCATTTTGTCCTTCTGACAGTGTCCTGTGCCTTACAGAAACTTTGTAATTTTATGAGGTCCCATTTGTCATTTCTTGATCTTAGAGCATAAGCTATTGGTGTTCTGTTCAGGAAATTTCCCCCTGTGCCCATGTCCTACAGGGTCTTCCCCAGTTTCTTTTCTATTAATTTCAGTGTGTCTGGTTTTATGTGGAGGTCCTTGATCCACTTGGAGTTGATGTTAGTAAAAGGAGATAAGAGTGGATTGATTCGCACTCTTGTGTATGTTGACCTCCAGTTGAACCAGCATCATTTGTTTAAAGGCTATCTTTTTTTTTTTTCCGCTGGATGGTTGTAGCTCCTTTATCAAAGATCCAGTGACCATAATTCTGTGGGTTAAGTTCTGGGTCTTCAATCCTATTCCATTGATCTACTTGCCTGTTCCTGTAACAGTACCATGCAGTTTTTTAAACACAATTGTTTTGTAGTACTGCATGAGGTCAGGGGTATTGATTCCCCCAGAAGTCCTTTTATTGTTGAGAATAGTTTTAGCTATCCTGGGTTTTTTGTTACTCCAGATGAATTTGAGAATTGCTCTTTCTAGATCTATGAAGAATTGATTTGGGATTTTTATAGAGATTGCATTGAATCTGCAGATTGCTTTTGGCAAGATGGCCATTTTTACTGTATTGATCCTGCCAATCCAAGACCAAGAAATATTTTTCCATCTTCTAAGGTCTTCTTCCATTTTTTTTCTTCAAGGACTTGAAGTTCCTGTCATACAGATCTTTCACTTGTTTGGTTAGAGTAACACCAAGGTACTTTATGTTGTTTGTGGCTATTGTGAAGGGTGTTATTTCCCTAACTTCTTTCTCAGCCTGCTTGTCCTTTGAGTAAAGGAATGCTACTGATTTACCAGTCACTTTGATGAAGTTGTTTATCAGCTGTAGAAGGTGTCTGGTGGAGTTTTTTTGGGTCACTTAAGTAAACTATTTTATCATCTGCAAATAATGATAGTTTGATTTCTTCCTTTCCAATTTGTATCCCTTTGATTTCCTTGTGTTGTCTAATTGCTCTCGCTAGAACTTCAAGTACTATAATGAAAAGATATGGAGAGAGAGAGGGCAGCCTTGTCTAGTCCCTGATTTTAGTGGGATTGCTTCAAGTTTCTCTCCATTTATTTTGATGTTGGCTATTGGTTTGCTGTAGATTGCTTTTAATATGTTTAGGTATGGGCCTTGAATTCCTGCTCTTTCCAAGACTTTTAGCATGAAAGAATGCTGAAATTTGTTGAATCCTTTTTCAGCATCTAATGAGATGACCATGTGTTTGTTTCTTTTAGTTTGTTTATGTAGTGGATTACATTGATGGATTTCCATATATTGAACCATCCCTGCATCCCTGGGATGAAGCCTACTTGATCTTGGTGAATGATCGTTTTGATGTGCTCTTGGATTCAGTTGACAAGAATTTTATTTAGTATTTTTGCATCGATATTCATAAGGGAAATTGGCCTGTAGTTCTCTTTTTTTCTTGGATCTTTGTGTGGTTTTGGTATCAGCGTAATTGTGGCTTTGAAGAACAAGTTGGGCATTGTCCCTTCTGTTTCTATTTTGTGAAATAGTTTGAAGAATATTTGTGTTAAGTCTTCTTTGAATGTCTGGTAGAATTCTGCACTAAAACCATCTGTTCCTATACTTTTTTTGGTTTTAGTCTTTCTACAACCCCTTCTATTTCTTTAGGGGTTATGGGACTATTTAGGTGATCTAATTGATCCTGATTTAATTTTGGTATTTGGTATCTGTCTAGGAAATTGTCCATTTCCTCCAGATTCTCCAGTTGTGTTGAGTACAGACTTTTGTAGTAGGATCTGATGATCTTTTGAATTTCCTCAGTTTCTGTTGTTGTGTCCCTCTTTTCATTTCTAATTTTGTTAATTTGGATACTGTCTCTGTGTCCTTTGGTTAATCTGGTTAAGGGTTTATCTATCTCGTTGATTTTCTCAAAGAACCAGCTCCTGGTTTTGTTGATTCTTTGTATGGTTTTCTTTGCTTCTACTTGATTGATTTCATCACTGAGTTTGATGATTTCCTGCCTTCTACTCCTCCTGTGTGATTTAACTTCTTTTTGTTCCAGGGCTTTAAGCTGTGCCATTAAGCTGCTAGTGTATGCTCTCTCCAGTTTCTTTTTGGATGCACTTAGAGTTATGAGTTTTCCTGTTAGAACTGCTTTCATTGTGTCCCATAGATTTGGGTAGATTGTACCTTCATTTTCATTGAATTCTAAAAAGCCTTTGATTCCTTTTTTTATTTCTTCCTTGACCAAGGTGTCATTGCGTAGAGTATTGTTCAGTTTCCATGTGTATGTGGGCTTTCTGTTGTTTTTGTTGTTATTGAAGACCTCTCTTACTCCATGGTGATCTGATTGGAGGCATGGGATTAGTTCCATCTTCTTGTATTTGTTGACATCTGTCTTGTGACCAATTATATGGTCAATTATGGAGCAGGTACCATGCGGTGCTAAGAAAAAGGTATATTCTTTTGCTTTAGGATGAAATGTTTTATATATATATATATATTTAACATATATATATATATATATATATATATATATATATGTTAAATCCAATTGGCCCCAAGTTTCAATTAGTTTCACTGTGTCCCTACTTAGTTTCTCCTTTCCTGATTGGTCCATTGAGGTGATTGGAGTGTTGAAGTTACCAACAATTATTGTATTAGGTGCAATGTGTGATTTAAGCTTTAGTAAGCTTTATTTTATGAATGAGGGTGCCCTTTCATTTGG
Organism: Apodemus agrarius; assembly: GCA_964023405.1. Classification (NCBI taxonomy): domain Eukaryota; kingdom Metazoa; phylum Chordata; class Mammalia; order Rodentia; family Muridae; genus Apodemus; species Apodemus agrarius. Next base: position 19,854,406 of record OZ030012.1, on the reverse strand, counting down.
AGCATAGATGTTCAGTATTGAGAGTTCTTCTTGGTGGATTTTCCTTTTGACCAGCTAGAAGTGACCTTCCAGGTCTCTTTTGATGACATTAGTTTGAAAGTCAATTTTATCTGATATTAGAATGGCTACTCCAGCTTGTTTCCTGAGACCATTTGCTTGTAAAATTGTCTTCCAGCCTTTTACTCTGAGGTAGTGTTTGTCTTTGACACTGAGATGTGTTTCCTGTATGCAGCAAAATGTAGGGTCCTGTTTCTGAATCCAGTCTGTTAGTCTATGTCTTTTTATTGGGGAATTGAGTCCATTGATGTTAAGAGATATTAAGGAATAGTAATCATTACTTCCTGACATTTTTGAAATCATTTTTTATATTTGAGAGGTTATCTTTTTTTGGGTTTGATGAGAGGAGGTGTCTATCTTGCTTCTTCTGGGTTGTAGCTTCCTTCCTCGTGTTGGTGTTTTCACTATTTTATCCTTGTGGGGCTGGGTTTGTGGAAAGATAACGTGCAAATTTGGTTTTATCATGGAATACCTTTGTGTCTCCATCTATGCCAATTGAGAGTTTTGCTGGGTAATGTAGTTTTGGCTGAAATTTATGTTCTCTTAGAATTTGCATGATATCTTCCCAGGATCTTCTATCTTTCATGGTCTCTGGTGAGAAGTCTGGTGTAATTCTGATAGGTCTTCCTTTATATGTTACTTGGCCTTTTTCTCTTGCTGCCTTTAATATTCTTTCTTTGTTTAGTACATTTGGGGTTTTTATTATTATGTGATGGGATGTATTTCTGTTCTTGTCCAGTCTGTTTGGAGTTCTGTAGGCTTCTTGTATATTCATGTGCATCTCTCTCTTTAGGTTGGGGAATTTTTCTTCCATAATTTTGTAGAAGATATTTGCTGTCCCTTTAACGTATAAATCTTCACTCTCATCTATACCTATAATCCTTATGTTTGGTCTTCTCATTGTGTCCTGGTTTTCCTGGATGTTTTGGGTTACATGGTTTTTGCATTTAGTATTTTCTTTGACTTTTGAATCAGTGGTTCCTATGGTATCTTTGGCATCTGAGATTCTTTCTTCTATTTCTTATATTCTATTGTTGATATTTGCATCTATGGCCCCTGATTTCTTCCGAAGGTTTTCTATCTCCAATATTGTCTCCCTTTGCTATTTCTTAGTTGTTTCTACTTCTGTTTTTAGAACCTGGGTAGATATGTTCAGATCTTTCGCTTGCTTGATTGTGTTTTCATGTAATTCTTTAAGAGATTTTTGTGTTTCCTCTTTCATAGCTTCTACTTGTTGACCCACGTTCTTCTCTATTTCTTTAAGTGATCTTTGTGTTTCCTCCTTATTGGCTTCTGTTTTTTATCCATATTTTCTTGAATTTCTTTAAGTGATTTTTGTGCCTTTTAAAGGCTTCTAACTTTTGATCCATTTTCTCCTGTATTTCTTTAAGAGATTTATCTATGTGTTCTGCTACCAGCATCCTGACCAGTGATTTTAGATCTGAATCTTGTTTTTCTGGGGTGTTGGGGGTATCCAGGGCTTCCTGTTGTCACTGAACTGGGTTCAGATGCTGTCATGCTGCCTTGATTTCTGTTAGTAATGTTCCTATGTTTTCCTTTTGCCATCTGTTTATCTCTGGCATTAGTTGGCCTTGTTGTCACTGGCTGGTGTTTAAACCTCCTGTGAGGCTGGGCCCACCTGTTTTTTCTCTACTGATGACCAGGCTGCAAGATAGAGACTGTCTCTGTGAGTTCTGAAGGGACCTCAGGGAGGGTGGTTCCCAACCGAGTTGGTGCAAGGCCAGAGGGTGTGGAGATGACCTGCCAGCTGCTGCCTTTGCCCTGGTTAGTGGTGAGAGCCTGGCAGATCCTCCGAAGCGATGATAGCCCCTGATTGAGTCTGTCTACCTAGGCCTTTCTAGCGGTGTTCTGGTTGCAGTATGGAGACTGACCACGACGGGCACTGTAAGGGAACGCTGGGCAAGCTGTTCCCAGCTGTCTTGGTGCAAGGCAGGAGGGCGTGGCGTTCTGCAGAGCTGCAACCCTGGCCCTTACTGGTGGCGACAGCCTGGCAGATCCACCCGTGTGATGGTAGCACTGGACTGAATCTGTCTAGCTGGACCTCTCTAGCGGTGTCCTGTTAGCAATACCTTTTACTATATTTATTAATCCTGCCAATCCATGAGGATGGGAGATTTTTCCATTTTCTGTGGTCTTCTTTGATTCCCTTCTTTAGTTAATTTATTGAAACTTGATATGGTATGTTTGGTTGATCACGATTGGTGGGCTTCCATTTTTAAATGGAAATAGAGGAGTTAATGAGGAAAGAGTTTGTGGTGGGGAGAATGTAGGATGTAGTGTCAGAGGGAAGGAGGGAAAATTGTAGCCAGGATATATTAAATAAAAAGAATGAATTAACAGAAAAAATCAATCTTTGTGAAAGATAAAATATTATAGTGTGAAGACAATGCAAAAGAATTGGATCACTCAATCAAAGCATTTCTTTTTGTATCTTTTTGAGGAATGTCCAGAGTGATTTCTGTGGTGGTTGCATCAGTTTGCACTCTGATCAATGATGAAAAATTCGTTCCCTTTCCTGTATTCTTATCTGCATTTTTATGTCATATTTTCTTCAGAAGAACCATTTTGATTGGAGTAAGTTGAAACTTCAAAGTGGTTTTCACTGTATTTCCCAGATAAATTAGGATATTGTACTACTTAAAATGTATCAGCTGCTTGAGTTTCTTCTTTTTAGAATTCTTTTTGATCTCATATAATTTTTAAATAATATTACATGCTCTCTTGATTTTGACTTTCTTTAGCACTTACTTTGAATATTCTATATACCAATTCTCTATCAGATGTATAGAAGAGGCTTTTCTTGATGTGCCTTTTCAGTGGGTTAATAATTTTCTTTGTAGTGAATAAGTATTTTCATTTCATGAAGTCCCAGTTTTGTATTGCCATTCTTATTCCTTGAACAAAGTGTTTACTTATGTTTATATATGGAACATAAGTAGTTTCTATTTCAGCATTTAGTAATTTCAAAATTTTGAATCTAAAAATTCAGTTTATGACCCATTTATAATTGACTTTTTTGTGTAGGGTAAGAAATACATTTTGCTTTATTCTTCTACATGTAGACTTCTAAGCAGCATTTATTGATGGCACTATAGAACTGTATCATCTGCAAATCGGGATATTTTGACTTATTTCTTATTCTCTCTCTCTCTCTCTCTCTCTCTCTCTCTCTCTCTCTCTCTTTGGGTTTTAGAGACAGGGTTTTCCTTTGTAGCTCTGGCTGTCCTGGAACTCATTCTATAGACCAGGCTGGCCTCAAACTGAGAAATCCGCCTGCCTCTGCCTCCCAAGTGCTGGTATTAATTGTGCCACTACCTCCCAGCTTATTTCTTATTTTCTATTTTAGCCTTTTACTTCCTTTTCTTGTTTTACTGCTTTAGCTGAGACTTCACACATTGCCTTGAATATGCATGGAATCAGTGGGCCCCTTGTCTTATTCCTAATCTTAATGAAAATGCTTTGAGCTTTTTCTCCATCTAGCATTGAGTTCTGCTCCTTTACAGAATTTTAATACACACCAAACTCTAATAATCCATTTCCTATAACAAATACTACTAGAAATTAATCCACTGAATAACTTCAACACTTAATAGTAGATAACTTTAATACTGTAGTAATACTGGATAAAAATGTCTAGACAGAAAACAAAATCTTGAATATTAGCCCTCTGTTGGATGTAGGGTTGGTAAAGATCTTTTCCCAATTCGTTGGTTGCCATTTTGTTCTTTTTATAGTGTTCTTTGCCTTATAGAAGCTTTTTTTTTTTAACAAGAGAAATCTTCAGTTTTAGGACGGAGTTGGGTCTTGATGAATCCTTGCCAAAAGGGATAACACTAAACGCCAAACATCTCAGTCTATTGCTAAGGCTAGTAGTTGTTCTACCCTACCTGATGGTAAGGCCCTATTGCTGAAGTCAACACTTAAGTCTATTTTGAAAACTGAGAAATGGAGCTCATGCCTAATTAGAGCCTCCTCTTCTACTTGTTACTATTAACTGTACTGGAAGTTGCTCTGCATACAGCCATAGGAAAGAGGTAGTTATCAGCCTACTCTTAAACCTCATAATCTACAAGGGTGCTAATATACTATCACAATAGTGGCACAAATGTTATGGAAATGACCAACCATTCTGTGATTGTGTTTATGTCTACTCCATGATGTGTAGCCATGCCTATAATTGCTTAAGAGGCTAAAAACCCAAGACTATATAATCGATTGGCCTAGGGGAAACCTAAATAGTTCTGCTAAAGGCAAATAGAAATGAAATGTCTTCACAGGACCAAGGGCCTCTCCTCCCATTGATCTCAGAAAAAGCCATCCTCTACTACATATGCACCTGGAGCCATGGGTCCCTCCATGAGTATTCTTTGGTTTGTGGTTTAGTCTCTGGGAGCTCTCGGGGTAGGGGGAGGGAGGTCTGGTTGGTTCAGATTGCTGTTCTTCCTATGGGGTTGCATACCCCTTCAGCTCATCAGTCCTTTCCCTAGCTCTTCCATTCGGGTCCCCATGCTCAGTCCAATGGTTGTCTGCAAGCATTAGTATCTGTATTTGTCAGGCTCTGACAGAGCCTCTCGGGAGACAGCTATCCTCAGGCTCCTGTCTTTAAGCACTTCTTAGTATCTATAATACTGTCTGGGTTCGTTGTCTATATATGGGATGGCTCATCAGTTGGGACAGTCTCTGGCTGGTCTTTCCTTCCATCTCTACTCCATACTTTGTCCCTGTACTTCCGTTAGACAGGAGCAATTTTGGGTTAAAAATTTGGAGATGAGTGGGTGCCCCATTCCCCAAACAGGGGCCATGCCTAAACTCTGGATATATTCTGTACAGGTTCTTTCCTCCACATTGTATACGAGAACAACATTTTCTGTAGCCCTTCTTCCATTGTGGGAAAACTGGGTTGTTTCCAGCTTCTGGCTATTATAGATAAGGCTGCTATGAACATGGTGGAGCACATGCCCATGTGGTTCTTTTACCAACTGGGTGTCCTTGTGTTTGTGGCATATATGTTAAATATTTAAATATTCTCTCAGTGTATTTTGTCTTTGATTAGGATGCAATTTTGTTCTTCATTTAATTTGATTAATCTTAGTTTGAAGTGTCTTTTGTCAGATGATAAATGGCTATGTCACCTGTGTTTCTTGGATGTAGCAGAAGGATGTTTTTGTATCCATTATGTTAGTTTTTATTTTTTATTGGACTATTAAGACTATTGATTTTGAAAGATATCAATGAGTAGTGTTTATTGACTATTTTATTGTTATCATTGTTATTGGTGGTGATGTTTGTGTGTTTACATGTGCATATGTGTATGTGTTTATTTACTTCCCTTCTTTGGATTTGCTCATCTAGAATTATTGATCCTCTGTGTTTTTTAATTAATTAATTAATTAATTAATTAATTAATTAATAATTATACATTCCAGATTTTATTGCCATCCTGGTCCAACCTCCAATTGTTCAACATCCCACACCTCCTCCCTGCCCACATCTCCATGAGGCATGATGGGGTTGCATACCTCTTCAGTTCCCACCCTCCACCCCTAAGGTGTGTGTGTGTGTGTGTGTGTGTGTGTGTTTATATATCTTAAATTTTTTTTTATCATTGGACATTTTATGTTTCTATGTATTTTTAGTTAAATTTTTGTTGAGTATAGTAATCTGAGCTGGCATCTGTGGTCTATTAGAGTCTATAAAATATTTCCCTAGGTCTTTTTGGATTTTAGATTCTCCCTTGAGAAGTTATGTTTAATTCACATATATAGCAGTCAGACTACTTGCTTTCCTGGCTGGAGTAGCTTGAGAATTCCACAGAATACTTGCTGGAATTGGCGTCTAGAACCAAACAATGGTTAGGGAGAAGGAGTTTAGGAAGGGAAGATCTCTTTAGTCTACTGAAGATAGGGACATAAGGCAAGGGCAACATTAGCAAATGGTCTTATGAAGAGCTAGAGATGAGACAGGAAGGTTGGAATTTTAAAGAAGTCATACAATACAATCCAGAAAGATAGATACAATCCAGAATACTGTACTTTTCCTTTTTTCCCCATGAGGGTGCTCATTGCTGTAACAATTTCTACTATGCTTGAAAAAGCATTAACTTTTAACAAAAGCATTAACTTTTATCCTGTTACTCTAGATCCTTTCTGTATTTTACATAATTTTTGTAATTTCTCATAGTAAATGCTTGTTGATAGGATTAAGAAAGTGCATAGTATATTTTAGGGGGATAATAACTCAACTGGAGAGGAAAGAATTTTCTAAAGATTATTTTCTTTCAAGAATTTAAATATAATTAATACAAATGAAAGTGAAATTAGCAATGTTTGCCTTATTTTTTCTGATTGTCTATGTTCTTTGACAAATTAGTACTTGCACACACATATTGTACCCTGTTAATTTTCTCTTCTCACTCATCATTATCTCCTACCCACCTCTGTTATCACCCATTCCTCCTTACATTTTTACCACACTCCTTTTGTTTTTTTCTGTGACCCTAATTGTAAGTAGGATCTTCTCTGTGCAATAATTTTGAAACTAGCTAATGATCATGTTGCCCTTAATGTTTGAAATACAACTGAGGCAAATGGTTGTCTTTCCCCTAGTATACATTAGCTGTTAACAATTATAGAGTGAGTGTTAGGGCCACATAAAATATTCTACCATGCCTAACTGGTTGATATCATGTTCAGTTTTGTGCACATGTTGTGAAACAATCTTATAATTGGTGTGTCTTGTGTCATGCCTTGAAAGTAGCATTATTAATCTCTTCTCCATATTTTCTGGCTCTTACATTCTTTCTTGTCTGTCTTCTACAATGATTCCTGAACCTTAGGGTCCGTCAATTAAATATTATTTTTATAGCTGAGCCTTCAACCATCACTTATTTCAAGCGTCATTATCATCAATAAGTCTCTACATTAACCACCATTGATGATAAAGAACAGCTTCTCTGATGATGAGAGTTACATTAATTTATAGATATAAGTATAAAATGTAAAACTAAAATTTAGCATCACTACATTCATTTAGCTAAACACGCATATTGAGACCTTTCTGGTCTATGGGGTTTGGTCATTACTTTCTCTGAAGAGAGGGCCTGAAGCCACTTTAATAGCAGTTGATTATGCCTGTTATAGATTCTGGTCTATGGATTTTGGTCAGGTTTATAGTATGAGGAATGCAAAGCATTCATTACCTTCTGTGAAGGGGGGTTCAAGTCACATTGGTAGCAGTTGGTTATGCCTATTGCAGTTAGACCACAATAGCATCGGTAATCATGGCAGGTTGACACTGTCGTCTGTATAGTTCTGTGCTGAGTAACACCACTGATATTTTAACTCCCCTTGAAGCCTATACAGCATTTCAACATTGTGAAATCTAGTCAGCAGGAGGAAGCTTTAAACTTAACTCCCACTTAATTTCTTTAATGTAGCATAAATATGGTCTTATAATCTAATTCTTGTCGGCAACCATACAAAGGAAAATACATTAGTTAGTAGTCATCTGAGGCTACCCTGACCAACAATACACAAGGATATACAGATACCTGTCAGGTGTTTTTTTTTTTAAGTCAGGTTTTTCCCTGCTTCAGTCTCATTGTGATGAGTCTGTTTTATCTTTCCTTGAATGAACATTGGTAGTTCATAAGCACTTAGAAATTTATACATTCATTTTAGGACTCCTAATTTGTTGGAATAAGCTTTTAAAGTAGGACCTTATGATGTTCTGAATTTTACTGGCATATGTTGTAATCACTTTCTTTATATTTGATTCATCTTTGTATTTTCTCTATTTCTTTTGCTTAATTTAGGTAAGGAGTTATCATTCCTTTTTCTCAAGAATCAACTCTCCATATTAAGCATTTTATGTTTTTGTTTCCATTTCATTGATTTCTTTCCTGAGCCTATGCATTTGTTTTTGCTCATTAGTTTGGGTTGGTTTGCTTTTATTTTCTCAAGTTTCCATAAATCATTAAGTTGTTATTTTGTTATGGCTGAGATTTGTAATACCAATATTTTGAATTGTAAGATTAAACTTTCTCTTCAGAAGTGCAATCAAGACTAGGTTTTGATGTGTTTTGTGTTCATTTTCATTCGAACCCAATGTACCACTTTCTAACCCAATGTACCACTTTCTGTAAATGAATGTCAAAAATGGAAACATGCTTGTATTTTAAGCAGGGACTCTTAAACACATGGCCACACATCTTTGTAGTATTTAGATTTAAACTCTATTCAGTTTCTCAAAAAAAATGGGTTCAAGAGATCTGTGGATATTTTACCTGTCTGTTCCAGTGCTAGAGATGCAGCACAATTTTACAATGGCAGCAAAAGTTCTGAGAGCCTTTTATCTATCAGTACTGTGTTTTGTTTGGGTACAGGAGTGTGTCTGTTACTTTTCATGTGTCAATAAATTCAAAGGTCTAGAAAACATGATTATTTTGTTATTATACCTAGAATAAGGAGTACTTACTTTTTATAATTATCAAGTAATATTTCAATATTAAATTAATTCACACATAATATTTTAGTATACTCAAAGTGGATAAGAATAGCTAGTTTAGTTTGAATATATGGAAATTATTTATAGAGCCAGTAAATGCCTGTCTCTTGTTGAAAATTATTATGTAGCTCCTCAACATGTGTTTTGTAAACTTAAAATTTTAATCACTTTTTTTAAGGAACTCATTTTCTTAATGTTACTACTGTTGTGATGAGACACCATGACTAAAAGCAAGTGGAGGTGTTATTTGGCTTACACTTCCACAGCATTGTTCATTATCAAAGGAAGTTGGATAGGAACTCAAACAGGGTAGGAACCTGGTGGTAAGAAACTGATGTTCTGGACCTAAATTTATGTTGCTTACTGTTTTTCTCTCAATAGATTGTTCTGCCTGAATTATTCTAGAGCCAAGGACCACCTGTCCAGATGTGGAATCACTTGCACCAATTACTAATTATTAAAAATGCCCTATAGACAAATATTAGAAATTTATTTTTCTAAGTTGAGTTTCCCTTTTTTTCAAATAACTCAAGCTTATATCAAGTTGACTTAAAACTAGACACTAGCCAGTTAACACATTAATACTTCCTGTAAGTCCACAAATGTGCCATTATTATAAAATCAACACCAGTGCTTTTAATATATAAAATATTTCAAGTGTTCAAAGTGATTCTGCATGTGTTTATTTGTATCAAATTCATTCAGTTTTATGAATTTTATGGGAAACAGTATTTTTCATGTTTCTACATTTGGTTCAATTTAAAACAGTGGGTTTCTGAATTCTTAAATAGTTTTTTTCTACTTTAAAAATGTATAGCAGAATTTACAAGTTGTAGACACACATTTAACATTTAACTTTATTACTTTGTATGATTAAGTTATCAAAATAGGAGAAGGCCTACATCAATATTATCTTGAATATGTTTTCTTACTTCTTTGATTTCCTCATTGCACCCCTCTTGCTAAGCCTCTTTCTTGTCTCACAGTGATTTTAGTTAGTTTTTCTATTACCCAAGAATCAAATTTCTGCCAGTGATGTTCATGTGACAAAAACCAAAACAGAATCAAACAAAATAATCTGACATGAAAGTGTACAAATAAGGGAGGATTCTCATACTAGAGACAAGGAAGTAAAATGCATACAGATTGAGTTCAATAGAAAAATATACTTCAATCTCTAATGCACAACCTATGATCTCTAAAGACATTCCATGAATGCAAACATGATCCCAGAAGATAACCACAGAAACATAAAAATAACATTAAAAAATAACAGAAAGTAGCAATCACTATTCTTTAATATCTCTTAAAATCAATGGGCTCAATTCCCCAGTAAAAAAAGACTAACAGACAGGATAAGTAAACAGGAGCCAACATTTTGCTGCACACAGGAAATGCACCTCAATGTCAAATACAAGCACTATCTCAGAGTAAAAGGCTGGAAAAAAATTTCCAAGCATATGGTACCAGGAAACAAGCTGGAGTAACCATTCTAATATTGGAAAAAATGACTTGCAAGCAAAAGTCATCAAAAAAGACATAGAAGGACTCATCAAAGGAAAAATCTACCAAGAGGAAATCTCAATTCTGAATATCTATGTTCCAAATGCAAGGGCACCAAGATTCATAAAAGAAATTTTACTAAAGTGCACATTGCACCTCACACAATATTTGTGGGTGATTTCAACACCCCACTCTCATCATTGGACAGATCAGGGAAACAAAAACAATACAAAGACACAGTGAAATTAACAGAAGTTATGGAGTAAATGGATTTAACATATATATGTTAAATATGTTATCTATATCTAAATCTATATCTCTATCTCTATCTCTATCTCTATCTCTATCTCTATCTCTATCTCTATCTCTATCTCTATCTCTATCTCTATCTCTATCTATCTCTCTCTCTCTCTCTCTCTCTCTCTCTCTATATATATATATATATATATATATATATATATATATACATTTATGTATATAACATTTCATCCTAAATCAAAATAATATTCCTTCTCAGCATCTCATCATGGTACCTTCTCCAAAACTGACCACATAATTGGTTACAAAACAGACCTCAGTAGATGTAAGAAGATTGAACTAATTCAGTGCCTCCTATCTGATCGCTATGGAGTAAGGCTGGTCTTCAATAGCAACAGAAACAACAGACAGCCCATATACACATGGCAGCTGAACAATGCTCCACTCAATGATACCTTGGTCAAGGAAGAAATGAGGAAAAATATCAAAGACTTTTTAAAATTTAATGAAAATGAAGCCACAACATACCCAAATTTATGTGATACAATGAAAGCAGCACTAAGAGGAAAACTCATGGCTCTGAGTGCCTTCAAAAAGAAGCTGGAAAGAGCATACACTAGCAGCTTAACAGTACAATGGAAAGCTCTAGAACAGAAAGAAGCTATACCCAAGAGGAGTAGAAGGCAGGAAATCATCAAACTTGGCTGAAATCAACCACGTTGAAACAAAAGAACTATACAAAAAAAATCAACAAAACTAGGAACTGGTTCTTTGACAAAATCAACAAGATAGATAAACCCTTAGCCAGACCAACGAGAGGGCACAGAGACAGTATTCAAATTAACAAAAATTAAAATGAAAAGGGAGATATAACAACAGAAACTGGAAATTCAAAAAAATCATCAGATCCTACTACAAAGACTATATTCGACACAACTAGAAAATCTGGATGAAATGGACAATTTCCTAGACAGATACAAAATACCATAGCTAAAGCAGGATCAGATAGACTATCTAAACAGTTCCATCACCCCTAAAGAAATAGAAGCAGTCATTGAAAGTTGCCCAATGCAAAAAGCAGAAGGAACACTACCCAATTTGTTCTATGAACTATAGCAATTTACACATAATTTCTGTTTTTTTTGTATAAAACAAACCTCATGTGACACATATAAAATAGGAAAGAGAAGAAGAAAACTTATAATAGATAGATAAATAGATAGATATATACATACACATACATACATACATACATACATACATACATACTGATCTATAGAACAGAGCTCTTGAGCTCACAGCATGGAAATCAGCAACATACTTCATAATTAATGTAGCTACTGCTTTATCACATCCTCATTTTCATAATCATACTAAAATTATTTTATACTTTTCAATGATCAAGAGATAGTTTCTGTTTCCTTTGATGAGATGCTTATAGAAGTATACTCAATAATAGGTGAAAGTATGTTTTGAATAAGATTCCTAGGATGCCTACATCAACGAGTACCTAAAATTTACCAAATCCCATACCTTAAAATTTCACACATTACAAGCTTAACCTTCTAGCCTCTGCTCAGTGTTAGTCTTGATGATAAAGAAACAATGCTTCTGATAATTTTTCATCCTTACCTCCATGGGTACTGAGTGATTTTCATTGCATCTCTCATGGCTAAAGATCAAAGATTAGAGTTCAAGTGCACATATACTGAAATATTCTAACCAAACTCTCAAGCTCCTTCTTTATGAGTAACATGAGAAGATAGAAGCATCCAAAAAGTAAACAAAGAGGAGACTCTCGAATTGAGCAATTATTAATTTAGCAAAATAGGAGAAGGCCTATATCATACTTTGATTAGATGAACCCAACTCTGGAGTTGGAGATACTGGATTATTACTGTGCATAGTATGTGAAGTTCAATGTACAGTACCGAGAAATAGTCAACTGAGTTCATATATTGTTGATCGAGGAAAGGAGACAGTGAAATAGATGTGAAAGAAGAGGAGGACCATACGAAAGAATTAGAGGCTGATAAAGTGAATAAACAAATGTCCACAAAAGTGTTTGGATCCTTTGCCTACTCAGAAGAAAACTTAATATTGCAATCATAAATTATGTTAAATCTTGTTGATTTTCTTTGCAGCTTCAACTGGTTTTATAGTGTAAGGTGTTCACAGGAAAAACAAATGCCTTTCACAATTTCCAGGGTCTTAGTTTGGTCATATTCACAATTTTCAGCAACCTTCACTATCTCATTTAACCCATACATTTAATTGACCTTTGAATCTGGAGTTTTTTGAAAATTTAAAAACAGCTACATTCCATTGGGTACTGTAGCACACACCTTAACTGTAGCACTGAAAAGCTAGAGGCAAATACAGAAGTTCCATGTCATCCGGTTTTATATAACAGAGAGAAACCTTGCCTCTTAATTTAAGTCAGTAGGTAAACAATCAAGGAAATAAGTTCTTCTATTGTCACTCTTGTAAACCACCATTTTGTTTTGGATAAATAAAAATATATTCATCAAGCTTTAGAATGATCATGCAACCAACGAGGCAGTACACACAATTCTACATAGTTAGTTTTTAAAACTTTCTTCCAACATATCAAGTTGATTCCATGAGACCTACAATTAAACAGTACAAAAGTGGAGCCTTTTAAGGGAATTACTAATGTCCTGATTCCTCAGACTGTAGATGAAAGGATTCAGCATGGGGGTGACCACAGTGTACATTAATGAGGCTATCACATTGTTTCCAGAGGAATGAGCCAAAAGTGAGCCAAAATACTCTCCAAGCCCTGTCCCATAAAATAAGCATACCACTGCCAGGTGAGAGCCACAGGTGGAAAAAGCTTTATACCTCCCCCTTGAAGAGGTGATTCTCAGAATAGAAGAAATGATTTTAAAGTATGAGATAAGGATCCCCAATAAGGGAAAAACACCTAGCATGACACCAATAACATACATTGCTATGTTATTATTAAATGTGTTGCCGCATCCTAAATTTAGAAGTTGAGAAGGGTGACAGAAGAAATTAGCAATTGCCACATCTTTGAAACACTTAACTTGTAAGGCAACCAAATTGTGAAGCAGGGATTCAAAAAGGCTAGCTAAAAAAGACAACAAAACTAAGACGCCACAGCGACAAGGATTCATAATTATTGCATAATGCAGTGGATGACAGATGGCCACAAACCTGTCATATGCCATCACTGCCAGAAGCATACTATCCATACATGCAAATATGATAAAAAGAGACATCTGAGTCAGGCATCCCACATAGGATATGGCCGAACTGTGGATTTGAAGCTGTGCAACCATGTTTGGAACTGTTGTAGAAATGAAGCCGATGTCAGCCATGGACAGAATGGAGAGGAAGAAGTACATAGGAGTGTGGAGGTGGGAGAATGAAATGACTGTCAGGATGATGAGCAGGTTCCCAAGGACTGATATCAGGTACATGGATAGGAACAACCCACAGAGAAGGGGCTGCAGTTCTGGATCATCAGATACTCTCAGAAGATAAAATTGTGAAACATGTGTTATGTTTTTCATTTTCATTTCTATCATTACCCTTTTAGAAATAAAAGAAATAATTGTAAAATTAGTCAAATACAAAATTATTCTGAATTCTAAACAATTTGAATGCAAATACTCTCATTTAAGGATTTCCATATAAATACAGAAGCATTTGTGGTTTCAACAAAGGCAATCGTTGATGTATTTCATTGCTGTTTTTTGTGTTATTTACATCCTTAGGTACACAAATAGTTTATCTAAATGCGTATGAGCCTGATTAGAAGGCATCATATATACCTATATATACCCATATATATGAAGAGTTCGAAGCACTATATGAACACTAAATTATCCAATACAGCCATATCATCAGTGTATGCTTGTAAAACCCATCCCTAGGAGATTGAGGCAGAGAAAAATCTAGAAGGCCTGTTATTTTAGAAATGGAGGAGGATACATTTGGAGGGGGAGAAAAGCAAAAAAAAATGTGTCAGGGAGTTAACATAGGCAAAGTTCATGTTGTACTTAAGATAATTATCAAATCCAATAATGTGTGAAAAAAACAAGATTTTCAATTGATATGTATTTGTCAGAATGACAGAAATAATTTGAGACAGTATAGCTATGTATAAAGTGATTCTTTTTCACAAATAACGTTCATCACTTATATTTTAAGCATAGTAGTGAGCCAGTTACCCCCAGGAATTAAGTATTTTTCTGACTTAACTTTTAGGAGGATGATTTCTAAATTATTTAATATGTAGTTTTGGCTTTGATAATTTTCAATTTTTCATAAATGTGGTTTTATAGCTGAAGGTAACTATATCAATGACAACAAGTGTGGCATTGACATTCACTGTTCATGGTTAATTAAAAATGTAAATTATGTGAAGTACTTTTGGAAAGTAAAAATAATATATAAGTTTATTTGTGTCAAAACAGACAACATACCATTTGTTTTTTAAAAACTCAGTCCCATGTTTTTTGTTAGCATGGTCATATTTTTCTGACTCTAAGACCTGTGATTGATCTTTAAAATCATTAGACTAAAGGGAAGCCACTAACCCCAAGTTCAAACCTTCTTATTTATAACTAACATATTTCATACACACCTTAACTGATATGTAGAAGATTGCTTACTTTCCTCTTCATCTACATTAAGGAAAACAGAGCTGATTATTTTGTTGGGTCATAGTGTACGAATGGGGAATAGTAAACAGCATAAAGTACAAGAACTTATTTAAGCCCCATCAAAGGACATAAAGGATAAAAGAATATAAAGTACTGTAAAGTACTCACCAGCAGTATAGGCTCCTTCTTTGGCTGGGCAGGTGTGGGCGCTTCTGGGGACATGGCTGACAGGGACCTGTGCTATCCCTGTTCCTCCATCAAGGATGACTTCAACTATGGCAGCTGTGTGGTGATGGCTAACATGCAAACCTGCATGACCTTTTTCAGAAAAGTCTACAGCATTCTCTCTCTGAAAGTCCTCACAACTATAGTGACCTCTGCCCTGTTTGCAGGTTTTGTGGACATTTGTCCATGAAAGCCCTGCCTTAATTGTGGTGTTGGTTCTGAGATCTCTGGGCTTGGGTTTTGTGTTGACTCTGCGCAGACCCATGCATCCTCTGAACCTCTATCCACTCTTTGCATTCACACTGTTGGAAGCCCTGACTGTGGCATCAGTTGTTACCTTCTATGATGTATATCTGGTTCTGCAAGCATTTACTCTGACTACTGGAGATTTCACCAAATTTGGAACAGGCAGCAAATTTTTGCTGGTTTGTGGATTTTGTTCTTGGCAGGATTCTTGAAGGTGTTTTTATAGTGAGACAATGGAGCTGTTCTTAGCCTCTGTAGGTACCCTAATTGGCTGTGGATTCATCATCTGTGAAACACACTCACTAATGTTCAGAATCTTTCCCAAAGAGTACATGTTAGCTGCCATCGGTCTCTACATGGATATCATCAATCTCTTCCTGCACCTGTTGATATTCTAGAAGCAGTTAATAAAAGTATCTGAGCAGTATTCAGAGACAGTTTTATTATGAAAAAAGATTGAATTATACTTAAATATTAATAGTATTTGTGATCTTTCAAAAAATGAAGTACTTACAAATAATGCCCATTTCCTCATGTACAAGATACACATCATTAATACCTACTATGTATGGTTATGTTTTAAAAATATTTTAGGGAAATTGACTAGCAGTACTCAGTCCCATTAACAAATATATTTAAGTGGAATTTTTACACATCCACATATCCAGAATACTAATATTAATTCAAATTTCAGAAGTCATATTTTAGGCCTTCAAAATGTGTTAGTTTAGATGCACATATTACTGTGTGTTGAATATTTCTGTAGGTATTTTTGAATATTTATGTAGATAATTACTGGTAGTAACAATAAGTAATATTTACGGAATAGTTTCTAAATATCAGAAAATATGCAATATTAATTTTCACTCTAATGAAGTATGAATACAAAATTTTAAATCTGAGCATCCTGTATAGGTTACTAATTTTGACATACTCATATATCATAAAGCAAGAGTTGGTGAAAACCAAATTGAATAAGATGTCTGATACCTCAATTAAAGTATCATAGTTATCATCATAAAATAGATTCTATCAGTATTATTCTCTATTAACTACCCAAATTTTCAGGTTTGAAGACTTGTAATAATTCTTTTCATACCTACCATCTCTCAGCACTTATTCTGTTAAGCTACTTTCCTTTTGAGTCATGAAGAAACAATGAAGATTCAAACATACTATGCCTACTGTTAGATGAAGGCTATTCTCTGTCCCCAGGATAGATATAAATAGAGTCAGAAGCTTCTACAAGCTGATTATTGACCATTCTATGGTCCTGGTGATTCAATACAGGATCTCATAATTATACAAATGGGATCAGATTATAGTAGTCCCTACAGAATTAATATTAATTGTAGAAGAATAGGTGAAAGTGAATATCCAGAGTATGGCTGTGGGCTCTCTGTACATAGGTTAAACTATTGTGTATAGTTTTGTTGTTCTATATACATTAAAATTCTAACTACTTTCATTTTATTAGTTGTCAAGAACTTGGCACAAATATCTGCTTCAGTAATTTATGCTACAAAGAAAAACATTTCCTAATTCTAGGTCTGTCTATGAAGAACAGTTATTTCCAATCAAGTGGCACTTACATATGGAGACAATATATCATAAAGTGCTTATTATTATAAACATGTATACATTTTGATGATATAAAATTCATTCTCATGCATGGTACATTTGAATATTTTAGTTTTCTCAAACAGAAAGTAATATTAATAAAGTTATTTTCATATTGCTATTACAATGTTGAAATGATTACGAAAAATTCAAGTTCTGAATCTAAGGTGTTAAAAGTAGGACTCATTAGCCTACATTTATGCTCCATTTTTATCCAAAGTATACTGAAAAGGTTGTTTCATGTTTTGAGGTGACACTGTGTTAGCAGAGTCTACTAAGGACCCTTTTGACAATTATTTTTCTCAAGCCACAGGCACAGAATTCAGGCTGTCTTTTATAAAGTCACCATCCTCATAGCTAAAATTATGTCAATTATTGTTGAATTGGTCTGCACAATTACATGATTCCATGATGAAGAGATTTTCTATTGAGCCTTCCTATAGCAACATATAACTACCGAATCAAGTTTTATTTATGCTAAATTATGAACTACTTTATATAGTTATTTGTCTAGTAAACTGGACCTATAGTCTATAGTTCTAATTTCTGGGAGATTCCAAGGAGAATTCTGAAATAGGATTGATTACAAGTTTGTGCTTCTACACACCCATTGAAGAATAAACAAGGACAGGACAAACAAGCATTATAGGAACTTGCCAATTTTTTAAAGACTGTTAAGAAAGCCACACCTTCAAAATAGGAAAGATTAAAAATGAGACATAATAACAGAAATATGAGCATATATAGTCATTTTGTAAGCCAGTCATATACGGACAGAAATAAATAGATGTTTTATGTGTGGTTGTTATTTAATTTTTAAGATGAATGGTTCTCCATTTTCTCTGTATTCATATGTATTCTGATCATGAGTTTATATATTTTAAAATTTTTAATTTTTAGGGACTGTTTTGGTAGTTTTGTGTGTGTTCTTGAAGCAGAACATTATCTATTTAGCTTACCTATCCTTGGATCCTTGGATGGGCTATGCCATCATCAAAATTACATTCCCTCTGACTTTATACCAAAATGTAAAGTCATATAGGTATGATTGACAATATTTTTGTACTTATAACAAGTATTTATAAATGCTGTATTGACCCTTGATGTGTATATACTTAAAATAATATGCTTACTGTGAAAATACTGTTCTGTAAATACATTTGTTCACTCAAATAAACAAAATTACAATACCAAAAACCAGAGATGCAGGTAATTAATTTTCACATTAAATCACTGATTGTTTATATTATAAAAAAATCATTATTTACACGCAAAATTTTGAAGAAATTTGAAGGAGCTTAAAAAGTACTTAAATACACTAAAGTAATATTTTCCTGCTTCTCTGTGCCCAACTAATCCTTGAGGGTACTTTCACTGCAGAGGAGGAAACCATGTCAGCCCAAAGAATGGGTGAATGACCCACCTACCCCTGGAAATCCTTGACTCCCTTGACTTTGGATTCTGCTCCCAAAGACCCATTCCATAACCTCACTACCCATTCAAGCCTACAAGAGTCTCCTTCCACTGCTGTCCCACTGGCCCCAATTGGACCAGAGAGTCCTACTTCCCAGCAGTAGATCAGACAAGTGAGAAGAACAGGTGAAGGACCCCCCTGGCCCTGAAACTCTTTGGATTTATTTTCCAAAGACCTACTTATTTGTACCCCATCCTGCTCCATTGGATTCCCCTCCAAATGCTGTGCCCCGGTCACCAATTCAGGCAGACTTCTGCTGTCTTGCAGCAGGCTAAGCCAGTCAGAAAAAGAGATGTAGAGCACCCAAGCCAAAGAACTTGTATAGGCCATATCAAAGTGAAGAAAACTTATAGACCAAGCAAGCCAGAAGGACAAATAGGTGAAATCAGTAAGATGCTCCCTTCTGGACCAGATACCACATCAGCTTCCAGAAACACAGATAGCCAGCCCAAGAGTGGACCTCCTTTACTCATTCAGTGTAAAAAATCCAAGAAAAACCATCCATCCATCCATCCATCCATCCATCCATCCATCCATCCATCTATCCATCCATCCATCGAGCCAGTCAGCCAACCAACCAACCAACCAACCAACCAACCAACCAACCAACCAACCAAACGTACAATATATGTGAAGGAAACTATTCAAGATTGGAAAATGTAAATAGAAGTAATAAAGAAAACACAATCTCCACTCTCCTCCTTATCAGTTTATCTCATCACAAATCATTCAGTTACCTTCTGCTAGCAAAGGTCAACCTAGTCCCCAGAAGTATAGCTCTGACTTGGACAGAAATTACATACTCCATCAGAGGTCATGCCATATACCAGACATCTAAGCCACAAAAACCTAGAAGACCCAAAATGGAAGAAGAAACCAAGAAATAAAATATTCATCCAGCAAAGACAAATTCAGCAAAATCAGCACCTCGACCTATAATCATTCCAAACCTAGACACCTACATACCAGCATGAGAACAAAATCAACAAATACCAAAGAAATATAGTACCACCAGAGGTGAGCTAATCTACAACAGCAAGACTTGAATGTCCAAGACAGCTGAAGCACAAGAAAATAACCTTAAAATCAACTTTATGAAGATGATAAAATTCCTTAAGGAGAAAATGATTAAAACCCGTAGAGAAATAGAGAAGACAAATAAAATTATAAGAAATAAATAAATCCCTGAAAAATGTCAAAAATCCCAGAGAAACAAACAAACAAACAAACAAACAAATAAACTAGATCAAGGAAACTTTTCAAGACTGGAACATAGATATAAAAAGCTATAACGTACAAACTGGGGGAATTCTGGAAGTGGAAAATCTAGATAAGTGACCATGATCTGCAAAGATGAAAATAATACAAAATATCAAGTAATGAATCTTAGGCATTGAAGACATTATAGAAAAAATTGATTCACTAGTCAAAGAAAATGTTAAACCTAATATATTCCTAACACAAAACATTAAATCTAGGCTACCATGAAAAAGAATACTAGGAATAGAAGAAGTTTATAAGCTCAAAAAAATCAGAAAAAATATATAATGAAATAATAGAAGAAAAATTCCCTAGCATAAAAAAGCACATCCCTGTAAAGACACAGGAAGCTTAGAGTACCAAATATATTGGATCAGAAAAGAAAGCTCCTGATGTACAATAGTCAAGCACTAAATATATAGAACAGAGTATTAAAAGCTGCAGGGCAAGAAGGCTAAGTAACATAAGAAGGCAGACTTTTTAGAATTACACCTGACTTCTCAAAAGAGACACTAAAAACAAGAAGGGCCTGGATAGATGTCTTACAGTTTCTAAGAGATCACAGATGCCATCCCCAAATACTATATCCAGTGAATCTATCAATAATCATAGGATGAAAAAACAAGATATTTCATGACAAAGTTGAATTGAAACAATATCATAAATCTGGCACTTCAGAATGTACTAGATGGAAAATTCAACATTAGTTAACTACATCCACAAAAGTAGAGACAAAAAATAACCTCATATCAGCCAAACCAAAAGTATGGAAAGACACACATGCACATCCACCCACACATACCCCACACAACCACCACCACCACGAGCAACAACAACATAACAAGAAATAATAACAATTGGTCATTAATATCTTTAGTGGCTATTCTTGGTTGTCAACTTGACTATATCTGGAATCAACTACAATCCAGGATTGGCAATAGTACAACTACCCCATGATGGTCAGCAAAGGAGAGGTCTCTGCTGGAGACATACATAATGGCATTGAAGGAAAGAAGATTTATTCTCTCTTCTTCGCCTGCTTGCCTAGTGGAAATAAGCAATTGTCAGATCCTTGGACTTCTATTCACAGCTTCTGCTGACCATTTTTGGGGAGTTGGACTATAGACTGTAAGTCATCAACAAATTCCCCTTCTATATAGAGATTACCCATAAGTTCTGTGACTCTAGAGAACCCTGACTAATACAGTATATTTAAGTATCAATGGACTAAATTGCCTAATAAAAAGAAACAGGCTAACAGAATAGATACAAAAGCAGGATAAATCCTTCTGCTGTACACAAGAAATGGAAACAAAGACAGACATTACTTCAGAGTAAACTGTTGGAAATGATTTTCAAAGCAAATAAACCAAAGAAGCAATCTGATGTAGATATTCCATTATTTAGCAAAATAAAATAATAATTAGTCAGCAAAGATGCAGAACTTCAGGGAACCATGGAATTGTCCTCACTTAGATGCCCTGATAGGGATATTCCATAGGATTTTCAGGTTAGAGAGCATGGCTTCTGGGCACAATATGTCTTCTAGTTTCTAAGAGTTTGGTAGCAGTCTTTCCAGCATCAAGCAACTAGGCCTCTTTGTGTTTCTCTGAAAATTCTCTTTGGAGTTCAGGAAACAAGGAATCTTAACAGGTCTTAGATATTAATCTTGTGTGCCCTGTATAGCTTGGAATTGTCATTGTATTCTGGCAACTACAACTGTATTGATCCTTGGCATTACTATTAAATTAATTTCTGATAAAGGTATAAAAATCCTGATTGCTCTCAACAAAACTGTCACAATCTCATTTGTGCTATGGCCCTTCTAAGGAGAGAGAAGACCCCATTGTGATCAAAGGGAAAATTTACCCCAAGAAGTGTGAATACTTAACAACTATGTTGAACTCATGGGCATCCACATTTGTAAAATAAACATTATTAAGCTTAATTAATACACACACATTAATAGTCGGAAACTTCACTATCCCATTCTCACAAATGAATAGGTTATCCAGAAAAAAAATCTAAGCAGAAAACATTGGGTGTAACAGGTTTTATGAGTCAAAAAACCCTAAGAGCTATCTACAGAATATTTCACAGAATCACAAAAGAATATAGTTCTTTTCAGAATCTCATGGAATGTTCTCTAAAATTGATCACATAGTGGTCACAAAGCAAGACTCAACAGGTACAACAACATTGAAATAATCACCGTATCTGATCAGAATACCACAGATTAAAGCTGGATTTCAACAATAACAAAAACAAAAGAAGCCTAAAAACTCATGAAAACAGAACTTTTTTGAAGGACTAGTGGGCCAAACCAGAAATAAAAAAAAAGAAATTTAAGATGTTTTATACGTCAAGGAAATTAAATGAACAATATACCCAAACTTATGGTACATGGTATACTAAATAAGGGAAATGGTACTAAAAGGAAAGTATTAAGGTGAGGCATTTCTAGTGACTATCTGGAGGACTGGGGGGGGAGAATACAGGGAGTCTATGGGGCAACCCTAGCTGATATTCCTACCAGAAGAGGATATAGAAGCTAAAGTGGTCATATTATATAGCCAGGCAGGACTTCCAGAGGAGGGAGAGGGACATCAGTCCACACACAAAACTTTCAACCACAAATTTGTCTTGCCTACAAGATGTTGAGGAATAAAGAGGAAACAGAGACTGAGGGAATGGCCAACTGTTGACTGGCACATCGTGAGATTCATCCTATGTGAGAAAGCCAATTTGTGACACTAATAATGACACTCTGCTATGTTTTAAGACAGGAGCTTAGCATAATTGTCTCCTGAGATACTTCATCAAGAATCAAAAGGAAGCAGATACATTGTCTTATAATCAAATATCAGGAAAAGCTCACGAGCCAGAGGGTGGTGGCGCACGCCAGTAATCCCAGCACTTGGGAGGCAGAGGCAGGTGGATTTCTGAGTTCAAGGCCAGCCTGGTCTACAAAGTGAGTTCCAGAACAGCCAGGGCCACACAGAGAAACCCTGTCTTGAAAAAAACCAAAAAAAAAAAAAAGGAAAAGCTCAGGGAGTATAGTGGAGGAGTGTGAGATAGAGTTGAGCAAGGGAGAGGTCAAGGATACCACAAGACCTACAGAGTCAACTAATGTGGGGCCATGGAGGCTCACAAAGACTGGCCTACCAATTATAGAGCATTAAGGGGCTGGACCTCGATCCCCTACACATTTGTTGCAAATGTTCAGCTTGATCTTAATGTGGGTCACCTAGCAGATGGAACAAGGTCTCTCTCCATCTCTGTTCCTTGGCATTGGTTCCCCTGCAGTGGACTGCCTAGTTGGGACTCAGTGGGAGAGGATGAGTCTAGTCTTGCTGGAACTAGATGTTCCAGGAAGTGGTGGTACCCAAGAGGAGGATCCCTTATTCTGAGGAGGACGAGAGTGGTAAATGGGGAAGGAATTTATAAAGTTGATGCTAGTAGAAGAGGAGGGAGGGAGGCTGCCATCAAGATGTAAAATAAATAAATAGAAAAACAGTAATTGATGAAAGCTCATAAAATATTTGAAAAAGTTAAAAGGATAGACAAATCCTTAGCCAAACTGACCAAAAGGAAGTGAGACAATATCCTAATTAACAAAATCAGAAATGATAAAGGGATATACCAAGAGACACTGAAGAAATCCAAAGAACAGTTAGGTCTTCCTTCAAAAGCCTGAACTCTACAAAATTAGGAAACCTAAAAAAAATGTACAGTTTTCTTGATAGGTACCACTTACTAAAGTTAAAGATCACTTTAAACACTTTAACCATTTAAATAGATCTATACTCCCCCTCCCAAATAGCAGCAATCATCAAACCCCCCCAAACAAAATAAAGTATAAGTCCAGATGTGGCTACTGCAGAATTATACCAGACATTCAATGAGTAATTAATGTCAAATTATTCCACAAAATAGAAGCAGAGAGAATATTGTCAAACATTTTTTATGATGCCACAGTCATTCTGATACCCAAACTGCATGAAGATTTATCAGTGCAAGATAGTTACAGACAAATTTCCTTCATGTACATTGATGCAAAGATATGCAATAAAATACTCACAAACTGAACCCAAGAATCCATCAAAAAGATCATCAACCACGATCAAGTAGTCTTTGATTCAGAATTGGTTAAACATTTGAATATCTGTCAATGTAATCTACCATATAAACAAACTAAAACAAGGACATGATCATTCCATTAGATATTGAGATATCAGGGATATAAGAGACATACCTAAACACAATAAAGGCAATATGTATGAGAAGTCTATAGCCAACATCATATTAAATGGAGAGAAAGTCAAAGTAATTCCATTAAATTTATGAACAATACAAGGCTGTTGACTCTTTCCAAGTATATTAAATATAGTACTTGAAGCTCTAGCTAGAGCAATAACTAAAAGAAATAAAAGGAATACAAATTGAAAAGAAATAAATCGAAGTATCACTATTTGCAGATGATATGATAGCATGTATATTTACATAAGCAACCTCAAAATTCCTACCAGGGAACACCTACAGGTAATAAACAATTTAAGCTATGTGGATGGATATAAGATTAACTTTAAAAAATCAGTAGCCCCTTTATTTTTTCATTTTTAATATTTCTATTGGTTACTTTATTTATTTACATTTCAAATGTTATCCTCTTTCTCAGTTTCTCTTCCCCAAATACCCTATCCCTTTCCCTCTAACCCCTACTTCTGTGAATAAGCATTCCCATGCACCCAATCCTGCCTCCTCACCAGCCTAGCATTCCCTACATTGGGGCATCAATCCTCAACAGGACCAAGGGCCTCCCCTTCCATTTATACCTGATAAGGAAATCCTCCTCTACATATGTGACTGGAACCATGGGTCCTTCTATGTATACTCTTTGGTTGTCAATTTAGTCCCTGGGAACTCTGGGAAGTCTGGATGTTCAATATTGTTTTTCCTATAGGGTTGCTTCAGCTCCTTCAGTCCTTTCCCTAACTCCTCCTGTGCTCACTCTGATGGTTTGCTGCCAGCATGTGCCTTGATATTGGTCAGGATCTGGAGAAGCCTCTCAGTAATGGCTATACCAGGCTCCTGTCAGCAAGTGCTTCTTGGTATCAGCTATAGTGTCTGGATTTGGTGTCTGCAGATGGGTTGGATCCCTAGCTGGGACACTCTGGATGGCCTTTCCTTCAGACTGCTCTACTCTTGTCCCTGCATTTCCTTTAAATATGAGCAATTCTGGGTGAGTGGCCCTATCCCTCAACGAGGGGCCATGTCTAACCTCTGGATCTTCTCTCTACAGGTTCTTTCTATTCTTTGTAATGTATTTCAGTTAATGTCATCCTGATTGGGTCTTAGATGCCTCTTGCGTTCCAGGAATTTGAGATGACAAATGGGCTGAGAAAGAAATCAGGAAAATGATACCCTTCTCAGTAACCACAAATAATTAAAAATATCTTGAGGTAACTCTAACCAAGCAAGTGAAAGACTTGTATGACACAATTCAAATATATAAAGAAAGAAATTGAGGAAGATTTCAGAAGACAGAAAGATCGCCCATGTTCATGAATCAGCAGGATTAACATGAAAACATACTCATGCCACCAAAAACCATCTACAGATTCAATGCATTTCCCATCAAAATTCCAACACAATTCTTTACAGCCCTTGAAAGAACAATACTCAACTTCATATAGACAAGCAAAAATCTAGAATAGCTGAAACAATCCTATACATTAATAAAACTTCTGAAGAAATCACCATCCCTGATTTCAAGCTGTACTACAAAGTTGTAGTAATAAAAAACCACATGATAGGGGTATAAAAACAAATCTGACCATAAACTGAATTTTAACCAAATATACAGCCATAAGTCTACACACATACAGACAACTGATTTTTGATAAAGTGTCAGGAAATATAAAATGGACAAGAGAAATATCTTTTGTGGGCCTGTGTATTGGAGGTTTTCCACGGAGATCTCTGACCAATCCAGGTAGAAGGCTTCAAGTGAAAGGGAATGGCATGAGCACAGAGGGAAAATTGCCTCCACTGCCATGTCTCCATGGCTGTCTCTCCCTCTGCCTCCACTTCTGCTACTGTGATCACTGCTGTTACTCCAAGATATTGTGTTGTCTTTTCTGTGCTGAGTGGGGCTGTGGGGATGGCTGAACTAGAAGAAGGCTGACTAGCCAGCAAGAAAGTGCAAGGGAGCTTCTGAAGGCATTTGGGGTGATCAATTTTGTTCACTGGTGACAGTGTTAGAGCTCTTAAGAGAGAAGCTCTTGGATGACAGAGCAATTCTCTCACACACCTTTATTCCTTTTGGATAGGACCTTTATATAGAGTTTTTGGGTGGTTTGGAGTCTGGGAGTAGGTACTTCCAATTGGTTTGGTCTGAGAGGTTATGGATGCCTCATCTACATGTGGCTTGAGGTATTGCCCCTATGTGACTTACAGCCACAGGTATCTCTATGGAGGCTACAGTTGAATGACAGAGGCCTGGTACTGAGCAGGTAAACCTCTTACCACCCCTTCAGGGTCTCTTGGGCTTCTAGCCTTAGCCTGATCTTAAGAGGCTCCTTCTTATGGCCAACCACCCTGCAATCTTTGACAAATTGTGCTCATCTAATTTTATGTCAGTACATAGAAGAATGCAAATAGATCCATATCTATCACCCTGCACAAAACTCAAGTCCAAGTGGATCAAGAAACTCAATATAAATCCAAATACTGTAACCTTGATAGAAGATAAATTGAGAGATAGCCTTGAATGCATTGGTACAGGAGAAAACTTCCAGAGGAGAGCACCAGTAGCACCAGCACTACTATCAGTAAATAACAAATGTTATCACCATTACTGCAAATCTTTTGTAACGCAAAGTATACCATTGATAGGAAAAATAGCAGCTCACAGAATGGGAAATTTTTTCAATAATTTTACATCTGACAGATGGATAATATTCAGAATATACAAAGAAACAAAAAAATAGGCATCAACTAATTAAATCATATAATTAAAAGCAGGTTACTTATCTAAACAGAACACTCAACATAGGAAGGATGTGAAACAAGTAGTACACTCCTCCATGGATGGAAGGAGTGTACATTTGTACAATTACATTGAAAGTTAATATGTTGGCTGCTCAGAAAATTACATCTACCTCAAGTTGCATCTATATTATTTGTGCATATAACAAATGTTACTGCACACTATCACAAGTCAATTTCTCTACTATGCTTTATTCATAATAACCAGAACCTGGAAACAACCTAAATGTCTTGAAACAAAAGAATGAATAATACATATGTGGTATACTCATACCACAGAATATTATTCACTTGTTAAAAAACAATGATGTCATGATTTTTGAAGGCAAATGAATGAAACTGAAAAAACTCATCCTGCTTTAGGTAACCCATACCTGGAATAAAAAACATAGTATTCACTCTTTCATAATTCTATATTAGTTGTAAAAGAAAGTATAATCATTCTAAAATCCACAGACTCAGAGAGGTTCATTAACAAGAAGGGCTTTAATCTCTTTCCCAAACCTAGAGAACAGTGAGTACAGAGTTGTTCAGTTTTCAACTGAACAGCTTTTTGGAGTGTCTGTTGTTGAAGTCCAGCTTTACCTTATGGTAGTTCAATTAGACAGAGGGAATTACATCAATTTTCTTATATCTGTTGAGGCTTTCTTTGTGAACAACTATATAGTCAATTTGCAGAATGAACTATGAGGTGCTAAGAAGACGGTATAGTCTTTTGTGTTTAGGTGAAATATTCTGTATATATCTTTGGGGTCAAAATATTGCTATGTATGTATGGTATGATAGTATACATAAGGAATACCAAAAATTCTACAACAGAACTCCTACAGCTGATATACAGCTTAATCAAAGTGGCTAGATTTGAATTTAACCAAAAAATCAGTGTCACTACTTTATACAAATGATAAATGGGCTGTCATATAAATTTGGGAAACAAGACCCTACACAATAGCCATGAACAATATAAAATATCTTGGTGTCACTATACCAAAGCAAGTGAAAGACCTATATGACAAGAACTTCAAATCCTTGAAGAAAGAAATTGAGGATGATGTCAGAATGTGGGAAGGTCTTGTATGCTCATGGATAGGTTGGATTAAGATAGTGAAACTTGTCATTTTACAAAAGCAATTTACAGATTCAAAGCAATTCCAATAAAAATTCTAACACAAATTTTTATAGACATTGAGGGAGCAATTCTCAACTTCATACAGACAAACAAAAAATTCAGGATTCTAAACAATAAAAGAACTTTTACAGATTACCATCTCTGACCTCAAACTGTACTATAGAGAAATAGTAATAAATGCATTTGTTAAAGAACAGAGAAGTTGATCAAAGAAATCAAATCAAAGATCCCAAATTATACCAAAACACCAATGAACACTTGATTTTTTTCAAAAATGCCAAGGAATAAAATAGACAAAAGAGAAAATCATCAGCAAATGATGTTGGTTTAACTGGATGTATACATATAGAAAAAATCAAATAGAACCATATATTTCTCCTTTACAAAACTCAAGTGGGAGTAGGACAATGACTTCAATATATCTCTGGATAGACTAATTCTGATAGAACAGAAAGTGGGGAATAGCTTTAAACTCATTGTTACAGCAGACAATTTTCTGAACAGAACAGCAATGGCTCAGGCTCTAAGAACAAAAACTAGTAAATGGGACCTTACATGGTATGGTCCAGGTAGTACAACAAACAATTTCTTACAATGGCCAGAACACAAATCAAGCAGTTGTTTAGTCTATGATTCAGGATACTCTATATCTCAGCAGTTTTAGTCTGATACTTGACTTCTGGATGATTTCTAGAGAGATTCTAGTTGTCAGTCTGTGTGGCAATTGTGAGTTAGTTGGTTATAATATTGGCAAAGTAATGCCAGAGCAACTAGACAGAATAACTTTTCCAATGAGATTTAGGGTAAGCAGGCAAAATGCAAAGCTTTTTTGTAGTATGTTCTTTTTCTCTATTTTTTGGCCATTTGGAGAACCTGTTAATCAGATTTAAGGTACATTTTTCTTTCTTCTAATAATCTGATCAAGAAGAAAAATTTCTCACATGAGTTCCCAGTAGCTTGAGTCTTAGTCGATTCTAGGTTTAGTGCTGTTGAATTCCAAGATGAGCCATCACTATGTCAACACAACACAAAATTGAATCTCTTGATATATTCAAGTCCATATGAAATCAATAACAGGCCATAGTTTCACCTTACATGGCATAACTATTCCATGTACTACCATAAATGCATTATATATTTTATAATAGATGTAAATATCCAAGGAGAAATTCTTAATCATTTAATATCTCATAATTAAAATAACCACTTATATCTCAATAATTATCATCTTACATGACAAATAAGGAAAAAATGTAACTATTGGCACAATGTACATGTTTATAAACACAAACACATTCTTTAAAAAAATAGATATCACTCAAGACAATTGCAGTCCTCAGTTCTGAAAATGATTATATGGCCATACCTGGCATTTATAACTAACTTCTACTACCAGTTCTTTATTTTCCCATGCCAGGAGAACCACAGCGTTATTTGGTTCTGAGATCTGTTTTTTTTTTTTTTTTTTTTTTTTTTTTTTTTTAGTTATTTTTATTTTCTATATTCTATGTTTACATTTCAAAGGCTTTCCCCTTTCCCAGTTCCCACCCACCATAGTTCCCATAGTTTTTCTCCCCCCCAACTATTCCCCAATCATTCCCCCTGCCCCCTCGGTTTCTTTACTAAACTGGATGCAATCTTTACATGCCCAGGGTCCTCTCCTTTCTTCTTCTTGGGAATCATTTGACTTGCTATTTGTGTCTTGAGTATTTAGTGCTTCTGGGCTCATTAATATCCACTTATCAGTGATTGCATTTCATGTGCATTCTTTTGTGATTGGGTTAGCTCACTCAGGATGATATTTTCCAGGTCTAACCATTTACCTACAAATTGCATGAATTCATTATTTTTAATTGCTGAGTAGTATTCCATTGTATAAATATACCACATTTTCTGTATCCATTCCTCCTTTGAGGGATATTTGGGCTCCTTCCAATTTCTGGCGATTATAAACAAGGCTGCTATAAACATAGTGGAGCATGTGTCTTTATTGCATGTAGGGGAATCCTCTGGGTATATGCCCAGGAGTGGTATGGCAGGGTCCTCTGGAAGTGACATGCCCAATTTTCTGAGGAACCGCCAAACTGATTTCCAGAGTGGTTTTACCATTTTGCAATCCCACCAACAGTGGAGGAGTGTTCCTCTTTCTCCACATCCTCGCCAGCACTTGTTGTCTCTTGAGTTTTTAATCTTAGCCATTCTGACTGGTGTGAGGTGGAATCTCAGGGTTGTTTTGATTTGCATTTCCCTGATGACTAATGATGTTGAACATCTCTTAAGGTGTTTCTCGGCCATCCGAATTTCTTCTGGTGAAAATTCTTTGTTTAGCTCTGTGCCCCATTTTTTGATAGGGTTATTTGTTTCTTTGCGGTCTAACTTCTTGAGTTCTTTGTATATATTGGATATTAGCCCTCTGTCGGATGTGGGGTTGGTAAAGATCTTTTCCCACTTTGTTGGTTGCCGTTTTGTCCTTCGGACAGTGTCCTTTGCTTTGCAGAAACTTTGTAATTTTATGAGGTCCCATTTGTCGATTCTTGATCTTAGTGCGTACGCTATTGGTGTTCTGTTCAGGAACTTTTCCCCTGTGCCCAAGTCCTCCAGGGTCTTCCCAAGTTTCTTTTCTAATAGTTTCAGTGTGTCTGGTTTTATGTGGAGGTCCTTGATCCACTTGGAGTTGATCTTAGAGCAGAGAGATAAGAGTGGGTCAATTCGCATTCTTCTGCATGTTGACCTCCAGTTGAACCAGCACCATTTGTTGAAAAGGCTATCTTTATTCCATCGGATGGTTGTGGCTCCTTTATCAAAGATCAAGTGACCATAAGTCTGTGGGTTAATTTCAGGGTCTTCAATCCTGTTCCATTGATCTGTTTGCCTGTTGCTATACCAATACCATGCAGTTTTTAACACAATTGCTCTGTAGTACTGCTTGAAGTCAGGGATATTGATTCCCCCAGAAGTCCTTTTATTGTTGAGAATAGTTTTAGCTATCCTGGGTTTTTTGTTGCTCCAGATGAATTTGAGAATTGCTCTTTCTAGATCTATGAAGAATTGAGTTGGGATTTTGATGGGGATTGCATTGAATCTGTATATTGCTTTTGGCAAGATGGCCATTTTTACTATATTGATCCTGCCAATCCAGGAGCAAGAAATATTTTTCCATCTGGAGTTTTTTGGGTCGCTTAGGTAAACTATCATATCGTCTGCAAATAATGATAGTTTCACTTCTTCCTTTCCAATTTGTATCCCTTTGACTTCCTTATGTTGTCTAATTGCTCTTGCTAGAAACTCCACCAGAGAACTTCTACAGCTGATAAACAACTTCAGCAAAGTGGCAGGTTATAAAATTAACTCAAGCAAGTCAGTGGCCTTCTTGTACTCAAAGGACAAGCAGGCAGAGAAAGAAATTAGGGAAATAACACCCTTCACAATAGCCACAAACAACATAAAGTATCTTGGCGTAACTCTAACCAAACAAGCGAAAGATCTGTACAACAGGAACTTCAAGTCCCTGAAGAAAGAAATCGAAGAAGACCTCAGAAGATGGAGAGAGCAGGCCCGTATAAAGTAGAAATGAAGTGTCAGTGGAAATTTAAACAGTCAAAGCTTTGCAAACAATTTGATTCTTAGAATACTGGAATTCTGGGATAGTTTAGCATGGCATTCATCCAAAAATCATCCTGAAAATAGCATTATACAGAAAATAAAAGGAAATTTAATTGATGTTAAATACATAGGATTTTAATCCAAGTTATACAAAGAAAAGTGGGATATAATTATATATCCATGGGTACTAACCTCATTAGAAGGGGACAAAGAAGGAAAACTGCATTGGTATGAGGATATATTGACAAGCCTGAGAATAGGCTGATACAGAAAATAGAAGGGAATCTAAAGTTAAATACATAGGAATGAATGTTAATCCAGAACATATAAAGAGAAAGGGCCTATAATTATTTATCTACAGATACTAATCTCCTTACAGGGGAGGGATAAAAGGAGATTGAATTGTTTTAAGGATAGAAGGGAGAAATAGTATTAATTGTTTAAGCTCTTCTACATGGAAGAATAAAGAAATTCAGGCCTTTGATCTCAAATGTGGGAAACAAATGCACAGAGATAGAAAGAACCATATCTCAATAGATTACAATAATTTTTTGAAATTGTTTTAAACATCCATAGTTGTTTGTATTATCAAAATGAAGCTGATTATAAGTTTGATGTCATTAATGATATTAGTAATCCTCTGGGAGAATATAGCGGACCCTAAGGAAAAAGAGGTTACTAAATTGAAATAATCAATTTTGGGTTGCTGTACCAAGGACAAGCTATTTTTGTGAGACATGTTAACATGTGTTAACAGGAAAGGAGAAAAGTCTTTGGACTTTTAAAGTAATATGGGTCAGATATAATAGGGGAGACCCCCTGAAGGTCTTGGCTACAGACAGAAAAGAAAAGAATCCAGCAGAACTTTGACAGGGAAATAGCTCTGAAACTGGGTTAGACATAAAAATGTCTATAGCCAAAATGCTAGCTAAAATTAGCCAATAAATTTAGTTGGCTATGGAATCCTTAAATTTTATCATGCTGTCCTTCACATGGCATGAATGAAGATTTATTACGATTTGGTTATTGATCAAAACAATTTGGTTATTGATAAAAAAGATGGTTGTCTTTACTTGCTTAAATAAGGAACAAAAATTCATACTTATCTCATTTGTGCACCTTGCATAATCCATACAAATATCTTCAAAGAACCAAAAATTTGGTTGTAAGATTCATATATTACAGAAAGAATGAGTCATTCTGCAATGCTGAGATGACCTGCTGTACCAGCGACCTCTCCCTGCCTGATTCTGTCTCACCTGATGCTGTTTTACAAGCAAATGCTTTCAGGAAACAAGCCAGAGTAGCCATTCTAATATCAGATAAAATTGACTTTCAATCTAAAGTCATCAAAAGAGACCCAGAAGGTCATTTCTTGCTGGTCAAAGGAAAAATCCACCAAGAAGAACTGTCAATACTGAACATCTATGCTCCAAATGCAAGAGCACCCTCATTCCTAAAAGAAACTCTACTAGAGCTTAAAGCACACATTACACCTAACACAATAATTGTGGGTGACTTCAACACTCCACTCTCCTCAATGGACCAATCAGAAAACCAGAAACTAAACAGGGACACAGTGAAACTAATTGAAGCTTTGGACCAATTGGATTTAACATTATATATATATATATAATATATATAAATAATTTAGGATGAATTATAAATAATTTCATCCTAAAGCAAAAGAATATATCTTTCATATCTTTTTCTCAGCACCACATGGTACCTTCTCCAAAATCGATCATATAATTGGTCACAAGACTGATGTCAACAAATACAAGAAGATTGAACTAATCCCATGCCTCCTATCAGATCACTGTGGAGTAAAAGTGGTCTTCAATAGATAGAAAAACAACAGAAAGCCCACATACACATGGAAACTGAACAACACCCTACTCGATGACACCTTGGTCAAGGAAGAAATAAAGAAAGAAATCAAAGACATTTTAGAAAATGAAAATGAAGGTGCAACCTATCCAAATCTATGGTACACAATGAAAGCAGTGCTAAGAGGAAAACTCATAGCCCTGAGTGCCTCCAAAAAGAAACTGGAGAGAGTATAGTTATTTTTTAAAGTATAGATAGGTTGCCTTTTTTAGGGATAATTTGAAAATGGTCATTTTGCACAGAGAGGAAACTAATTCAGAACTTAGACTTCGGGATTTCAATTCTTTCTTTCCCCCTCTCTATTCTTTTTTTCTTAGGTAAAGGAAAGGGGGTTGAAAAGAAAAAAGGGGGATAAAGTAATATTTTAAGAAATCAGATAGCCAGGCATGGTGGTGCATACCTGTAATCCCAGCACTTGGGAGGCAGTGACAAGCAGATTTCTGAGTTCAAGGCCAGGCTGGTCTCCAAAGTGAGTTACAGGACAGCCAGGACTACAGAGAGAAACCCTGTCTCGAAAAAAAAATAGAAATTAGATATATGACGATGGATTACTAAATTTACTCTGAAACAGAACATTTTATAGGCATAATGTTACATTGGTAGAAATCTTTACATCTTGATGTAGAACTGAATTTACATTTCTTATGTTGATCCACAATTTGTATATTGATACTGGTTTAACGTTTTCATTGATCTAAATCTTTGCACATTGATACAATATTTAAAATTAATAGTTATTCTTAGATAGGCATTGTACCTATGCAACTCATATTAAAAATGAGTGTTAGCCCTAGTCCTTCTAATAGCTGCTCTTACAAACTGTTTAGGATGATTCAGTAATGTAAGGTAATAGATAATAAACTCATGGTAATATTAAATTCTGATTTAATTACAATAATGTGTCTTCAAGATTATTCAAATAGCAAATAGCTAATTGTAATCAATTTTAATAATTCATAATATATCATATATTCATATATAAAATGTTAAAAATACCAGAGATCCACATATGGCATTTAAAATCATTTTGTTATTAATAAATCATTTGATAGGAGACTTGTCTGTTCCTGACAGTACCCCCATCCCACTTCAACGAAGATATTGAATATTATACCTCTATATGGAATTGCTCTATTTGTGGCAAGCTAGCCACTGGACAAGAATTGCCTTACCTTCATATGCAGACCAATTGCTGTCCAAAAAATGACAAAAAGATGCAGGATAATCAATTGATAAGCTCTGCCAAGACAAGTAAGCTAATCTTTTGAGATTTATGTATCTATCTAACAGATTAAGATCTGTCACATGGTTCTGGACTAGAAGGCTGAAGACAGATATTCCAATGTTTGAAGAAATAGCAGAGATTTTTTCAGGCAGTCAGCTGTCTCTCAAAATTGTGTAAGTTTTGGAAGCTATCTCTTTGTGCTTCCTACATATTCAGGTAATATTTAATTCCTTCTCGCATCTCTGATGGTGTAAAAGACTAGTTATAGTCTCATCATCAAGCTTAGGTTGTTTAACATTAAAGAAGGTGATCTAGATTTAAAAGGATGGTTTCAGATGGCAATGTAAGTTAAGATCAAACGTATTTCAGGTACAGAAATGTAAACACTTGAAGTTAGGATAGATGATAGTATACTTTATTTAAATTGCCAAATATGATGGATTGGATGTTGTCATACCTTACAATTTCCATAATTGATATAATTATGTTCAATGCTCATGTGAGACAAAAAAAATTTTTAATAGGACAAAAGTGGGAAATGTAGCTGCTTGTATTGTGATTGTTAATTATATTCCCCCAAATCTGTTTACAAAAAAGGGTCTGCATGTAGCTTCTGGGAACCTGCTCCCAGTTGCTTCTTATTGGTAAATA
The DNA here is from genome assembly GCA_964023405.1 of Apodemus agrarius. Classification (NCBI taxonomy): domain Eukaryota; kingdom Metazoa; phylum Chordata; class Mammalia; order Rodentia; family Muridae; genus Apodemus; species Apodemus agrarius. The sequence goes on along the minus strand of OZ030012.1, from coordinate 19,819,034 downwards.
AAGATGTCCTATAGCTAGGGAGGACACACACGTAGGATTTTAGGATTTTCTGGGCTGGGGACTGGGAGGGGAGAAGATTTGCCATGCTTTAGGAATGTGTGGACAGAGGACAGACACAGATGCTGTGATGAGGTAGAAAAACAGAGTGCCCTGAGCTCTAGGCCTAGGAAATGTGGCCCAGATGGCTTACTAATTGGAGTTAAGGGCATCTAAGATGGGACATAGAAATTAGTAAGTTGTAATTCAGAACTGTTGGCATGAGTTAGATTCTGGCAGCACGGAGTCATGGTAATCATTCAGCTATTGTGCTGTATAGAGCATTTAAAAACACAAAGGGTGTGTATGTGTGTCTTTCACTTGCAAACATAAACTGTTAAGGTGGGTAGCAACCCCATGCCAGGAGTTCATAATTATTAGTTAATCCAACAGCCACTATGCCATTGGCTGATCACCTCAGGAAAGCGTGTCTTGTTGCAGTTCAGGATTGTTATCCACTGTTGGCATATACACATACACATATGCATACATATATGCATATGCATATGCATACACATACACATATATATGGCATTCAGCATTTCTATAAATCTATAGCCAGGTCAATCTTTGTGAGTGGAAGTCCATGTTGTTGAGTGTGGGGTGGTGGGCTGTGAAAGTTTTCCTGGTTCCCAGGTGAGCTAAGGCTAGAAACCTCAGTTACCTGGCGGGAACTGTAGGTATTTTGGCTGTTCCTGGGCACCAGGCTCATGTCGTGTAGCTATAGTCCCCCCACAGCTGCCCAAAGAGTGGTTTGTGGTCATCAATCATATAGGAGTAGCACCTTAAGCCCTCCCACATGTAGATAAGGTATCCCAAAACTCTCAGACCAAGCCAATATGAAGTACATACCCTCAGACCCTGACCCATGCCAAAACTATATATAAGAGTCATATCCAGAAGGAATAAAGGTGTGTGAGAATTGCTCGGAGAGCAATCTGAGAGCTTCTGTCATAAAAGCTGCAACACTGCAGCTGTGGAAAGAGATCTGCTCTCCCCACCCCCAGAAAAGAAACTCAGCTAGAAGCTCCCCTCACACACCTCGCTGTCTAGTCAGCCTCCTGTAGGCTCAGCTCTGCCCAACAAAGTGCAGAGCAACCAGAGTAGTGTCTTGGAGCAACTGAAGCAGCAGCGGTGGGGAAAGAGGTGGAGGCAGCTGCGGCAGCAGTGGAGGCAGAAGAAGCAATTCCCCTTCCCTGCTCAAGTTCTCTCCCCTTCACCTGAACCCTCGCACCTGGCTGGGCCAGAGATCTCTGTAGAAATCCTCCAGTACACAGGTCCACTGTTGAGATAATCTTCATGTCATTTTATTCATGGGCATATTAGGCAATGACAAGGATGGTATGAGAAAGAGACTGACTATCCACTATCCTATATACTTGGTTATTCACATCCTGCTCTGCTTGTCACCTTTTGATGAGTATTTACAGGTGACACTATTATTTTTACACACTGCCAATTTGGAAATCCAGATGCTTCTTTTCCACATGTTGTTTTCATAAGTTTTTTCAATCATACTCATTCCATATGATAACCAACTGTAATAGTCTATGATTCTTCTGTCTTCTGCACAGGCCAAATAAGAGAGCTAAAGTTAGATAGCTTCAGAACCCCCAATTTGAATCTTTAAAGACATTGATGGTGCAAGTACTTTCTGTAACCTCTACAAATATTTGGTGAAGTTTTCAGTGCACTATTTTCTTCTTAGAGAAAAATTATTGACTTCCATTTTGCCCTTTCTAAACATAATATATGTCACTCTACAGGTTAAGAAACCAACATGGGTAGTCTCCAAACGTTAAAGTAGATCTATTCTAGCTATAAATTAAATAACTGAGCAAATAACCACAGGATTAATTTGGGTGCCAATTGGACCTACTGTGAATCAGACTTTAGCCAAAACTCCATTATCTGACCTACTAGATAAGCACTTACTTTAGCAGAAGATCTACAATGCTTTGATGGTTCCCTGGAATCAATTCCAGTTTATAACTAGTGTTATTAAGTTTTAGAATGTCTGATTATTTTCTTTAACTTAAGAGTAGAGTTAAAATAGTCAAAAGGCATTGGTCCCTCTAGCGAAGAATGACAAAAGTGCTAGCAGTAAATCTATTTTGGTATTTCAATGTATCCACTTTTCTTCCCAGAGAAACAAAGAATGAGTATCCAGCACTGAAATTCTATATAGGTTAGGCCATTGTAGATATCATTTTCCATTTTTTCCCATTATGGTAAGTAAAAACTGATTGCCTTTGGAGATGCAATGCTGCCACCTGTCCCCTCTTACTTCTGGCTTCAAAGAGTAGCCATTCATATGTTATGATAGTCCATCAGAGATGACCACTAAGATAATTTATATTCAATTGAAATTGTATTCACTGTCTTTTATTCAAGTTGGCTGGGACTGCATTTAGGTATTCAGGACCCAAGGTTTTCCCTGAGCATTCAGGATGAGAGACTTTTAAAGGAAAAATCACTTCTTGGTATCTCTCTCTGCAGCCAAGAGGGGGAAAGAGAGAGAGAGAGAGAGAGAGAGAGAGAGAGAGAGAGAGAGAGAGAGAGAGAATGAGAGAGGCATAAGAAGGCAGTTTAACAGATACTAAGATAGATGATGCATCTTGACAGTGGATTCTTAGAATAGAACTGTATATTTTTCCAGGTTGTTCTCTATCAAGGATATAAAATTTTAGTTAAACCTAAAATGGCCTAAGGAAGAATACAGGATAAAGGATACTCTGCATTATCTCCCCCACACCACATTTTCTGCTTGCTCTATGGGCATGAGTTAAATTGTTGACTTATACTGTTCTAAGGGTGCATGTTTAATCTCAAAGAGCAGCAGCTTAAATGAGTTTATTCTCTGTTTGATGTAGTGGGGTTTGCAAGTTGAGAACTCAAGGTCCCATTATTAGCCTGACCAAAATAAAAAATTCAATAAAAATTAAGACAACTGGGGGCTGGAGAGATAGCTCAGTGTTTAAGAGCACTGACTGCTTTTCCAACGATCCTGAGTTCAGATCCCAGCAACCATATCGTGGCTCACAACCATCCATAATGAGATCTGATGGCCTCTTCTGGAGTGTCTGAAGGCAGCTACAGTGTACTTACATATAAAAAATAAATAAATCTTTTAAAAAAGGACAACTTATCAAGGTTCAGTCTTAGGACGAGAAGGGGCCTAAAAAATGGATGAGTGGAAGTGACACTGGTTTCATAACAACTCCGAGTCAGTAGACGCTCTCAGTTCATATATTCTCATTGTTTGATCTGGTTAGAGAGACAAAACACAGTCTTTTGTTTACTAAAGTTACATTCATCAGATTATTATGACAATCTGTAAATCATTTTCTTTTTTGAAGAGCAAATTTTTTTATTGAAAAAGGAAGTAGAAACATTTTATGATAAAATTGAAGATTTACATGAAGAGTGTTTCTGATAAAATAGAAGATATATAGAGAAATGTGCTAAAATTGACAATTTTCATGGAAAATTAAAGAGTAAAATGGTTGACTATCATTTTAAACTATATAATTTTCCATAATAATCTTCAATTTTTCTGTTTTCTTTTTCTTTTAGATTATTTATTGTATATATTCTATATTTACATTTCATTTCACTTTTTCTGGTTCCCCATCCCCCAAAGGTCCCACATGCCCTTCCCCCCCCTGTTCCCCCATCCACCCCTTCCCACTTCCCTGTTCTGGTATTCCCTTACACTGATGTTTTGATCCTTTCCAGCACCAGTGTCCACTCCTTTCTTCTTGTCAGATATCATTTGATATGTGGATTTTGTCTTTGGTGTCCCAAGAGTCTAGGCTAATATCCTCTTATCAGTGAGTGCATACCATGGGTAGTTTTTTTAGACTGGGATACCTCACTTAGTATGATGTTATTCAGCTCCATCCATTTCTCTAAGAATTTCATGAATTCATTATTTCTAATGGCTGAATAGTACTCCATTGTGTATATATACCACATTTTTTTGTATCCATTCCTCTGTTGAGGGACATCTGGGTTCTGTCCAGCTTCTGGCTATTATAAATGTATCCTTATTGCATGCTCTGTTTTTCTATATATTTCTTCAATTTTATCAGAAATATTTCCCATGTAAATTTTCATCTTTATTAGAAAATGTTTATAATTCCACTTTCAATCAACTTAGGAATAATTTTATACCTACTATTATTGGATCCATATAAAAATTTCCATGATAATCTTCAATTTTAACGTGTTTTTCTACAATTTTCTACAATTTTATCAGAAATATTTTTCACATAAATCTTCAATTCTATCATACAATGTTTCTACTTCCTTTTTCAGTTAATTTAGCAATGTTTTTTATGTCTACCATTTTCTTCTTTAATTTTCCATTTTCTTAAAAAAATCGATAGTTATATAAATTGTAGAAATCTTGCATTATTACCTCCAATCCACAATACTTTGAAATAAAAACTAAACACAAAACAAAAGTGCATTTTCTTTTTACTCTTACTGGCCAGGTGGGCATAGCTCTTGTAATTTCCTGGTACAACAGACAGCAGTCATTACGGTAGATATTTTCATAGAGAACAGAAAAGTGACAGACTATTGAGGTTAAAATAATTTCATACAGAGGTTTAAATTTCATGCAATGAAAAGCTAGCTCTCTCCAACGGCACTGGTAGCTCCAATCCTTAAAGTTGCTTGAAGAATAAAGTAGTAACTTTTCATATGCTTGTACATCATCTTTTAATTATCTAATATTAGTTTCCTTATTCTAGTAATTCCATGGTTTTTTGTACAAGATTTCCAAGCACTCCATAAACATTAATTCATTAGTCCACCATGTTTTTCCATTAAAACATACACTCCTAATACTATTTATTTTTAGATCATATACAAACCTTCCTATAAACCTACTTATCACTCGCTTGTTTTTTTAAATAGATCTCTCCTTTTCTTATCCATGTCTTTTCTTCTTGAGACCATTTTAACTCTTTGTCCTTGATATTCCCAAGCTCACCCTCACCAATTAATTCACAGTCATTGAACTGGTGGGTACATTAAAGTCAAGTTACACAATGAGCAGTTGTGAGGGCCATCTAAGTGTTTATGGCATCTGTAGTTATGTTGCCTAGAGCCTTTTCCATGGCTCTGTGGGCCAAACAGAATATATGTTATTTATCCCACACAGCCTCATGATTACCTCCATGTGGTTCTCCAGTCTCAGAACCACATCTGTTTCATTTGTTATGGAGTGATTAGACCTGGATAATGGAGGAGAAATTGAAAGTAGAACAAATAAACGAGACAACAGATCAGCTTCAGGGTAATAGCAGTCATCAGCATACACAGGGATCCATGACCTGGCAATGCTACAGGGTCAGGAACTGTGTCATAGTGCCCCTTATGCAGGTATGCTTGACCCTGCAATAGCTAAGGCTGATAGTTAGGTGTTCAATTATGGAAACAAAGTAAAAAGTATACTGATACCAACTATATGATCTATGTCTTCTTTGTTCCCTTTATTTGAAGTTTTGTCTGATTAAAGCAAGTTTTGCTCTAATACCACTAATTGGTTGGCATGGAAACCTCAAGCTTCTCCAAAGGGAATGCAAATTCCTCCCTGTTTCATGAAAAGAGGATCCAAAACTCCTTCAGTTTTGTAGCTCTACTTTTACAAGGGATTAACTTGGCTCTCTAGCCTGGAAATAGAATTTTCAAATAGCCTAGGTCTATTTCTATTTGAGATTCTTAAAGTATTTGTTCCTAGCAATAAATGCTGAAGTGTTGATGTCAGTTATACCAGTTTTCATTCCTTTACTAGGATAGTGACCAGAGTTTGGCCTGTTTAACCCTTATTAATATTAAGTCAAGGCCAATATGAATTCTCCCCTCTTCTTCACTATGAACATATGGCTGGGGAATAACAGAGTTGGGGTGTGTCTTTGCAGTTAGTCAAAGGAGCAAATTTAGGCAAGCTATACATACAAGTAAACCAAGTAATTTGAGAACATAATCCAGGAACCTTGTTCTTGGCAGGACAACTCACCATTAGGAGGGCATGCATAAAATTCTAATTCCTGAAGGTTGTTTTTTCTGGTCAGTCTTCACAACTTAATTTACTAATTTCTTTTTCTTCGTAAGACTAATGTTTTTTTTTCACCCCTTGAAGGGACATAAGATGGCAGAGATCCACCCAAAAGATAGAATTTCCTGTCACCAGTTTTTCTAAATTACCATGTCTAGGTTTGGGGCAGATGGGAATTGCATATCCTGGGCTAGTATACTCTGGCTATACTAAATATTTTAAGTTGTCTGAGGTACAAGTGACATTCTGTCATAATCCTCACTTTTCTGTTTTCAAGGGGTGATGCCAGCTATGTTGGCAACAGTTGGGGTGGGGAGGATACCAAGGAAGGGTCCCTTTCAGATAGGTTCCAGGGTCTAGACAGGGACCCTCATTTTTTAAATGAGGTCTACTGGCTGAAATATGTGGGCAGGTTCAGAGGTGGAAAATGTCAGGATTCTCTTCAGAACAGAGTAATCTATTCAATGGCCTGTTGAGCTTTCTTCAAAGCCTGCAGATAGAGAAGGGATTAGACATTTGTTTTGTGGGGATATCTCAGAGTTTGAGGAAGATGGGAGGAGGTCATCCAAACATAATTTTAAAAGAAATAAGCTCTTCTCTAGAAGGAGTATATTGGACTCTGAGTAGGACAAAGAGGAGAAAGTTGGTTAAATTTTTCCTAGTTTTCAGGGCCAATTTGGTCAGAATCTCTTTAGGAATCCAATCATTCTTTCTACATGACCTAAGCTTTAAGACCTATATGAACAATAGAATTTCTAGTTAATATTTAACATCTTGACCTCCACATAAAACCAGACATACTGAAACTATTAGAAAAGAAACTTGGGAAGACCCTGGAGGACATAGGCACAGGGGGAAAGTTCCTGAACAAAACACCAATAGCTTACGCACTAAGATCAAGAATTGACAAATGGGACCTCATAAAATTACAAAGTTTCTGCAAGGCAAAGGACACTGTCAGAAGGACAAAATGACAACCAACAAAGTGGGAAAAGATCTTCACCAACCCCACATCCGACAGAGGGTTAATATCCAATTTATACAAAGAACTCAAGAAGTTAGACCCCAAAGAACCAAATAACCCTATCAAAAAATGGGGTACAGAGCTAAACAAAGAATTTTCACCAGAAGAAATTCGGATGGCCGAGAAACACCTTAAGAGATGTTCAACATCATTAGTCATCAGGGAAATGCAAATCAAAACAACCCTGAGATTCCACCTCACATCAGTCAGAATGGCTAAGATTAAAAACTCAAGAGACAACAAGTGCTGGCGAGGATGTGGAGAAAGAGGAACACTCCTCCACTGTTGGTGGGATTGCAAAATGGTAAAACCACTCTGGACATCAGTTTGGTGGTTCCTCAGAAAATTGGGCATGTCACTTCCAGAGGACCCTGGCATACCACTCCTCGGCATAGACCCAGAGGATTCCCCTGCATACAATAAAGACACATGCTCCACTATGTTTATAGCAGCCTTGTTTATAATAGCCAGAAATTGGAAGGAGCCCAAATATCCCTCAAAGGAGAAATCGATACAGAAAATGTGGTATATTTATACAATGGAATACTACTCAGCAATTAAAAATAATGAATTCATGCAATTTGTAGGTAAATGGTTAGACCTGGAAAATATCATCCTGAGTGAGCTAACCCAATCACAAAAGAATACACATGAAATGCAATCACTGATAAGTGGATATTAATGAGCCCAGAAGCCCTAAATACTCAAGGCACAATTAGCAAGTCAAATGATTCCCAAGAAGAAGAAAGGAGAGCACCCTGGGCCTGTAAAGTTTGGATCTAGTTTTGTAGAGAAACCGTGGGGGGAGGGGGAATGATTGGGGAATAGTTGGTGGGGAGAGGAATTATGGGACTTAGGGAGGAAGGGAACTGGGAAAGGGGAAAACCTTTGGAATGTAAACATAGAATATAGAAAATAAAAATTAAAAAAATATTTAACATCTTCTCAGAATTTGAGAAATTATGACCATAAGGCCAGATCTTCTGGATTTCTTGAAGATATATCTTAATATCTAATGGTACAGATACTCTGTTTGTACTCTTCCACCTATCCTGAGGTATCTACAAATAGTAGAAAATACTCATGTAAAAATGTGAATCTGATTCACTTAAGTCCAACTCCCACTGTTCCCTGGGTCGATTTCCTCAAGCACATATCCCTTTTGGCATTGTTTTCCCTATTTAGAGTTTATTTGAATATAAGTGGCATATCTAATAGTCATGTCTTTGATCAATCTTTCCAGATTTGGACATCATACCGGTGTCTGTGAAGTTCAGCAGTTTTTATGGACCCTAGGTGGGTAGCTTCATGAAAATTCATAACCAGTCATTTTTCCAGATTCACAGGAAGGATAGGTCTGCTATCAGGCAGCATCTACCATCTTTTTTTATAACTTTTTGTATTAATCATTTTATTTTTTTACATTTCAAATAATATCCTCTTTCCTGGTTACCCCTCAACAAAACTCCCATCTCATCCTTCCTCTCCCATCTCTCCTTAAGCTCTATGAGGGTGCTCCTCTACTTAGTCACCCACTGCTGCCTATCTGGGGCATCAAGCCTCTACAGGACCAAGGACCTCCCCTCCCATTGATGTCAGATAAGGCCATCCTCTGCTACATATGTATATAGAGCTATGGATTCCTCTGTGTATACTCTTTGGTTGGTGGTTTAGTCTCTGGGAGTGCTGAGTGGTCTGGTTAGTTGATGTTGTTCTTCCTACGGGGTTGTAATCCCCTTCAACTCCTTTAGTCCTTCCCCTAACTCTTACATTAGGCCACCAGGCTCAGTCTAATGGTTGGCTGTGAGTTTATGTTCTGTATTGGTCAGGTGCTGGTAGAACCTGTCAGGAAACAGCCATACCAGGCTCCTGTCAACAAGCACTTCTTGGCATCAACAATAGTTTCTGGGTTTGGTGTGTGCAAATGGGATGGGTCTCTAGGTGAAACAGTCTCTTGATGGCCTTTTCTTCAGTCTTTGTTTCATTTTTTGTTCCTGTCTTTCCTTTGGACCAGAACATTTCTGAGTTAACAATTTTGAGAAGGGTGGGTGGCACCATCTCTCAACTGGGGGTCATGCCTGTATACCGGAAATGGTCTCTACAGGTTCTATACAGGCCTTATCTGACATCAATGGAAGGGGAGGTCCTTGGTCCTGTAGAGGCTTGATGCCCCAGATAGGAAGCAGTGGGTGACTAAGTAGAGGAGCACCCTCATAGAGCTTAAGGAGAGATGGGAGAGGAAGGATGAGATGGGAGTTTTGTTGAGGGGTAACCAGGAAAGAGGATATTATTTGAAATGTAAAAAAATAATGGTCTCCCCTTTGTTGCATATTTTGGCTAATGTCATCCAAAATGGGTCCTGGGAGCCTTTCACTTCCCTGGTTTCTGGGACTTTCTAATGGTTACACTCAGTTACCCTTTTACACTGCTACATATTTCTATTCAGTTTCCTGACTCTCTGTACTTCTCTCCTGTTCCTTCCAATACTAGTTCCTGCCTCCCTTTTCCCTCCTCTTCCTTGCTCCCTCCAAGATCACTTACTCTACCTCATGTGATTATATTGCCCACCCTTCTATTGAGGTTTGAAATATCCACACTTTGCTAAGCTTCCTTGTTGTTAAGCTCCATAGGATTTATCATTTGTATCTTGGGTATTCTGAGCTTTTGGGCTAAAATCCACTTATCAGTGTGTAGATATCATTTGTGTTCCTTTGTGTCTGGGTTACCTCACTCAGAATGACATTTTAGTTTTATCCATTTGACTGCAAATTTCATGAAGTCATTGTTTTTAATAGCTGAGTAGTACTCCATTGTGTAAATGTACAATATTTTTATATCTATTTTTTCTGTAGAGGAAATATGGGTTCTTTCCATCTTCTGGCTATTATAAATAAGGCTGCTGCAAACATATTGGAACATGTATACTTGTTATATGTTGGAGTATCTTTTGGGTATATGCCAAGTAGTGATATAGCTGGTCTTCAAGTACATCTATTTCCAGTTTTCTGAGGAACTGCCAAATTGATTTCCAAAGAGGTTTAACTAGCTTTCCATCCTACCAGCAGTGGATGAGTGTTCCTCTTTCTACTAATCCTTACCAGCATCTGTTGTCACCTAAGTTTTTGATCTTTGCAATTCTGACTCCTGTGAGGTAAAATTTCAGGATCATTTCAATTTACATTTCTATGATGACTAAGGATATTGAGCATTTCATTAAGTCCTTTTTAGCTATTCAAGATTCCTCAGTTGATAATTCCTTGTTTAGCTCTCTACCCCCCCCCTTTTTTAAAAAAAAAATAGGGTCATTTGTTTCTCTGTAGTCTAACTTGAGTTTTTTGTGTATTTTGAATATTAGCCCTTTATAGGATGTAGGACTGGTAAAGAACTTTTGCTAAACTGTGTGTTGCAGTTTTGTCCTATTAACAATGTCCTTTGTCTTACAGAAACTTTTGAATTTTATGAGGTCCCACTTGTCGATCATTGATATTCGAACATGAACCATTGGTGTTCTGTTCAGGAAATTGTCCCCTATGCTGATATGTTTATGTCTTTTCCCCACTTTCTCTTCTATTAGATTCAGTGCATCTGGTTTATGCTGAGGTCCTTGATCCACTGGGACTTGAGCTTTGTACAAGGAAATAAGAATAGATCAATTCTTATTTCCTTGATGTATTCCTTTTGTATCTTATTTGGTTGTTTCTTTTTTGCCAAGCCAATCTCACCCTAGGATGTATTCCATGAATTGGTAAACAAGCCTATCGCAGGCCTATGTTCCAAGACTTTGAGAGGCCCCACTTCCTGGATGAACAAGTTTCTCAGTCTGTTGCTTCTGTATTCCGGGCACTCTCCTTTATGGTGTCCTTTATAATAACTAATGACCACTCTTTTGAGCTATCAGATTGCTTCCATAAGAATTCTACACCCCTATTTTTCATTTTTCATGCTGAGGTTAGCAATTCTTTTTCCATGAATAGAGCTATATTACCATGAGCTTTGGCAAAGGCATATTGACTATTAATGAACATTGTAACAGCCTTGTCTTTCCTCAAGTAAAATACTTGAGGCAAAGCTAGAAACTCAGCTCCTTGAGCTCAGATTTTCATACTTAAAGATTATTTCCAGATACTCTTATTTTAGATCATCACCCCTGTTCTTTAAGACCTGATTCCATCTTGGAAGAAACTGCTCTCATTTGTGAATAGTACCTCATCTGGTATTACTACAAAAATGTCATTCAGATCAAGTCTAATAGACTGGATCAGAACAGTTATGCAAGTATAAGGTTATCACCTGGCAAGAGACTTGCAGAATAGAGGGTTAATATCCTGTGGAACTGAATGCAAAGTTAACCCAGAAACAGGGCTTAGTAAAGGGTCACCCAAATGTTAAATATTCATTTCTAGAGTGTGCCCCTCAAGAGTGCCTCAAGAAAATGTGGGGCTGTCTGGAAGAGTTTGTGCCCCCAAAATTTATTTTTAAGCATGTTCTTTTCTCTCTTACTTTTTTTACCAGTAGGACTGTGGAAACTATAGCCCTTATACATGCCAGCTATTTTGCCACAAATGGATCACATCTCTTGGACAGATATAATACTGATCTTTCCTAGTGTTAGCATGAAGAGCCCCCAGATGATGCTTCTGGCTTCATCCACATCACATGGAATGGTTTAGTAAAGTCTGTGCTGACCAAGGCTAGGACCAGGGAAAATACTGAGGCCTTTTTAAAGTCTGTGAAGGCCCTTTGCTTTGTCTCAGTTAATTCCTATGGCTGTATAAACCTGCTTGGTCATATAAAGGGCACAGACATCTCAGCAAATGCCAGCATCCATATCTAGCAGTATATACCAACTCTCAGGAATCCCCACATTTGTTTCTTTGATGTGGGAGTGGGAATTTGCAGGATGGTTGAAACATGATTTATGGGAAAGTGCCTGCTTCTTTGAGTTTTCACCTAAGTATGTAAACCAAGGGACACAGAGCTGAACTTCTCTGTCTGAGATGTCACTGAAGCTTTCTTCTTATTTCTGGGGTTGACTGAAGAAAAATGGCACTATTAATATTCACTGACCAGGGGACAACCCACAGGACAATGAACTGGTCCCTGGATCACCTAGGGGAGGATGGAGGGGGGAACAAGAGATGCAAGAGACAGATAGCAAGACAGTATTATGATCAAGCTGTCAAATTTTATTGTTTTACACAAGGCCATTGATGAAAAGCAGATGAGGCACCAAAAGAATGGAGCAACGCCTGTCTTAGGAATCAACCCAGTCATCCATCATCCCTGACCTGTCACTTGATATCTCTGCCAGTCTCCAGAGATTCTTATCTTAGGTGGAAGTAGTCCTAGGAAGGTGCCTGTCATCGGCTAACTACTCAGCAATGTTATTATTATGGGTGCCTTGAGCTTGAGGGTTCCTTCTAGAGTCCCGACTGGAATGGGTGTGACAAGAATGCTCTCTCTGCCAGGGCACTCAAGTGTGCTGTTTGGGCTGTTCTGTAACTGCCCTGGGGGGCTGGGTAGCCATATCTTTATCCTTCATAGCTGAACTATGGTAATATACCTGAATGGGTTTGGCTGCCATGTCATCTACCTGTTGTTCAATTAAGGTAGTGAGACATTTAAAAGCCCATTGTCCAAAAGAACATAACAATAATAGACCTACAAAGGGTCTTAGGATACTGGGTAAAAGCATAGTGAGCCATGAAGAGGTGAAAAACAATTTTTATACCAACTTTCTTTCTATTCTCTTTCTCTCTTTCATTTTTCTTGTCCTTTTCTGACTTTTCTCATGCTTTCTTTAACAACTCCTGTTTTATAGTATAGAAGCAGCATTCTTCTTTAAGGCTGCACAAAGTCTGCCTTGTTGAAGGAACTGGAGATCAAGTCCTCACCTATTTTGGAGCACAACCCCAGCTAGGGAGTCAATGGAGTCGGAGAGATAAACTATCCCCTGATGAAAGCATTGAATAACTTGATTGATGGTGGCACTGAGTTCTGTGTTCCTGGAGTTAGAAAGAACAAGGGAAGAGATACCTGTCCCTGCTCCCATCTCTGAGGCCAAGTAGGACAGAGATAGTAACTGCAGAGATAGGTTTTCTGTGGGAAAACCTCATAGAGTTGGAGCCATCAGTAGATGTGGACTGATCCCACAGGTGAAAAAAAACTTCAGAGTGATAGCAAACTAAAAGAGGAACCATTTTAATAATAATGCAGAACTCAAGGGTTTCCCCCATCTTTTGTATGTACAAAAACCCAGGTGGAGAGGCAAGGTATAAGGCCATAAAGGCATGCCCACCAGGTTCCACGGGGGGAGGGGAGAATAAAAAAATTGGCAGGAGAGGAAGAAAAGGTTTCATTACACAACTGAGCATAGGCTAAAGGGACATTTGTTCCACTAGAGATCACACAAAGTCCCAGGCCAGATATTTGGGTTAATGAAAGACCTGGCCAAGTGCCTCTGTGTTGATGATCCACAATGCTGCTGTTGGCACAGAGGGGATCACTGAGAATGGCAATTACTTCATAAAAGTCTGGTTAGGCATGGTAGCACAACCAGCAATCTTCAACAAGTTCAGGGTAAGTTTCATTTAAGGTAAGAAAAGTCTGATTAACGAAAGAAAGTAAAAGATTTTTTAGTAGAGGCTGGTTTTAGAGGTGGTACAGGCAGAATAGTGGCTAGTAGCCTGACTGGTGGCTGGAGGGTAAATACAGAAGGTAGGGAGGTGCCTTTAAAAGAGGGGACACAGGTGGTGCCCTGGTTAGTTTCTCTAGGAGGAGCAGGATGAAGTACTAACACAGGATTAGGCCCCATTGGGACTGGCTGAGCATGATGTAAAGGCATTTTGGGGAGCTTAATAGAGAAAATAATACCTGTATCTGGGCCAGATTGATAGCGGCCCAGATACATGGCCTCTATAATAAACTTTTTGACAATTTAAATTGGGGATTTTGCATAGGTTGTAAACTTAATTTGTAAAGGTGTGCACCACCACTTTGTAGAGGGATTAGAAGCCTTGCAGGACTCATCATCTGTTAGAAAACTAGCTGGAGATGTGAAATTGTGTTTTACTTGTATATAATCCCATGAGGAGGTAGGTTTCCATTATGCCTCTTCTGTGGTCTCACAGCCCTAGGAGGCACAGAAAAAAATCTCTTTTGCCCCCACACTTATTATGTATGGAACTGCCATGATCATACCCAGGGCAGACATAAAATTCAGTTCCCTTCAGTATAGTGTGTTGAACCAAGTTGCCATAACCACACTTAGAGCTGCAGCATACAAAGATTTATGAGATGACTGAGATATCTAAAAGATGTTTGACTCCCCAAGGTGCTCCTGCACCAAGTGCGAGCTTGCATAGGTCAGGGGTCAGAATGTCTGGCCACCAAACTTGATTAGACAATTTGCAGATAGACCAGACAGGGTTCTTTCTTTCTGAGAGGACCACCCATATAGAATTCCAAACCAGAAACCTAGAGGACATTCCTGAAGAGGGCTTATGGGGCAGTTTGATTGCCATCACTGGTGCATCTTGACATGGTAGGGTCATCAGAAGCATCTGGATCAGATGAGATAGCAGCTTCTGCAAGAGAAGAAGAATGAGTCTCAGGGGGAGGCAAGTACTCCACTCTGGACATAGGATTAACTTGTTTTACAAGGTGTTCTGGGAGCCATCTGGGCTCAGAGTGCTTTTGATCATAAATGCACACTGAGCCATGACCCCCAAATAAGCACAGGATCAGGTCCCTTCCACTGGTTGATAAGGGGGTCCCTCCAAAGCACCGTGGCATGAGAATGTTTGAAGCCATAATGCCAATGATGATCAGCAGCTGAACGTCCATCATTATCTAATCTCAAGAAATTAAGGACAAACAGGCATGAGCAAGTTTATTGTGAGGTGAAGGGAACATGAAGGACTCCATGGAGGTGGAAAGATGTTGAAGCATATTTTTTAAAGTCTGATGTGCTCTTTCAATAATTCCTTCACCTGGAGGGTTGTAAGGAATACCAGTGATGTGTTTAATACCAAAAAGTGAGCGGAGTTTTTGGAACTTGGTACCTGTGTATCCTGGCCCATTGTCAGTCTTAATGATTTGAAGTTTTCCCATAGCCATCATACATTGAATAACATGAGAAATAATACCCTGAGATGCCTCACCCAAAAGAGGGGAAGCAAAGAGAAACCCACTGAAAGTATCAATAGTGACATGAACGTATTTGGACCTTCCAAATGAAAGGAAGTGAGTCATGTCCATCTGCCAACGTTCATTTGGAAACAGACCTCTTAGATGACTCCCAGACGAGGAGTGGGGAGTAGAGAGACACAAGCTGGGCAGTTTTTGACTATGGATCAAGCTTGTTCCCTAGAAATTTTAAACATCTGTCTCAATGTAGAGGCATTGAGGTGATGAAGAACATGTGCTTGTTGAGCCTTTATTAGCAGAGTGGACAGAATGGCAGAAACAAAGCGGGTGGCTTCATCTGCCTTAGCATTACCTTCAGAGAGGGGGGCATTTAGGACTGTATGTGCTCTTAGGTGATGCACAAAAAAAGGGAGTGGTTCTTGAAAGGATAAGATGCTGAGCTTTTGCAACTAGCTTGGAGGCAGTAGAGGTGGTCCGTATGTATGGAACCATCTCGAGGAGTGGAATGGAGTTAGCTACAAAAGTACTATCTGTGTATAGGTTAAAGGAGGAAGAACATAATATTTCAAAGACCTTTTGTACAGCAAGTAGCTCAACTAGTTGTGCTGAGGAATATGGAGAATGGGACACAAAAGCCTCATCACCTAGGACATAAGCAGCACGTCCATTTGAGGAACCATCAGGGAAAACAGTAACTCCCTCTTTAAGTGGTTGCTTGGAGGTGACTCTGGGGAACACAAATGGGTGAATTTCTGAGTTCAAGGGCAGCCTGGTCTACATAGTGAGTTCCAGGACAACCAGGGATACACAGAGAAACCCTGTCTGAAAAAAAAGATTCACATTCTTTTACCTGAGTACTGGAACAGCTGTTTGTCAGAAGGCCGCCCCTCCTGAGAAAGCAAAATAATTAACACCAGAAAACAATGATGGGCAACTCACAAAATTCTTGCTTTGCAATTTGTACCCCCTTCATTTCCCTTGGTTGTCTCATTGTTCTAGCAACTTCTATTATTATATTGAATAGATAGGAAGAGAGTGGGTTCTCTGTACAATTTGATCTGTAGTGTGTTCTTTAATGTTCACTGTTTGGCAGTAGAGAATCCATTGGTGTTCCCATCTGTGTTTTGGGACCAACTATACTACTCTCCACATTCCTCAGATGTGTATAAGCTTTTGGGTAGGTTTAAGGCTTCATAGGTTTTTGCTCCACTAGTTTGATACATCTATTGGTGGCATCCCTATTCATCTCTTGCTTGGTGCAATATTAGTGAGAATTTGTGGGGATAGCTTCAGAAGTTACTAGAATATTTAATCTAAAAGCAAATTTCCTGATCCTGTGTTATTTATAATTTCTCCACCACTTGTTCCACAATGTTCCTGAAACCTTAGAAGTGGGAGTATTTTGTAGATCTGTTCAGTGTGACTAGGCTCCTGAACTTTGATTGGTTATGATTTTTGGTCCTTGTATATTACAAGTAGAATTTTCCTTGAAGAAGCCTGATGACTAAACTTATCTGCAGGTATTAGGACAAATGTTTAGTTTGTAAATTTCTATGCTGATTTAGTAAATTGTTGATTATATTTTCTTCTATAAAACTCATAAATTCATTATCACTGAATAGTTGACTAGAATCAAGTAGCCGACATTGCCTCCCCCTAGTGAGTCAAAACAAAACAAACAGTGAGCCATGTTTACCACAAAAAATTTGTGTCCCACTACTGAGCCCTTAGGGCTATGATGTCATGTGGGTCACTGATGTCATTCAAAGGAGTTATAGCTTGGTTACACTGCTTGTTTCTTCCCTCATGTGAAAGCTTCCATATGCCTCTGGTACCAGGAAAGCTAATTTTTGAGGGGTCATTTCAGTTGTTTCCTTTTCAGTCTTTCGATTTTGTTTTTGAGTATTTTGTGTCTTCAGCCATACTGACTTACTTTCTATTTCTTGAGAGTGAGGGCAATAGCAATATGTTGTATGCATTGGAAATATCTTGTCAAATACCTTGCCAAATACTCAAAAAAATACTTTCTCCTTTCTGGCATCCTGCTTTTGTTAGGAGATCTTTTGCTCTTGGAAGAACCACTGCTCGTCAGATTTTCTCATTTTATTAAGGTTTATAATTTTTTATCTCAGTTTATTAAGATTATGTGTATAGTTATTCAATAAATTACATATCCTATAGGTTTTGATTAGGTAAATAATATTATTCTTTATAAAAATTTTATATATTCTTTTTATTTTACCCCTTGTACTTTTTAAATTTTATTTTTGTATGAGACACTTTTTATTATTAATGTAACTTCACTACTATAATGATTGTTAGTGATCCATTTGGAGCTTGTAAATATTTTTGTTTATATTTGTTTATAAAAACATTTGTTTCTTTCAGATTTCCTAATTTACTAAAAGTATTTTTTTTTTCAAAATGTCATGTGTGATCCTAAGTGATCATATGGTTTGGTAGTATCTATTCTAATATTCCATTTTCCTTTCTAATTTAATTTATTTAAGTCTTACCCTTATATTTTTTGGTTAGTTTATTTTTGTATTTTAAATATATTATATAATATTAATATTAACTATACACATATGTATGTGTGTGAATGATTATGTATGCATATGTGTGCAATGGCATAATGAAGCAAAAAGTAGGCATTCAATACCCAAGAACTGAAAGTTACATGAAACTGTGAACTACCTTTTGACGGTGCAAGGTATTGAAATTCATTGCTGTAGAAGAATAGGAGGTACTTTTAGTCTTTAAGACAGTTCAATGTTTTCAGCTAAAATATTTGATTTTCAATTTATTTTGCTTTTAGTTATTCTTATTTTTGAAGAATATAAAGTATGTTGTTAGATTATTTATTTGTAGTCTATCTGTTTTTTTAAATTGGGTATATTTTTTATTTACACTTCAAATGCTGTCCCCTTTCCTGTTTCCCCCCTCCCCTGAAAATCCCATATGCCATCTCTCCTTCCCCAATCAGCTGACCTCCACTTCCCTGTCCTGCTATTCCTCTACACTATGGAATCAAGTCTTTCCAAGAACAAGGGCCTCTCCCCCGTTTGGTGTCCAACAAGATCATCCTTTGCTGATGATGTGTCTGGGGCCATGGGTAACGCCAAGTGTACTCTTTGGTTGATGGTTTTGTCCCTGGGAGCTCTGGGGGTACTTGGTGACTCATATTGTTGTTCCTCCTATGGCTCTGCAAACTCCTTCAGCTCCTTTGGTACTTTCTCTATCTCATCCATTTGGGATCCTGTACTCAGTTCAATGGCTGGCTGAGAAGATCCCCCTTTGTATTTGTCATGCACTAGCAGAGCCTCCCATGTGACAGCTATATCCAGTTGATGTCAGCAAGCACTTGTTGGCATCCACAATAGTGTCTGGGTTTTATAATTGTATATGGGATGGGTTCCTAAATGGGGTAGTATCTGGATGGTCTTTCCTTCAGACTCTGCTCCACAGTTTGTTTCTGTATCTCCTTCTGTGGGTATTTTCCCTCCTTCTAAGAAGAACTAGAGTATCCATACTTTGTTCTTCCTCTTTCTTGGGCATCATTTGATATGCGAATAGTGTCTTGGGTATGCCAAGTTTCTAGGCTAATATCCACTTATCAGCAAGTGTATACCATGTGTGTTCTTTTGTGATTGGATTGCCTCACTCAGGATGATATTCTCCAGTTCCATCCATTTGTCTAAGAATTTCATGAATTTGTTTTTAATGACTGAATAGTACTCCATTGTGCATACATTCTACATTTTCTGTATTCAATCCTCCACTGAGGGACATCTGGGTTCTTTCCAGCTTCTGGCTAGTATAAATAGGGCTGCTATGAACATAGTGGAACATGTGTCCTTATTACATGTGGGAGAATCCTCTGGGTTTATTCCCAGGAGTGGTATAGCAGGGTCCTCTGGTACAATTATGCTCAGTTTTCTGAGGAACCGCCAGACTGATTTTCAGAGTGGTTTTACCAGCTTGCAATCCCACCAGCAGTGGAAGAGTGTTCCTCTTTCTCCACAACCCCTCCAGCACCTGCTTTCTCCTGAGTCTCCTTAGTCATTCTGATTGGTGTCAGGTGAAATCTCAGGGTTGTTTTGATTTTCATTTCTCTGAAGATTAAGGATGTTGAACATTTCTTTAGGTGCTTCTCAGCCATTCGATATTCCTCAGGTGAAAATTCTTTGTTCTGTACCCCATTTTTAATAGTGTTATTTGGTTCCCTGGAATCTAGCTTCTTGACTTCTTTGTATATACTGGATATTAGCCCTCTGTTGGATGTAGGT
Source organism: Apodemus agrarius (assembly GCA_964023405.1). Taxonomy (NCBI): domain Eukaryota; kingdom Metazoa; phylum Chordata; class Mammalia; order Rodentia; family Muridae; genus Apodemus; species Apodemus agrarius. The sequence goes on along the minus strand of OZ030012.1, from coordinate 19,799,467 downwards.
TTGGTAAAGACCTTTTCCCAATTTTTTTGGTTGCTGTTTTGTCCTATTGACAGTATCCTTTGCTTTAAAGAAACGTTGTAATTTTATGAGGTCCCATTTGTCAATTCTTGATCTTAGGGCTTAGGCTATTGGGGTTCTGTTCAGGACAATTTCCCCTATTCCGATGTTTTCAAGGCTCTTCCCCAGTTTTTTCTATTAGTTGCAGTGTGTCTGGTTTTATGTGGAGGCCCTTGATCCACTTGGACATGATCATAGCACAGGGCCATAAGAAACAATCTATTTGCATTCTTCTGTATGCTAGCTGCCAGTTGAGCCAGCACCATTTGTTGAAGAGGCTATCTTTTTTCCACTGGATAAAATTAGCTCCTTGGTCAAAATCATGTGACCATAGGTGTGTGGGTTCATTTCTGGGTCTTCAATTCTGTTCCATTGATCTGCCTGCCTGTCACTGTACCAATACCATGCATTTTTTAACAATATAACTCTGTAGTATTGCTTGAGGTCTGGGATACTGATTCCCCAAAAGTTCTTTTACTGTTGAGAATACTTTAGGTGTCCTGGGTTTTTTGTTATTTCAGATGAATTCGCGAATTACTCTTTCTAGCTCTATGAAGAATTGAGTTGAGATTTTGATGGGGATTGCATTGAATTTGTATATTGCTTTTGGCAAGATGATCATTTTTACAATATTAAACCTGCCAATCCATGAGCATGGGGTATCTTTCCATTTCCTGAGTTCTTCTTTGATTTCTTTCTTTAGAGACTTGAAGTTCTTGTCATACAGATCTTTCACTTATTTGGTTAGAGTCACCACCAGATATTTTATATTGTTTGTGAGTATTTTGAAGGGAGTAGTTTCTGCAATTTCTTTCTCAGCCTGCTTATTCTTTGAGTATAGGAAGGCTACTGATTTGCTTGAGTTAGTTTTATATCCATTCACTTTGCTAAAGTTTTTATCAGCTGTAGGAGTTCTCTAGTTGAGTTTTTGGTTCACTTCAGTATACTATCATATTATCTGCAAATAGTGATAATTTGATGTCCTGTTTTCCTATTTGTATCCCTTTGACGTCCTTTTGTTACCTAATTGCTTTTGCTAGAACTTCAAGTACTATATTGAATAGATATGGAGAGATAGGGTAGCCTTATCTGGTCCCTGATTTTAGTGGGAATGCTTCAAGTTTCTGTCCATTTAGTTGGCTACCGATTTGCTGTTTATTGCTTTTACTATGTTGAGATATGGGCCTTGGATTCCTGCTCTTTCCAAGACTTTTATCATGAAAGTGTGCTGAATTTTGTCAAATGCTTTCTCTGCAACTAATGAAATGACCATTTTTTTTGAGTTTGCTTATGTAGTGGATTACATTGATAATTTTCTGTATATTGAACCATCACTGCATGCCTACTTGATCATGGTGAATGATAGTTTTGATGTGCTCTTGGATTCAGTTGGCAGGAACTTTAGTGAGTATTTTTGCATTGACATTCATAAGGGAAATTGGTCTGAAGTTCTGTATCTTTGTTGGATCTTTGTGTGGTTTTGGTATCAGCATAATTGTGGCTTCATAGAACGAGTTGGGGAGTGTTCCTTCTGTTTCTATTTTGTGGAATAGTTTGAAGGGCATTGGTGTTAGGTCTTCTTTGAATATCTGATAGAATTCTGCACTAAAACCATCTGGTCCCATGATTTTTTTGGTTGGAAGACTTTCTATGACCCCTTCTATTTCTTTGGGGGTTATAGGACTGTTTAAATGATCTATTTGATCCAGATTTAATTTAGGTATTTTGTATCTGTCTAGAAAATTGTCCATTTCCTCCAAATTTATCAGTTGTGTTGAGTATAGGCTTTTGTAGTAGGATCTGATTTTTTAAAAAATTTTCTCAATTTCTCTTGTTATATCTCCCTTTTCAGTTCTGATTTGTTAATTTGCATACTGTCTCTGTGCCCTCTTGTTAGTTTTGCTAATGGTTTATCTATCTTGTCGATTTTCTCAAAGAACCAGATCCTAGTTTTGTTGATTCTTTCTATGGTCCTCTTTGTTTCTACCTGATTGATTTCAGCCCTGAGTTTGATGATATGCTGCCTTCTACTCCTCTTTGGTGTATTAGCCTTTTTTGTTCTAAAGATTTCAGGTGTGCTGTTAAGCTGCTAGTGTTTGCTCTCTTCAGCTTCTTTTTGGAGGCACTCAGGGCTATGAATTTTCCTCTTAGCAAGTCTTCCACTGTGTCCCATAAATTCGGGTATGTTGTGCCTTCATTTTCATTAAATTCTAAAAAGGTTTTGATTTCTTTCCTTATTTCTTCCTTGACCAAGGTATCATTGAGTAGATCATTGTTCAGCTTCCATGGGTAAATGAGCTTTCTGTTGTTTTTGTTGCTATTGAAGATCACCCTTACTCCATAGTGATCTGATAGGAGGCAAGGAATTAGTTCGATCTTCTTATATATGTTGAGGTTTGTTTTGTGACCAATTATATGGTCAATTTTAGAGAAGGTACCATGAGGTGCTGAGAAGAAAGTAAATTCTTTTGATTTAGGATGAAATGTTCTATAGATATTTACTAAGTTCATTTAGTCCAAAATCTGTGATAGTTTCTCTGTGTCTCTGTTTAGTTTTTGTTTCCCTGATCTGTCCATTGAAGAGAGTGGAGTCTTTAAGTCACCCAAAATTATTGTGTGGGGTGCGATGTGTGCTTTAAGGTTTAGTAAGGTTTCCTTTACAAATGCAGTTGCTCTTGTATTTAGGGGCATAGATGTTCACAATTGAGAGTTCTTCCTGGTGTATTTTTTCTTTGATGAGTATAAAGATTCTGTGTCTTTTTGATGACTTTAGGTTGAAAGTTGATTTTATCTGATATTAGGATGGCTACTCCAGCTTGTTTCCTGGGGCCATTTGCTTAGAAAATTGCTTTCCAGCCCTTAACTCCAAGGTAGTATTTGTTTTTGACAGTGAGATGAATTTCCTTTATGCAGCAAAATGTAGGGACTTGTTTATGTATCCAGGTCATTAGTCTATGTCTTTTTATTGGGGAATTGAGTGTATTGGTGTTGAGATATTAAGGAATAGTTCTTGTTGCTTCCTGTCACTTTTGATGCTATTTTTATGTTTGAGTGGTTATTTTCTTTTGAGTTTGTTGAAAGATTACTGTCTTGCTTTTTCTAGGGTATAGCTGATCTCCTTGTATTGGTGTTTTCCATCTATTATGCTTTGTAGGGCTGGATTTGTGGAAATATATTGTGTAAATTTGGTCCTACCATGGAATATCTTGGTTTCTCCATCTATGGTGATTTAGAGTTTTGCTTGGTATAGTAGTCTGGGATGGCATGTATATTCTCTTAAAGTCTGTATGAAATCTGTCCAGGATCTTCTAGCTTTTCAGGTGAGAAGTCTGTATTAATTCTGATAGGTCTTCCTTTATATGTTACTTGGTCTTTTTTTCTTTCTGTGTTTAATATTATTTCTTTGTTTAGTACATTTTATGTTTTGATTATTATGTGATGGGATGTATTTCTGTTCTGATCCAGTCTGTTTGAAGTTCAGTAGGCTTCTTGTATTTTCATAGGCATCTCTCTTTTTAGGTTAGGTAAGTTTTATTCTATAAAATTGTTGAATACAGTTTCTGGCCCTTTAAGTTTTAAATCTTCACTCTCTTCTATACCTATAATCCTTAGGTTTGGTCTTCTCATTTTGTCCTGAATTTCAAGCTGCATTTTGCATTTTCTTGACTGTTGAGTCTATGCTTTCTATGGTATCTTCAGCACCTGAGATTCTTCTTTCTCTTTTATTCTGTTGTTGATGTTTGCAACTATGACTCCTGATTTCTTTACAAGGTTTTCTATCTCCAAATTTGTGTCCCTTTGTGATTTCTTAGTTATTTCTACTTTCGTTTTTAGATCCTGGATGGTTTTGCTCAGCTCTTTCACTTGTTTGTTTATGTTTTCCTGTAATTCTTTAAGGGATTTTTGCATTGCCTCTTTCAGGACTTCTGCCTGTTGATCCATTTACTTCTGTATTTCTTTAAGTGGTTTTTGTGTTTCTGCTTTATTGGCTTCTATCCATTGACCCATGTTCTCCCATATTTCTTCAAGTAATTTTTGCTTTTCCTTTTTGAAGGGCTTCTACCTGTTGACTCATGTTCTCCTGTATTTCTTTAAGGGAGTTATTAATGTCCTTCTTGAAATCTCTTAACAGCATCATGAAGTATGATTTTAAATCCAGACCTTGATTTTCTGGCGTGTTGAGGTATCCAGGACTTGTTGGAGAACTTGGTCCAGATGTAGCCATGTTGCCTTGGTTTCTGTTGGTGATGTTCTTGAGTTTGCCTTTTGCTATTTGGTTATCTCTGGTGTTAGCTGGTGTTGCTGTCTCTGACTGTGTCTTCTCTGTGCTTCTGGGAGGCCTGTTCTCTCTGTGTACACCGGTATGTAAATACTTCTGGGAGACCCACTCTCTCTCTCTATCTTTTTTAATATTTTTATTGGATATATACTATATTTCCATTTCATTTTCCTTTTTTTTGGTTCCCTGCCTCCCAAAGGTCCCACATGCCCTTTTCCCTCCCCATGTTCCCCCATCAACCCCTTCCCACTTCCCTGTTCTGGTATTCCCTTACAGTGATCCTTTGTGCCTTTCCTGAACCAGGGTCTACTCCTTCCTTGTTGTCAAACATCATTTGGTATGTGAACTGTGTCTTTGGTGTCCCAAGATTCTAGGGTAATATCCACTTATCAGAGAGTGCATACCATGGGTATTCTTTTAAGACTGGGTTACCTTACTTACTGTGATGTTCTCCAGATCCATCCATTTCTCTAAGAATTTCATGAATTCATTGTTTCTAATGGCTGAATAGTTCTCCATTGTTTATATATACCACATTTTTTGTACCCATTCTTCCGTTGAGGGACGTCTGGGTTCTTTCCAGATTCCGGCTGTTATAAATAAGGTTGCTATGAACATAGTGGAGCATGTATTCTTATTGCATGCTGGGGAATCTTCTGGGTATATGCACAGGAGTGGTATGGCTGGGTCCTCCGGATGTATCCTGTCCAGTTTTCTGAGGAACCATGAGACTGATTTCCAGAGTTATTGTACCAGCTTGCAGTCCTACCAGCAGTGGAGGAGTGTTCCTCTTTCTCCACATCCTCACCAACACCTGATGTCTCCTGAGTTTTTAATCTTAGCCATTCTGATTGGTGTGAGGTGAAATCTCAGGGTTGTTTTGATTTGCATTTCTCTAATGACTAATGATGTTGAACATTTTTTAAGGTGTTTCTCAGCCATCTGAATTTCTTCAGGTGAAAAGTCTTTGATTAGTTCTGTACCCCATTTTGGATGGGGTTATTTGGTTTTCTGGGGTGTAACTTCTTGAGTTCTTTGTATACATTGGCTATTAGTCGTCTGTCAGATGTAGGGTTGGTGAAGATCTTTTCCCAATTTGTTGGTTGCTGATTTGTTCTTTTCACAGTGTTTTTTGCCTTACAGAAACTTTGTAATTTTATGAGGTCCCATTTGTCTATTCTTGATCATAAAGCATAAGCAATTGGTGTTCTGTGCAGGAACTTTCCCCCTGAGCCAGTCTTCAAGGGTCTTCCCCAGTTTCTTTTCTATTAATTTTAGTGTGTCTGGTTTTATGTGGAGGTCCTTGATCCACTTGGAGTTGAGCTTAGTACAAGGAGATAAGAGTGGATCAATTCTCATTCTTCTGCATGTTGACCTCCAGTTGAGCCAGCACCATTTGTTGAAAAGGCTATCTTTTTCCACTGGATGTTTTCAGCTTCTTTGTCAAAGGTCAAATGGCCATAAATGTGTGGGTTCAATTCTGGGTCTTCAATCCTATTCCATTGACCCACCTCCCTGTCTCTGTACCAATACCATGCTGTTTTTCACATTACTGCTCTGTAGTATCGCTTGAGGTCCGGGATACTGATTCCCCCAGAAATTCTTTTACTGTTGATGATAGTTTTAGCTATCCCAGGTTTTTTGTTACTCCAGATGAATTTGAGAATTGTTCTTTCTAACTCTATGAAGAACTGAGTTGAGATTTTGATGGGGATTGCATTGAATCTGTATATTGCTTTTGGCAAGATTGCCATTTTAACTATATTAATCCTGCCAATCCACGAGCATGGAAGATTTTTCTATTTTCTGTGTTCTTCTTCCATTTCCTTCTTCAGAGACCTGAAGTTTTTGTCATATAAATCTTTCACTTGTTTGGTTAGAGTCACACCAAGATTCTTTATATTGTTTGTGGCTATTGTGAAGGGTGTCATTTCCCTAATTTCTTTCTCAACCTGCTTATCCATTGAGTTTAGGAAGGCCACTGATTTGCTTGAGTTGATTTTTATAACCAGCCACTTTTCTGAAGTTTTTTTTTATCAGTTGTAGGAGTTCTCTGGTGGAGTTTTTTGGGTCATTTAAGTATACTATCATATCATCTGTGAATAGTGATAGTTTGGCTTCTTCCAATTTGTATCCTTTGACTTCCTTATGTTGTCGAATTGCTCTAGCTAGCATCTCAAGTACTATATTGAAAAGATATGGTGAGAAGGGGCAGCCTTGTCTAGTCCCTAATTTTAGTGGGATTGCTTCAAGTTTCTCTCCATTTAGTTTGATGTTGGCTACTGGTCTGCTGTAAATTGCTTTTACTATGTTTAGGTATGGGCCTTGAATTCCTGTTTTTCCAAGACTTTTAGCATGAAAGGATGCTGAATTTTGTCAAACAATTTTTCAGCATCCAATGAGATGACCATGTATTTTTTTCTTTGAGTTTGTTTATGTAGTGGATTACGTTGATGGATTTTTGTATATTGAACCATTCCTGCATCTCTGGGATGAAGCCAACTTGATCATGGTGAATGATCATTTTGATGTGTTCTTGGATTCTGTTGGCAAGAATTTTATTGAGTATTTTTGCATAGATGTTCATAAGAGAGATTGGTTTGAAGTTCTCTTTCTTAGTTGGATCTATGTGTGGTTTTGGTATTATGGTAATTGTGGCTTCATAGAATGAGTTGGGTAGTGTTCCTTCTGTTTCTGTTTTGTGGAATTGTTTGAAGAGTATTGTTATTAGGTCTTCTTTCAAGGTCTGATAGAATTCTGCATTAAAACCATCTGATCCTCTGCTTTTTTTGGTTGGAAGACTTTCTATGACCCCTTCTATTTCTTTGGGGGTTACGGGGCTATTTGTATGATCTGTTTGATCCTGATTTAATTTAGGTATTTGGTATCTGTCTAGGAAATTGTCCATTTCCTCCAGATTCTCCAGTTATGTTGAATATAGGCTTGTGGTAGAATCTGATGATTTTTTAATTTCCTCAGTTTCTCTTGTTATATCTCGTTTTTCATTTCTAATTTTGTTAATTTGAATACTGTCTCTGTGACCTTTGGTAAGTCTGGCTAAGGGTTTATCTATCTTGTTGAGTTTGTCAACGAACTAGCTCCTGGTTTTGTTGATTCTTTGTATGGTTCTCTTTGTTTCAACTTGATTGATTTCAGCCCTGTGTTTGATGTTTTCCTGTCTTCTACTCCTCCTGAGTGAAATAGCTTCTTTTAGTTCCAGAGCTTTCAGATGTGCTGTTAAGTTGCTATTATATGCTCTCTCCTGTTTCTTTTTGGAGGCACTCAGGGCTATAAGTTTTCCTCTTAGCACTGCTTTCATTGTGTCCCATATTTTTGGGTGAGACCTATTCTCTTGTAGTTATATTGCTTACATAGCTCTGTGGCACTGATCAGGTCTTGGTTCAGCCTGTGCTGACTGTTTTTTCTATGCTGCTGGGTGTATAGAATCTTCTGAGTTGTAGTGTAGGTCTCATCTGTGCTGGCTGCTGCCTCTGCAGTGGCTGGTGGGTGGATATCTGGCTTCCTGTGACACTTGGAGATGATGCATGATGACAGGGGATATTCCCAAGCTGGAAGTAGAAACCAGAGGCTCCTGACAGAGGCCTCCAGGCAGGATCCTCTGAGCTGCAGGGCAGGTCTCACTTTTGCTGGCTGCCTCCTCTGCCAGTCTGTTTAGTCACTTGTTTGGGAACCTTCTTTTTAGACTTGCCTCACATTCGTTACCAATAAATTGATTACTCATGCTTTCATTTTTTCTTAATTTTAATAATTAATAAAATCCTCCAATTTCTTCAGTGGTACATTTTACTATATACATTTGTAATGTTTGACCTTGGTATTTTTGTATATTTTATCTGGTTTTATATTTATCATTAGTTTTCTCAATTATGATCTGATAACATTTCAGAAATCCCTTATTTTATCAGTTAATATTTGTTTTATAGCATAAAAATGTGATCTATTCTAGCAATTTTTATGGACTGCCGTGAAGAATATATAAGTAATACTTTGAATAGATTATTTTGACGTGACTATTAGGTCCCCTGAAGCATGATTCAAGTTAACACTGAAGTTAAATTTCTTCTTTTTATATTTGGATGACCTAGCCATTGATGCAAGTAGTGTATAAATTTACCTATTTTATTTGTACTGCTGCTTCTCTGTCTTATAAAACTGGGAAAAATTTTCAATGAGCATGTGCTTAACATAATAAAATATATTTGCTGTATTGGTATTTTATCAAAATGTAGTTTCTTTTATCTCTTATGATGTCTTGGTATAATGTTCCATCTGTCAGATATATATTTAGTATTTGTTTTTGTTATGTTATCTTGTTATATATATTTTACATCCATATATTTTTATCCCATGCATGTCTTTGCCAGTATGATAACTTTCTTTCAGGTAGTACATAAGTAGATATTGTTTTATTCTATTCACTTAGTCTTGTAATTTTGACTGCAGTGTTAAGTTCATTAACTTTTAGAGTCATTACAGACTCTAGGTCATTTAGGGACTCCATTGTTCATGAATGCATGCTCTCTCTCTCTCTGTGTGTGTGTGTGTGTGTGTGTGTGTGTGTGTGTGTATACACATACATATGTGTGTGTGCATGTGTGTGTGTGTGTGTGTGTGTGTGTGTGTGTGCTCACATCAAACAATAATATGTGTGGTATATGTACTCATAGAAGGTCAGAAAATGTGTAACTTATGGAGAAATTTATTAATACCAATGAAATTTCTGCCCTCAATGATTCTGTGTCTTGCCCTGTGAAGTTGCTTAAAAGATTGAGAAACTAATGCTCTCATAATCCCTCTCTCACAATTTTAGCAACATATTTTAAATGGAAACTCATTTCTTTTCTAGCCACATAAATCATACTTTCACTGTGTATATTTATGTTCATGAACTTCTTACTAATTCATAGTTAATTTTATTGACTCATACTGGCTTTTGTAGGTTTGAAAAGGGGATTGCTTAGACAGTGAAAATAAGTAACTGAAACTTGAGTTTATATAAATTCAGAGGCTTTAGTTTCAGCTAAAACAAATGTAGAGAGCAAGACCCTCTTCAGATGCTTTTTATTAGAGAATATAAGATAATCTCATACCTGAAGCACCTTTCTATCTCTTATACCACCTTAGTGTTGTATGTATGTAGGGACTTGAACTGATGAATTTTGGAGGCAAACGGGTGGAACTAGAAAATATCATTCTGAGTGAGGTAATTCAGACTCAATAGAATATGAATGGTATTCTTAGTGGATAGTAGCCAAAACATACAGAATACCTGGGATACAACCAACAGACTATAAGATATATTACAAGCAGAAAGGCCCAAGTGAGGCTGTTTCAATTCCACTTTTGAAGGCAGAGGGAAGGAGAGACCTGGATGGGAAAGGGGATCAGGATGGGGGAAAGAAGGACAGGATTAAGCATGGGGGTAGAGACAGGACAGAAGTCTAGAGGGTCAAGAGAATGAGTGGAGAGAAGCAGCATAGGGAGAGTAAGGGGGAGGGATTCTCTAGAAAGAACCAGAGACCTGGGAGGTAGGAGAATCTAAGGACTCAATGGGGGTATCCTTATTCATAATTTCCACCATTGATAAGTGGAAACACCAAGAATCCACCTCCAGTAGATAGACAGGGCTCAAGGAGAAAGACAGGGTTACTAACCCACAGTCAAAATTTCTGATCCAGCTAGTAAAATAACTTCTTCCGTGTAAAATCTCCTTAAAGATCTCTATAAAAAAGTCTTCATTTCTTTAAAAAAATTTCTGACCCAGAACTGTTCCTATCTAAAAGAATTGCAGGGACAAAAATGGAGAAGAGAGTAAAGGAAAGATGGTATAATGACCAGTCCAAATTGTGATTAATCTCATGAGGGTGGAAGGCCTGACACTAGTACTGATGCTACAATATGCTTACAGATGGGAGCTTGGCATAGCTGTCCTTTGAGAGGCCCTACCACCAGCTGACTGAGACAAAAACTGTACTTACACCCAACCATTGAACTCCTATGATTGAATTAAGGAATGGATTGAGGAAGCTGAAGAGGAGAGCAACCTCAGAATGTAAGACCCGAAAGAAAAAACGGGGTACTTCTGCACCCCATGCCTCAGAAACCGGCACCCCAAAACACTCACAAGAGACAGACCTGATGCAATTTTGCAAGAGGATTTTAATTTCCAGAGCTCTGGGGGGGTTACAGCTTCCCCTGCAGGGTAAAGAAGCAAGCCCGGCGAGGAGTGGCTTGCCTTGGCCTTTATAGACTTATAACAGAACCCGCCTACCACAAGCTTCTAAGCCAATCAGTTCAAACCATCCGAACTCGCATTCTCTGATGACCTACCAGCCTCTCACAGAGGCCGGAAGAACTAGTTAAGTCATTTCTGCTTACGTGGCCTCCACGCAGTGTGGTGCCCAACCTCCCCCACTGGCGTTGGGGATCCAGGTGCCTCCCATGTGCCCAGGCACAGGGGATTCCTAGCTTATAACCTTATCCTTTCAAGAACAAGACCAGTATTCTCAACTGCTGCAAATTGTAGCCCCTCGTGGAATCTTCGGTTGCAGGCGAGACCATGATTTTTTGGTCAGAAAGGTATGAATCGGCGAAAATTGAAGACACACACACAGGATACTTTACATTGTAAAAAAAAATCTGTATTTTCTCTAGCAAGGAGCCCTGTTTTAGAGCCCCTTACTTGAGTGTCAGGTTCTGACAATTTCATATTTAAAAAAATGTGGCACACTAAGCAAGCATAACTAGCATTCTTAGGTTATGAGCTAAAAACCTTAAGCCATCTCTGCCCAAGCTAGAAGTCCCTAAGCTAGAGACTCTGCCTAAGCCAGAGAGAGATTCTTTCTAAAACCAGAGATTCTGCCTAAGCTAAAGTTTCTTTCTCTAGTAGTGAACTGTTTGACATTTGCATAGTAAAAGAAGTAGGTAGCCAAGCAAGGGCAATTTACATGACCATACTGCACAAAGGAATGTGGAACCAGCTAGATAGAGCATATCCGGTGAAATAAGCTTAGAAACTTAAGCATAGGCAATGACATCTTTAGACTAAATGAGTCGTTATGAGTAAGCTCTATCTAACATCTAGATTTTTGTCTGTAAAACTTAAAATCTCTTATATCTTGTAATGTCAGACAAGCCAAAAACTTGTAAATCTTTCCTTAGATTTTATATAGCCTCATTAATATTTCATGAGCTGAAGTCTGAGCCACACCTGGCCAGAGTTGTTATTATGGCTATTTGGATGGCTGGTGAATCTGCTAGCATTAGCAAGACAAAAGACGGCAGCTCTTCCGTTGAGGGAGCTCTGAGCTTAGTGCCTACTCATATGTAGATTTTCTAGTGAGCCCACAGTTTCAGACTAGATCTGAACTAGAGCATTTAGTAAAGGCTTAACCTTACTATATGCAGTAATGATATTTCTATGGGATATTATTTTTAAACTAAGCATGGCTGAAATAAGGCATCATGGTTCCAAAGGTCATTGGCTAGTAATAATACTTCAGAGAGTGAGTTATAAATTATTTTTTCAAATCTACATGGTCTTGGCTATCAGGAATAAAAGAAGTTACAAATGTCAAATGAAAGATTATGGCTTCTATGTAGTAGGTACTCTGCTAGCTCTAAGAGGCATTTTTTTTCCTGCCTTGGATCTGCAGAAATGTTATCTTACAGAAACTATTAGAGCTTATTGCAGCACTCAACTAATTCATAGGTAGCTCCTAGAGACAGGGTCATCAACCAGGAGCATACATGGGCTGATCCAAGGCCCCTGGCACAAATATAACAGAGGACTGACTGGTCTGGCCTCATAAGAGAAGATGAGTTTAATCCTCAAGAGACTTGAGTCCCCAGGGAATGTGGAGGCCTGGTGGGGGGCACCCTCTCAGAGGCAAGGGTGAGGAGGAATGGGATGAAGAACTGTGGGAGGGAGTACCAAAAGGGGGGCAATGACTGGAATTTAAATAAATTAAAAAATAATTCATTTCCCTTTTTTTGTTATTCTAGCAGGTTGGGCTCTGGAATTTAGAACTTTGGTGTATCTCTGCTTTTGTCTTTATAACTTGATTTTTTTCATGTGTTACTACTAGCTGAACAGTTTTACATATGGCATATCTTAACATGTCTCTGAGTATAGCTCAATTCAGCACACCAGGAGGAACTCCTGTTCCTCCTATATAATTTGTTTGATATTCATATTGAGTAACACACCTGTTGATACAAAGTGCTGCAACGAGTGAAATTTACTAATATACATTTAAAGGAGTACAAACAGTAGGAGGTAATAAGACAGGGAGATTAGGGGATAATATGTTCAAACTGTATTGTATATATTTAATCATGTGTATGTTTTGACCAATTAATAAATATCAATTATAAAGTGACACTTAAATCTCATCTTAGCATTTCTACTTTAGAATAAACATAAATTTAAAAATATTTGGAAGAATATCCATTATCTTCTCTGACTGAGTCCAGACCCAGCAGTCCTCTGCTGTACATTTGTTGGGGGCCTCATATGAGTTGCTGCATGCTTTCTGGTTAGTGGCTCAGTGTCTGAGAGATTCTGGAGTTCCAGGTTAGTTGAGGCTGCTGGTCTTGCCCTCCTCCTCCTCAGCTTCTTCAATCTTACCCTAATTCAATCACAGGGTCACCAGATTCAAGTATTGACCATAAAAATGTTTAAAGAATATATTTTAAAAACTAAGAGAATAAAGGAATTATTTTAGGAAAAATAAAGAATACCCATTATAAGGAAGGTTATACACTGAAGATGAGAATTTAAATGAATGTAGTCACTAGGGAAAATATTCTCCTCTCCTCTCCTCTCCCCTCCTCTCCTCTCCCCTCCTCTCCTCTCCCCTCCTCTCCTCTCCTCTCCTCTCCTCTCCTCTCCTCTCCTCTCCTCTCCTCTCCTCTTCTCTCCCCTCCTCTCCTCTTCTTTCCTCTCCTCTGCATTCTACCTCTCTCTCTCTCTCTCTCTCTCTCTCTCTCTCTCTCTCTCACATACACACACACACATACACACATGCATGCATATACAAAGTCAAAAATAAAACTACTTTTGCAACAGTATATAGCATTCCTGGTAATGTAGTTGAAGGAATTAAAATCAGCTTACAAAGAGATAACTGTAGAACTATATGCATTCGGACAATCTTCAAAGTAAAGATGCTATAAAACCAGTTTCAATTTCCATTAACATGCTAGTAGAAAGAGAAATTATGACATATATTTACACAGTGGAGTCCTATCAGACATAAAAAGGAATGCAATTCTAGAAAATAAATATAAGGGAATGTCAAGATTTTAAGCAAAATGAGGGAGACACATTGTTAGGCATAGTATCTGTTCTATAAAAAATGTAATTAAATAAGATGATGGCAAAGCAGAATTATGATGTGACTATTATAATTATGAGGAAAGAGGTAAAAAGATAAACAAGAAAAGGTAGAAAGGAAGTATCATGCAATATTTATCCATTTTGTTTAAATAAAACCTAACTCTAACACAGTAAAATTATATTATAATAATAAAGCTATTTCTGTCCAGCTTTGTTGTATTTGGTAGTTTTAAAATTGAGTATTTTTAATTCAAAGTTCTATAAAATGTTCATGTCAGTCTCATATGAACTCAACAATTTGAGGGTCCTGAGAAGTTTGTAGTGCAAAGATGATCTTTGAGTGATATTTGTCAGCTTAGTGACAATCTTGTGTAGGTAGAGGATAACCATTAACCCAAAGGTATCCTCTGTTTGCTTAGAATCTAGCATCAGAAGAGGCACTTGGTAGTTTTGCCCAGTGCTTAGAGTTACCAAATTCCAAGTAGATTGATCATGGCAAAGCCCCATTGACTTCTTAGAAACTTCACAAGTTACTCTTCGAAACGGTATGTTTTCTTGTAGAAAATTTAAACATTTTAAATATCATATTCAGCAGATCTGAGAAAGGTTTGAGGACCACGGTCTATTGAGTACATCTGAAGTACACAAACTTTGTTCCTATTTGCTTGCTTTAGACCCAAACCTAAAAACACAAACAGGATGAAGCTTATTTCTAACATTAATAAGTACTTGTTATGACTATCCCTTTAGAAAAAAAATTAAAGTCAAATTAAAACAAAAACAATATGAGATTGGTGGTAATAGAATAGTCTCTAATTTTTTGTTTCCTCTGTTCCATACCATGTGGCTCTTCTGATATCAGACAGAGATTTTGGATTTTCTTTTAACAAAGATGTGAGGATGTAGAGAAGGAGAGAGTCATGCTTCTATCTCAAAGCCAGATTTAATATTTAGTTGAATTGGGCCCAAAAAAGACCATATGCCACCTTATGTAAGTCTGTAGAGGGTAGGGGAGGCAAATTTTTAGAAATCCACTATGGGCAGGGCAGCTGCATGGTATAAAGAATGAAGAGAGGGCCTGCTTGGGCTGTTCATGCCTTGGCCCACATTGGGTCGGGCAGGAAGGGACAGAGACTCAGTCAGGATGGTTGCATGGGTTTTAGTTCTCTGCGCAAGGATTCCAGTCCTGTCAGCTTGTGGTGAGTTGATAACATTTGGCTAATTTACTCATTTTCTTAAGACATTTTCTCTTGATGATCTGACCTTTCTTGTCAGATGTTTCACTTGTCTAGGGGGTCTCTGAATCCCTTAATTGGATGATTTTATTCTCTTGGGAAGACAAAAGCAAGACGCTGACCTAACCATAATTCTGGGGATTCATTTTTGGTAGGTTATATCTTAGATCTCTATATGGTTTTGGCAAACAGAAAAATTATTAACCTTTAAATTGAAATTCAAAACGATTTCTTTAGAAAATTAAAACTAAATATATCTTAGTATGTGCAGAAAAATATACTTACTTTCTCTTCATCTTTGTGTGTGTGTGTGTGTGTGTTTATTTTTAGATCACAAAGGTTATTCACTTTGAATTTCAACCTGCCCTGTTTTCAAGAGGCTTTTACATTTAAATCACTATAATCCCTTTTTTCTTTATTTGTTTTTTCGAGACAGGGTTTCTCTGTGTAGCCCTGGCTGTCCTGGAACTCACTCTGTAGACCAGGGTGGGCTTGAACTCAGAAATCCTCCTGCCTCTCCCTCCCAAGTGCTGGCATTAAAGGAGTGTGCTGCTGCCACCACCACCTGGATCATATCACTATAATCCTATGTGATGGCCTCTGCTTCCTAACTGTTGGGATTAAAGGCATATGCTTCCTAAGTGCTGAGATTAATAGTGTGAATGGATTACTTATAATTACTATTCTCATTGGACTTTCCTGGTTTAATCTGGTTTTCCATTTCTCATTTTTTAGTATTAAGGGTAAATTCCAAGTTTTTAGAGTGTATTATTTATTATTCTTCCTGATTTACTCTGAATTTGATCTCTGGAAAAATTTTAATACTTTATTATAGACTTGAACATGATGACACTTTGTCCACAATCCATTACTTTTAGATCTTTTTGGTCTGTCTTCTTTGCATGATCTACATAATATTTGATGTCTTTGCTAAGTTTTGCCATTTCCATTTATGCCTCTCATGACCACATATCTTTGTCATTTATCTGCCAGTTAGTGGTTTTGATGACCATATAGTTATGGTACACACTATGAGTTGGAGAAGCTAGAAATTTTGTTTTTGCTTTCTTAGTTTGTCACTTAGGACTGATTTTGTGGTTCCATCCTTAATATTGACCATTACATCTCCCAATTTATAGGCTTCTGTTTTACATTAGCCTTCACTGGTTGATGACCCATTAGTAAAGAATGTATCAATGAAATGTTATGACCATTGCATTTGTCCCCACAGTCCAATAGGTATCTCTTTTCAGGGAGCAGTGAGCAGTTTAGTCAACTGAGCTATTTCATCAGTATGGGAAGGTACAGATCCCTTTGATATCATATCCTGATCATGAAGGAGTTAATATAAGTACCAGCACCATTGTAATACCTTTCCTTCCATAGATATGACTACAAAGGACTCTGATCTTATGATCATAGGGTAGTTGGCAATGACGGAGTGTAAGTTTTTCCATGTTTCTTAAACTGTCCAAATTTGTTTCTCAAAGACAGAATATTTATCCCACATATATGGAAAATGTTTTCAATAGAATTCAACAGACAAATATTGGTCCTTTTTGCTTTAAGGAGAGTCCCTAGTTGCTAATTCACCCATCAATACAATATGCATAATTTTGTTATCATCTGGTGCACTGTTGGTCAGAGTTGCACACACAGAGATAAGCTAACTGGCAGTCACAAAAGCTGCTCTTTCTTCCTTTCCCCACTGGAAATCAGCTGCTTTCTAATAATCCTGTAGAGGGATTTATAATAATCTGTAAAGATGATGTGTGATTTCTCTAGTGTGCAAACATACCAATTAGAAGCTGTATCTCAGTTTTGCCCCTGGGAGCTCTGATTAAAGTGTGGGCCACAACCACACTTTTGTTTTAACAAAACTTTTTGTTTACTGTAACTCTATAATTTAGATAATAATAAACTTATGAAGATAAGCCTGTCTTTGCTAGTATTCAAGGCATGGGCTCTCACTGTCTGGTTCAAATATTTTATCTTAGGTTCAAATTTCTCCATTCTTTAAATACTTAGGAAAAAAGTTTGAACTCCAGGAACCCCTTGAATTTCTTAAAATATTTAAAATCTTTTGACTGTGTTATTAATACCAATAAAAACGTATCCTTTTTATGTAGGCAGAACATTCAAAAGTTGATGTCCAAACTGGTGCAGACCACGAGACAATCTACAGTTTAACGTTCTAGCATGCAATTAATATGCATAGTTAAACAAAACCCATTTTTAAAATTTCATTCCAGTAAGGCAGATGTGCCTTTATAATTTATAATAATAACTTAAAATTATTGTTTTTGTGGTTTTGTTTTTCTCATGCCTGATCATGTCTGTAAATTAGTTTGGACTGAGTGACTAAGCTGTCTAATGAACTATTTCTTCCTTATTCAGGAGGACTCTCCTGTTTGAATATAATCTATATCAATCTTTATGGCATCCATAGCTTTTATTAGTCTGAGGAAACAAAGACAAAACCTCTTTCTCAACATAGCAGATATCCCAGTTTTCATACTGAAGTCAATATAACTTTAAAGTTTAGAAGCCATTTTTTCTATCATCCAATTTCTCTCAGAATATGTTGTTTTTCACTAGCATTTTAAAATTTAAAGTTAATAAATAGTATATCCTATCTCTAGGACTCTTTATTACTGTTTTCTGATTATTAAGCATATCTTCTAAAGTGTAATTAGACCTTTCGATAACTGCTTGTCCTATACAATAGTGCAGTATACCTGTTATATGCTTTATGCTGTAATATGCAAAAAGCTATTTCATTTTACTAGAAACATGTGCCGGAGCATTGTCAGTCCTAATTTGGACATATATCCCCATATTAGCCATAACTTCCAGTAAATTCACCAAAATCTTGGCATCCCAATTAGCCTCTTCTGGAGGTAAACACTCAGCACCTAGGAACGGAAACTTTATCTCAGGTAAGACAAAGTGAAGGATGGGTTGTATTTATAGGAACAGAAGGACAAGGGTAAAATTAAACTGTATGTGGCTAATATAGCCAGGAATCTATATAGATAATTATTATTGCAGAAATGGAAAGCAGATTAGCATTCCTCCAATCTTATAAACAAACCCTGAAATAAAGAATGCTCCGATCAAAAATTAAAAGATGTAACCAAGAACATTCACCAATAGTTCAGGTTGTACATAAGCAAGGTGCTATAGCTATTGGTTTTTAAGGGTAGGGTACTGCTGTTGCATCTGCTCCTGTGTCTAATAATAATCTTCAATTTAAATGTCATGTATTTTAGCTTTGGTCTCTCTGATAATTTTTTGTGGTTTTCAAAAATACTTATTTTCTGGTGTCTTTTGTTTTTTGTTTTATCTATTAATTCTATTCTCTCCTCAATTGCATCCAAAGCAGTGTTATTTTTATACAACAGACATTAAATCTGCAAAGTGCTCTGTGGATGAGATTTTTCCTCTCATTTTTTTTATTATTAGTATTATTTAATCCTTTTTTTTACAGACCAGTTGTTATCCCCTTCCCAGTACACTCTCCAAATGTTCCTTATCCCATTCTTCCTCCCCCCTTTTCTAAGAGGATGTTACCATCCACTGTTAATTCCACCAGACCTCTGTACTCCCTGGGGTCTCAAACATTTCTGAAGAAACTCACCCAACCTAACCCAAAGAAATGAGTTTCTTTGATGTTGACAGGATACCAATGAATTGATATCAGGGTCTGTGGGAGGCACCTAGTCACTTCCCAATGGCAAAGTGTTAGCATACCTGTCCCTAGTAGTTCACCTTCATTCATCAGTTCATGCTTGTTGTCTTAATTAGGGTTCCAGTTCTGTAAAGAGACACCATGACCAAGACAACTCTTAAAGGCAAACACTTAATTGAGCTGGCTTATAGTTTCTGAGTTTTAGTCCATTATCATCATCCAGGAAGCACGGCAACATGCAGGCAGCATGGTGTTGGAGAAGTAGATGATAGTTCTACATCTTGATTTAAAAGCAGCCCGGAGAGAAATTTTCCAGGCAGGTAGGAGGAGGGTCTCAAAGCCTACCCCCACAATGATATATATCCTCCAACAAGGCCACATCTACTCTAAATAGGTCATATGACCTAATGAGCCATTCCTCAGGCCAAGCATATTTAAACCTCCACACTCACCTTTGCCATACCTTCTGAATATTTCAGAAAGATAAGACATTCTTTTTGTATTATTTTTAGAAAAAAAATTGTTTCTAGGAATGACTTGCCTAGAATCCCTTTTCAAATAACCACAATTAAAACATGTGACATTTTGATTGTTCTTAAAATTTTTAGAAATTACTTCAGAGTAGCATCATAATGTGAGATCCAATATTATCCATATTTTTAATTCATTCAGCTATTGGTGCTTATCTTGACTTAAAAGTCCAATCATCCTTTTGAATTTGGAATTAGTGTTTTCAAAAGCCACCGTTTTGATTAATATTTGTTGACTAATGGATCTGATATTGTTCTATTTACTGCTGAACTCAATGCTTGCAAATAATAAGTGAGTGCTTATTTTTGGCCTTGTATAATTCTATTAAATGACTCAGGCCTATTCTGATTCTGACCTTGTCCCAAGAACTTAAAACTGATAAACAACATAGTGCCAAGGTGTGATTAAAAATAGAATGAGGATATCATGAATTTTGCAGCCAAATTGATAGAACTAGAAAATAACATCTTGAGTGAGGTAATCAAGACCCCAAATGACACGCAGGATATTTGCTCACTGATAAGTGCATATTACCCCAAAAGCACAGAATACCTAGGATATAACCATTAGAACTTAAGAGTTTAACTAGGGAAAAGTCCAAGTGAGGATGCTTCATTTCCACTTAAAAGGGGC
This sequence comes from Apodemus agrarius, assembly GCA_964023405.1. Lineage (NCBI taxonomy): Eukaryota > Metazoa > Chordata > Mammalia > Rodentia > Muridae > Apodemus > Apodemus agrarius. Next base: position 19,779,680 of record OZ030012.1, on the reverse strand, counting down.
AAGAAAATAATTGTGAGAGACAAAGGGAGGGAGAATCCTGGATGGGAGGGGGGAGAGGGAGAGGTACAGGATCAGGTGTGGAGGTGAGGACAATAGAGACTCCCAGAGGACCTGCAGAATGAATGAAACTATGCAGCCTTGGGGGTGGGTGGGAGGTGGTGAGGATCTTTTAGAAAGTACCAGAAATCTGGAAGGTGAGAGACTCTCAGTGCTCAGTGTGAAAGACCATAGATGAAATCCTCAACACTATGGAGAGGGAACTTGAATAGTCCACCCACCCCCAGTAGATAGATAGGGGTCAAGTGGAGGGATGGACTTACTAAGCCACAGTCAATAATTAATTGTGCCTGTCTAAAAGAACTGCATCGACAAAAAATGGAGAGGAGACTGAGGGAAAAGAGGTCCAGTGTTGGGTTCAGCTTGGAATCCATCACATGGGGAGGCACCAAGGCCTGACATTATTACTGATTTTTATGGTCTACTTACAGACAGGAGTCTAGCATGATTGTCCTCTGAGAGGGCCAAACAGCAGCTGACTGAGACAGACAGAGATACTCAACCATTGAATTAATGTCTGGAACTTTTATGGTAAACTATGGGAAGGATGGAAGAAGATGAAGAGGAGGGTGGCCCCATTGGAAGACCAGCAGTCTCAACTAACCAAGAACCCTGAGATCTCCCAGGTACTAAACTACTAACCAGGCAGCATATATGAGTGGCTTTGAGGCCCCTGATAGATGTATAGCAGAGAACTGCCTGGTCTGACTGAAGTGGGAGGAGACACAACTAATCCTCAAGAGACTTGAGGCCTCAGGGAAAGGGGAGGTCTAGTGGTGGGGAAGCATCCTCATGGAGACAAAGGGGGAGGAGGAATCGGATGATAACTATGGGAGGGAGGACTGGGAATAGAGCAACAGATAGATTGTAAATTAAACAAACAAACAAACAAACAACCATAAGAATGACTGCAAATTTTAAACTACATTCATAGGAAATTAAATTTTTTTTTGTAAAAGGTACACAAATGCAAAGTTATATATACTTTTTAAATAGTGTAGATTAGGCAAGTGTTTTATGATACAAAATTCCTAAGGAGAAGTATGTTCATAAATTTTGCTTTTCAGGTCTCAGTATTAATTTAGTTCTGAAGTTTTTGATACACAATGGGCAAGAGGCAAATTTGATGAAAAGTTCTCCAAGGGCACCCTTCACATCCTTGTTTCTCAGGCTATAGATGAAGGGGTTCAGCATGGGGCTGACCACAGTGTACATTAATGAAGCAACCATTTTTAGGTGGGTAGAATGGAGCACAGAAGAACTGAAGTAAACTACAATTGCTGACCCATAGAACAAAGAGACCACACAGAGGTGAGATCCACAGGTGGAAAAGGCTTTGTACTTACTCACAGTAGACGACATCTTTAATAAGGATGAAGCAATCTGTGAGTAAGACATAAGGATTCCTGTCATAGGAATCACTCCTAGTAGGGAAGTAACCACATACATAAAGACATTGTTGATGTAAGTGTCAGAGTTGGATATTTTGAGAACTTGAGCCAGTTCACAGAAGAAGTGTGGAATTTCTGTGCCTCTGGAGAAGTTTAGTTCATTCATCATTATAACATGAATCATGGAGACCCATAACATGATAATCCAAAATATCAGAAGCAGAAGGGCACATACCCGAGGGTTCATGATTACAGTGTAGTTGAGGGGATGGCAGATGGCTACATAGCGATCATAGGCCATTAGAGTGAGTAAAAAATTATCCATTCCACCAAAAGTATTAAAAAAATATACCCGTGTAAGGCATTCTATGTAAGAGATGTCTTTTCTCTGTGACTGCATGTTCACTAGCATCTTTGGTACTGTGGTTGAGATGAAACAGATGTCAATAAAGGACAAATTTGAGATCAGGAAGTACATGGGGTTGTGGAGGTGTGAGTTAGAGCTGACAGCCAAGATGATAAGCAGGTTCCCAAGTACTGTGACCAGGTACATGGACAGGAATAGTCCAAAGAGAATGGGTTGCAGTTTAGGATCATCTGAGAGACACATGATGAGAAATTCTGCTATCATTGTGTGGTTCTCTATTTCCATATAACTTTTGTATCTGCTAGAGAAAAGGTAAGTTTAGTTTTCAAATAATAACTACTGATACATCACAAACTAACCCTTGGAAGCCTATCTTTCATTCTGATAACGACTGCCATTTTCTTAATCAGGTGAATTTTCTTTAAATGTGTATAGTTTATTCTTATTTTCAGTACAGCTCAATATCTCTGTCCTTTATCATCTATAATTGCTATTGATTCAATTTTTTATATGAACCTACACAGATAATTATTCTTTAGTAAACCCTCTAAAATATTTAAAGTTAATTAATTCCCTTTTCTTTATTTTTACCTTGTATATTATTTAATTTTTTCTTGAATATTTTTATTTACATATCAAATGTTTTCCCCATTCCAGATACCCCTTTTGGAAACCCCCTATCTCCTCCCCTCCCCCTGCCTCTATGAGGGTGTTCCTCCACACACCTACTCCCATCCTCCCACCCTAGCATTCCACTTCACTTGGGCCTTGAACACCCTCAGGTCCAATGGTCTCTCCTTGTTGATTTCCAACAAGGCCACCTTCTGCCATATGTGTGGCCAGTGCCATGGGTCCCTCCATGTGTATTCTTTGGTTGGTGTTACAGTCCCCAGGAGATCTGAGGGTCTGGCCTGTTAATACTGTTGCTCCCTCCATGGGGCTGCAAAGTCCCCCTTAGCTCCTTCAGTCCTTTTTCTGTCTCCTCCATCAGGGATAACGATTGTTTTAATACCTCAATAATGCTCTCTAAATGAGGTTTTCCACTATAATCTTCATTTTTTTCTCTAAGGCCTTAATTATTTTCTAACTTCATGGTGATTGCTATTGTTATATTTGATGTTTAAAAATACAATATGAAGAGTATATTTTAATGGATGCTGTTTTTCATTATTATGCTATTATTATTATTATTATTATTATTATTATTATTATTATTATTTGGGGCACACAAATTTCCACAAGTAAATATTGAATTGTGACTTAGAAATTAAACTTTTTTGTTAAATTTATTTAACATAATTCTGATTCATTTACTGGCATCTGTGTGTACTTGAGATGATCCTGAGCATTCTTAAGTTTGTCAGGAATAATTATCATTGAGAATACACAGAGGGGAGACCCACCCACTCAAAGGAGAAGGTAAGTGAGAGATGGAGGAAGGATTTTAGGAGGGAGTGACCAGGAAGTGGACAGTGAGTAAGATGTGAAATGAATAACTATAATAATAATTAATAAGTATTATTATTAATGATGTTATTAATAATAAAGTTATTATTATAATAACTTAAAAGAATATCCCGTTCACTGGAGAAGGAGCAATTGATGATACATTTATTAAAATAAATTCAATATATGTACTTTCTTTATGAAAACCATGAACTGCTTATAATTAATAAGATTTCCTGAAGGTCATTCTTTTGAGGAAGTGCTTCCAAGTGAATGTCTCTGGGAAAAGAAAGGAGTATGTGGACTATAGAGATGAGAGTAGGAAACATGAAAGCACACCACTAGTGCAATAAATCAGGGGGAATGAGTTTTCATATATGCTTACATGTTCATACTCATGAGTTGAAATACATTTTTTTGTGAAACCAGGAGTACAAATATTCAAAATATATAATCAACAAATCTGATTACAAAATTTGAAATGTAATGTAAGCCAAATCATCATAGAAAAAATAAAATAGATTTATAACATATACATTACCAAATTTTCAATGATAGAAAATGTTGTTATATGAATGACTGTGAATGTTATTTAATTTAGGATAAGATACTTGCAAATTATAAAGTAGTTGTTTCTCTGAGAATAAGACAATGAAAAGTAACATCTTCTCTAAAGTAGGAATGTGTAAGAAGAGACCAAAAATCAATTGAAAAAAATCAGAAGAGAGAGGAGAGAGAGAGAGAGAGAGATTCAAGGCTGAGTAAAGAGTATGACATTACTCTATGATGTGAAATGGAAATTTTAAGGGACAGTGAAATAAAAAGCAGATTATAAGGACATCAGTGACATGGTATAGGGTTCATGAGGTTCATGAACTGCCTTCTGTATTTTCTTTGTCACTCTAACATTTAATTCACATTCTTTGTAAGTGTGACATCTTGATTGTTTTGTCTCATTATTTTTTTTTTGGAAAATTGCATTTTGCCTATTAAATTTTAGGCCTAACTAAATACAAATGTTAGAACTGAAATAAATATCAAGGAGAAACTACATACAAAGGAGAAATCATAAGTATTATTTATACAAGAATGTAAGTACAGGGAAGAATAGTTAATCTAAATAGTTAATCTAAACTATAAATGCAGTAACATTTATTTAAAGGGAGTGATATACGATGAAGAGGAAATTATAATGCTAGAAATGGATCATGAATAGTTATGAAATATGAGAATGGTCAAATGAACTTATAGAACTCTACAAGTCACACAAAAGTGTGGAGGAAAAATTTTGTTTGGAAAATGAAATTGGAAAAACAACTAATAAATCAAAGATAGAAATATGGAAATATTTTAAGATCTGTAAAATAGACTCAATGACAACTGAAGTAACTTTGAAGTACAGAGTCATTACAGTAATAAACAGGGACTTTCCAGTTTAAACTCTAATGGTCTATCCCACTACATGCATCTGCTCTGCTTTCCATATCTACCCCACCAGCCCTGACCTGAGCATACCAGGTCTTCCAATATTTGTTACTGAAGCTGTTTCCTCTCAATTATCTGGTCACAGAAGAATCAGATGAATTTCCACAAATATCAGAGATAAAGAGATCAGGAGAAGGGACATTATTAAATTGTCATGTGTCCCAGAGCTTCACTTCCCAAAGCACCTCATTAGTTTAATTGTTGTTTTCTTTACACTCACCAAACTAGTTTCCCTGGGGTACAACAACAACAACACTACCAACAACAATGAAAGTTGAAACTGTTATCAATTTTGTTTTCCTGTAGTTAATAGCAAAGGGAGACTGATTTATTTCGTTTTCTGAGGAAGAACTCTTTATTTAGGTTTTATTAAAAGTCATGCTAGGTGTCCTTTAAAAATACTCTTAGGTGTGAGAAATAATACTGTATCAACAATATTACAAAGGAATGTAATATCCTTTGTATTATAATCATCCATGTTTTATATTTCAATCTCCTGAATTAATTATTTAACTTGACAGATAAAATCTTATATATGTTATCCATAACATTAGTGTCTAGAATTATTTTATATTAATCATAAATTAGTTCTGAAAATTAATATGTTCATACAATTATTATTTTATATTAGATTATTTTTCATGAGCCATGTTTTAGAAATGTATTACCAGTAATTATATTTACTCTGTTGTACACACTATTATACATTCCTGTAGTCCAAAGGTAATTTTGTCACCTTTGAAAAGTACTTGTTTCAAAGGTCTTTCCTACTATACTGCCCACTTATACACCCACTCATCTATTTCTCTAGGCTAAACTGGAGAAATTCCAAACATTAATGAGAGATGATATTGAATTTTCCTTACTAGCTTGGTATGTTCAAAACTCTCTCTCTCTCTCTCTCTCTCTCTCTCTCTCTCTCTCTCTCTCTCTCAAACACACACACACACACACACACACACACACACACACACACTTTTTTGACATACACATTTTTCCTGTTATTTTACCCAACAGATTAGTAGATAATATAATAATTTAATAATTTGATATTTGTTGGTTATTTTTCTTCCTTATTTACAATTCTAGGAACAGTGTCCAGCTTGGTTCTGATGCATCTGGTGGTGTTTGCCTTAATCTCAGCACTTAGGATACAGAGGCAGACAGATCTGAGTTTGAGGGCAGCCTGATCTACAGAGCACTTCTAAGGACAGCAAGTGCTACACAGAGAAACCCTGTCTTGAGAACACCAACAAACAGAAAAGAGTATTCAAAGGATCCCCTTTATACTCAGACTTCTAAATTTTTTAAAAAATATTATTACTATTGATGCATTTCAATGCTACAAATTGGTAATCTTTGCTTTTAGGTTTCTCTGCTTGCACATTAACTGAAGTTCTCTGGGAGAGTTGCAATAACAAACATCATAGATGACTGATTAGCACATAAATAATTGTGAAATGGTAGACTTTTATATGTGTACAGTCAAATTGTCTTGGATGTTTTAGCTTCCTAAGTAGCCATTTACCGTTCAACTCTGTATGTGATCTAATATTGTTGTATTTATCAGGTAAATACTTTTGAATGTATAAAGACGTCCTTAGGGTAAATCAAACAATATTATTAGGCAGTATCTGAGGCCTAAGAGTTCCCTTTTTGCTCCTACCACATACTGTATGTACCCATCAGTGTATTTTAAAGCATCTTGATTTATGATTTATGACTGAATATGCTTTTAAAGTGTAAAATATTGTGAAACTGTTACCACATTGAACTTTGTATTTCAGGTAATGTGAACCTATATTAACAGGCCATGGTCATTCAAAGTGACCCCAGAATAAACTCTCGTCCCCTTTGTAGTAGAGAGTTGTGTTTTCTGTATTGACACACAAATCTTATTTTTCTCATTTACACATGGTGTCCTATTCTTTCCACTCTGTAACTCTGACCTATCAGCCTGCCTTCCATAATTCTCACTGCTTGGTATTCATATTTCTTTCTTCCATCTTCTCCTTGTAGAAGTAACACAAAATACCTTTTATTTGGTGTTTAACTCCTTTGGCTTGGCAGGATGCCCTTCTTTTTCTTCTTCTTCTTCTTCTTCTTCTTCTTCTTCTTCTTCTTCTTCTTCTTCTTCTTCTTCTCATTCCATTCCTTTATATCTCAAATGATATCCTACTTTCAGGTTACTCCTCTAAAAACCTTCCAACCCATATGTGCCCTCTGTCATCTCCCATTTGCCTCTATGAGGGTGCTTCCCTACCAATCCACCCTCTCTTTCCCTACTGCTTCAGTATCCCCATATGCTAGGGCATCAAACATCCAGAGGACCAAGGGCCTCCCCTCCCATTGTTGTCAGACAAGGCCATCATCTGCTACATATGTATCTGGAACCATGTATTCATCACGGTACACTCTTTAGTTGGTGGTCTAGTTCCTGGAAGCACTGGGTGGTCTAGCCAGCCAACACTATTCTTCCTACAAGGTTTCAATCCCTCTCCATTCCTCTAGTCCTTCTACCAGCTCCCCAACCAGGGTCCCCAAGCTCAATAATCTACATCTTCATTGGTCAGTAGCTAGTAGAACCTCCCAAGGAGCCTGTCAGCAAGTGCCTCTTGGCAACAGCAAGAGTGTTAGTGTTTGGTGTCTAGACAGGATGGATCCCCAGGGTGGGATGGTCCCCACATGGCCCTTCCCTTTTCTCTCTGCTCCATTTTTCCCTGTTCTTCCTTTGGACAGGAAAATTTCTGGGTTAAAAATCTTGAGATGGGTGAGTAGCCCTATCCCTTGACCAGGGGCCATGCCTATCCATTGGAGGTGGTCTTTTTTATCTACTTTTTTTGTATGCAAATGATGTTTTACTATGATTTCCATAGTTCAACAATTTTACATAAGTCTGTAGTGTAGAAAGCCTTGGTGGGGCTGCTTGGCAGGAAACTGATGTTGGCCAAGGACAAGTAATTGGACTTCAGGCAGGAATCTGACATTAGGCCATGGCGAGGAGGTAAACTCCGACAGGAATCTTAATTTTAGAGTGGAACAAAAGTAGTAGGCTTCAGGCAAAAATCTGATTTTAGGCTTGGAAAAAAAGTGGACTTAGATATTTTGGTCATTCTGACAAGCCCTTAGGTACAACTATCATGGGAGTAATCATGAGACTTTGCTTATTGCCTTGCTTTTTCCTTATTGTACTGCTCACCTTTATTACTTGTATGCAATTAAAATGATATAAAATCATAATTGGGAAAAAATAAATGTGTCTCAGACTCAGAATTGGCTGGGGTCATGCTACAGTGTTGTGTAATTGTCTTTTTTCTTTTTAATCCTCACTCCTGCACTGGGGAATCTGTTGACTACAATGGCTTGGTCACGGTATTATGATTTTTCTGACTTCACCAATCACATTGCTATTACTAAATTTTAAGATTTTTTATTTTGTTTAAAACTTAGTAGGTCACATGTTTCTATAAATAGTTTAATTTCTTTTAGATTCCCCAATATAATAAATTATAACTTTATTTTATAAGTTTGTCTAACGTTCCTATCAACTTTAATAAAGTCTTTTATAATATCCTCCATTCAACTTCAGTTGCATTAAAATGCTTCTTTTCTCTCTTCATTTTGCTTAGGTTTGCTAAAATTTATCAGTATGCCTTCTGTTTTGTTTTTGTTTGTTTTCAGTGTTGATAATGAAATCCAGGACATTACACATGTTGCATAAATATTTTACAAATCTACAGCCTAAGTCATGATGTTTTTCTGTTATGAAAACCAATGCTCTGCTCCTGAAACCTTGAAGTGTTTTTCTAGTCTTAATTTCATTTATTTCAGGTCTCACCCTCACTATTTTTTCCTTATTTTGGCAGTTTTCTTTCGAACAACCATAGGACACACCATCTGTTTCCTTACTTTGTATGTATTAGTGTATGTAGCCATAGTTACAAGCTATCCTTATAAGACTCTGGCAAGACTTAGCTTAATGGGTACCCCCTGAGTGAACCACATGGATATGGGAATTGATGCAAAAAGCAAGAGGAATTTATTGTTCCAATGTGTTCAGGTCATTCTACACTGAAGGTGGCAACCCTACACAGCCCATTCAGTAAGGTTTTTATACAGTTTTCAGGGCAGCAGCCATTAGTCACAATGTGATTTGCAGAACAGTGTAACTGATTGGTTTTTTTAGGGAATGAGGTGGCAAGGACTTACCTTGTCTGTAGGTAAATGGTCTATCCTACTGAATGTGTCCTCACCTGAAGGTAGGTCTCCTCCTGGCCCCTGGTTTGAAGAATGTTAATTAGCTTCTCCCTTCACTTCTAGAGGGGCAAATGTTCCATGACCTTTTCAAGGTTCATGAGCTGAGCTTTCATTCCTCCCTTTTCTTTGTGCATGCTCCAATCTTGAAGCTATTGTGGATAGTTATGCAACTCATATCCCCATTCCTCTGTACTTAGCTCATGATATCTTTTTCACAGGACTATCAACTGCACTGCACCTATGTGATCTTTAATAAAAGCAACTAAGTGATTTAGAGTGTAAGGTCCAAAGATTAGAAGCAAGAACAAAATGATCAGGGGTCCTAACAATGCAGAAATCAAGGTAGTAAACAAGCAGGAGTTGCTAAACCAAGACCTGAACCATCCTTGGACTTCTTTCCTTTCTCTCTTTCTCTTGGCTAGTTCCTCTCATACCTTTGCCATAGAATCTTTATCCATGCCTGAGTGGTCAAGATAAAAGCAACACTCTTCCCTTAGGGCTGTGCAAAGCCCTCTCTGCTGTAAAAAGAGTAAATCTAGATCACAGTGGTTCTGTAGGACTACTTCAAAGAGGTAGGTTAGGGACTCTTGAAGGGGGGTGATTGATTCTTCTATCCTCTCTATGTCTAAGTCTATGGCAGCCCTGAGCTCTTGGTAGCTTTTGCCTTGTAGTCCCTGTCACTACCCTTGCTGCAACCAGTCCAAGTAAGAGAGACACTGTCAAGGTAGTGATGGGTTCTTGTTTGGTATGATAGTCCCAATCCCATCTATCTAACATTTCTTCATAAAGATGGTAAACCAGACTGGGTACCAACTGAACTAATATATTAAAATCTGTAGATATATTCAGGACACTGAGGTGTACACAGGGGATGTGCCCATTTGAGCAACCCCACCATCCATTCTTGGGCAGGATGACACAGGAAGAAATCTGGGCAGGGGAATAGGAAGGATAAGTGGGAGGAGGGGACATGGCTCCGGCAGGGTCCCATGCCTGTCACTGCCTGTAGAGTGAATCCTACACCCAACTTCTGGCCCATCAGCAGAAAGAGGACTTGTTAGACATGCTAAAATTGGAGAAAATGAAGGCAATCCCTTCATAATATTGGGGAGATATACCATAGCAAAGCCAGCAAAAGCAATTCACTTATGGCCTGGATTCATTGAGCACTAGACAGGTCTTACTGATAAGCTCAGTCAGCGGGTCCAGTTCTGAGGGACTGGGTGGGTATGTTCACTGGATGTTTGGCGTCATGACAGTAGTTGACTCTACCTGGGTTGGTGCTGGAGGCTTGGGCTTGGGTAGCCTTTACGGGACACCCATAATTTCCTTATTGGGTCCCATGGAGACAGTGGGGGCTTCTATCTTGAGTTTGATGGTTAAAAGGATTCCATCATGATATCCTTTTTGATATAGTCTGGGCCCCATGTCCTACTGCTTAGCCTTCTATCTTTAGCCTCTTTTTCTTTCTGGGTAAACTTCACAGTGATCAGGTTGCAAGAAAAGTTTAAGCACTCTCTCTGACCCATGTCCCTGAAGGCTGTTGGCTTCTCCAGGAAATGTTGGGAAATGCCCCTGAATGAATGCTCCCCAATGAGTTGTGATATCCCCTGCAATTATTTCATATGTGTCATCTTCCTGCTTGCTGTGATTAAAATCCCAGTTTGAGCTCAGGTTCCAGTAGGTGTCTTTCAAGATCTCACAACCCAGGCAGCATAGTAGAAGTTTTCTGGGTCCCCAAACTGATGGGCTAAGGACCTGGATCTCTCATCTCAGGGGTATATATAAATTCGGACCTTGAGCAGGTAGTATCTTAATTGGGGATGTCTGCATCATATGTCCCTCCCTTCCAGGCCCTTTCCTGAGCATTGGTGAGCATGCAGCTTTCCCAATGATGTTCTGGCAAAGTCCCCTTTACCTCTTGATTCGTGATGTACCAGGTGTCCAACCCAGCCACCAGGTCACACAGGTTGAAAATTAGGGGGGGAGACACCAGGTAAAAGGGGGTGGTCTTGATTAGTTGACCATTTGGGTGATAAAATCCAAATCAGTCTGGTAACCCGATGAGGGCTATATCTAGCATCCAGCCCTTTATGCTTTATCAGAGTTAGAACATCCATCAGGGTCAGGAAATTCTTCATCCCGTGTCATTCACTGAGTGATCTTGAACTTTAAAATGTTTGTTTTCTTCATGCTCCAAGATGGGCAGGGGGTGGACCAGTCACTAGCTTCACATGAGAAGCATATATTCAGGCAGTTATACCATGCACCTTTATGGCCATAGGAGTCATAGGCAACACCAAGAAGGGGCCATTTCAGTGGGGTTCCAGGGATTGGGTCTGATGTTGGCAAACAGACAGCATCACCAACCTGGAACCAATGTGGCATCAGTCATTCCTGGAGCATAAAAGGCAACCAGCTGGGACCCTATTTCTCTCTGAACTGCCTCAAGGGCCACCAGTCTTTAGACAAGGTCTTGATATCCTTCTTGGGAGATCTCTAGTTTAGGTCTGTGGCCACCAATGGAGCCAGGCCTCCATTAAAAGGTGTTAGGTTGAAATGATATGAGGTATTTTGGGCTTGGAACAAGGCCAAGGGAAGGAATACCATCCAGTCTCTGCCAGTTTCTAAGGTCAATTTAGTCAAGGTCTCATTAAGGTCCTATTGATCCTTTCTACCTAGCCTGAATTCTGTGTATGGTATATACAATGAAATTCCAATCTGTCCCCCACACTTTTGCCAACCCCTAGCTTACCTGAGAGACAAAGGCGGGTCCATTATTGAACCCAATTACCCAAACCTGGGAAAAATCTCTTCTAGAATCTTCATGGCCATGACTGGAGCTGTTTCCTGATTCATGGGAAAACCTCTACTCATCCTGAAAAACTATCTGCAAAGACTAGCAAATATTTGTAACCATATTTTCTAGGTTTAACTTTAAAATTTATCTCCCAGAAGACTCCTGGTCTATTTCCTCTTGGTCTTTTCCCCATGCCTATCTTCATGTGGCAGGTGTTCATCTGATGACAGACTTTGCAGTTCTGTACTATTTCCTTTACCCGGTATCTTAGGTCTATTATGAACACCCTGTATCCCTTAATGACATCTATCATTGTTCTGCTCCCTAGGAGTCCATCTATGCATCTGTCATAACAAGTCTTAGGCCTGGTCCCAAGGGAGGATAGCGTTTCCCTCTTGGGTTTTCCATTGATCTTCAATCTTGAGATAGTATTTGGTAGGGTAGTTAGAGATCTGGGCCTTCTCCTCCTTAGGATAGACTAGGTGGGGGCAGCCCTTGGCCAAATGTGGCCATTCTTTAACTTCTCTGCTTGTTGGTTTGTTAAGATTTTTCCATTGGATCAGCACAGGTACACTATCTTTAAGGGCTACCTCCTTGGCTGCTTTATCAGCTAGGTTGTTCCCTCTAGCCATGTGGCTCTCGCACTTCTGGAAGACAGGACAGTGGATAATATTCACCTGGGTTGGTCTAAGGAGGGCACTTAGGATGGCCTTGATTTTAGCCTTATTTTTCTTTTTCTTTTTAATTTTAATTTTTACTTTTTATTTACATATTTTTATTTTCTATATTTTTTTACATTTTTAAATTTTTATTTTCTATATTCTTTGATTACATTCCAAAGGTTTTTCCCTTTCCCCATTTCCCCCTCACCATATGTTCCATATGTCCTCTTCCACCAACCAGCCCCCAACCCCCAGCCTATTCCCCAATCACCACCCCACTATTTCTCTGCTCTATTCTGGTACTCTCCTACAAAACTGGATTCAGTCCTTTCATGACCAGGGTCCTCTCTTTCCTTCTTCTTGGGAATCTTTTGACTTGCTAATTGTGCCTTGAATATTCAGAGCTTCTGGGCTCATTAATATCCACTTATCAGTGATTGCATTTCATGTGTATTCTTTTGTGATTGGGTTAACTCACTTAGGATGATATTTTCCAGATCCAACCATTTGCCTACAAATTGCATGAGTTCATTATTTTTAATTGCTGAGTAGTATTCCATTGTATAAATATACCACATTTTCTGTATCCATTCTTCCGTTGAGGGACATCTGGGCTCCTTCCAACTTCTGGTTATAATAAATAAGACTGCTATGAACATAGTGGAGCATGTGTCTTTATTGTACGCAGGGGAATCCTCAGGGTATATGCCCAGGAGTGATATGACAGGGAACTTTGGAAGTTTCATGCTCAATTTTCTGAGGAACTGCCAGACTGATTTTCAGAGCAGTAGTACCATCTTGCAGTCCCACCAACAGTGTAAGAGTGTTCCTCTTTCTCCACATCCTCACCAGCACCTACTGTCTCTTGAGTTTTTAATCTTAGCCATTCTGACTGGTGTGAGGTAGAATCTCAGGTTTGTTTTGATTTGCGTTTCCCTGATGACTAATGATGTTGAACATCTCTTAAGGTGTTTCTCGGCCATCCGATTTTTTTCTGGTGAAAATTCTTTGTTTAGCTCTGTACCCCATTTTTTGATAGGGTTATTTGGTTCTTTGGGGTCTAACTTCTTGAGTTCTTTGTATATATTGGATTTTAGCGCCCTGTCGGATGTAGGGTTGGTGAAGATCTTTTCCCAATTTGTTGATGGCTGTTTTGTCCTTCTGACTATATACTTTGCCTTACAGAAACTGTAGTTTTATGAGGCCCCATTTGTCAATTCTTGATCTTAGAGCATAAGCTATTGGTGTTCTGTTCAGAAACTTTCCCCCTGTGCCCATGTCCTCCAGCATCTTCCCCAGGTTCTTTTCTATTAGTTTCAGTGTGTCTGCTTTTATGTGGAGATCCTTGATCCTCTTGGAGTTGATCTTAGTACAAGGAGATCAGAGTAAGTCAATTCGCATTCTTCTGCATGTTGACCTCCAGTTGAACCAGCACCATTTGTTGAAAAGGCTATCTTTTTTCCACTGGATGGTTGTAGCTTCTTTATCAAAGATCAAGTGACCATAAGTCTGTGGGTTTATTTCTGGGTCTTCAACTCTATTCCACTCTTCTACTTGCCTGTTGCTGTTCCAATACCATGCAGTTTTTTAACACAATTGCTCTGTAGTACTGCTTGATGTCAATTGTTGAGAATAGTTTTAGCTCTTCATTTTAGTGTTAGATCTTCTTTGAAGGTCTGATAGAATTCTGCACTAAAACTATCTGGTCCTGTACTTTTTTTGGTTGGGAGATTTTCTATAACCCCTTCTATTTCTCTAGGGGTTATGGGGCTGTTTAGCTGATCTAATTGATCCTGATTTAATTTTGGTATTTGGTATCTGTCTAGGAAATTGTCCATTTCCTCCAGATTCTCCAGTTGTGTTGAGTATAGGCTTTTGTATTAGGATCTGATGATTTTTTGAATTTTCCCAGTTTCTGTTGTTATATCCCCCTTTTCATTTCTAATTTTGTTAATTTGGATACTGTCTCTGTGCCCTAGGCTAGTCTGGCTAAGGGTTTAACTATCTTGTTGATTTTCTCAAAGAACCAGGTGCTGAGAAAAACGTATATTCTTTTGCTTTAAGATGAAATGTTCTATATATATATATATATATATATATATATATATATATATATATATCTGTTAAGTCCAATTGGTCCAAAGTTTCAATTAGTTTCACTGTGTCCCTATTTAGTTTCTGCTTTCCTGATCGGTCCATTGAGGAGAGTGGGGTGTTGAAGTCACCCACAATTATTGTATTAGGTGCAATGTGTTCTTTAAGCTTTAATAAATTTTCTTTTAGGAATGAGGTTGCCCTTGCATTTGGAGTATAGATGTTCAGTATTGAGAGTTCTTCTTGGTGGATTTTCCCTTTGACCAGCAAGAAGTGACCTTCTGGTTCTCTTTTGATGATTTTAGGTTGAAAGTCAATTTTATCTGATATTAGAATGGCCACTCCGGCTTGTTTCCTGAGACCATTTGCTTGTAAAATTGTCTTCCAGCCTTTTACTCTAAGGTAATGTTTGTCTTTGACATTGAGATGTGTTTCCTCTATGCAGCAAAATGTAGGATCCTGTTTCCATATCCAGTCTGTTAGTCTATGTCTTTTTATTGGGACATTGAGTCCTTTGATGTTAAGAGATATTAAGGAATAGTATTTATTACCTCTCAACATTTTTGATATTATTTTTTTTATATTAGAGAGGTTATCTTCTTTTGGATTTGATGAGAGGAGGATTCTATCTTGCTTCTTCCTGGGTGTAATTTCCCTCCTTGTGTTGGTGTTTTTCCCCCATTATCCTTTTAAGGGCTGGGTTTGTGGAAAGATATTGTACAAATTTGGTTTTGTCTTGGAATACCTTGGTTTCTCCATCTATGGCGATTGAGAGTTTTGCTGGGTATAGTAGTTTTGGCTGAAATTTGTGTTCTCTTAGAGTCTGCATGATATCTGCCCAGGATCTTCTAGCTTTCATGGTCTAAGGTGAGAAGTCTGGTGTAAGTCTAATAGGTCTTCCTTTATATGTTACTTGGCCTTTTTCTCTTACTGCCCTTTGATTATTATGTGACAGGAGGTATTTCTGTACTGGTCCAGTCTGTTTGGAGTTCTGTAGGCTTCTTGTATATTCATGGGCATCTCTCTCTTTAGGTTGGGGAAGTTTTCTTCCATAATTTTGTAGAAGATATTTGCTGGACCTTTAAATTGTAAATCTTCACTCTCATCTATACCTATAATCCTTAGGTTTGGTCTTCTCATTGTGTCTTGGATTTCCTGGATGTTTTGGGTTACAAGCTTTTTGCATTTAGCATTTTCTTTGACTGTTGAATCAATGGTTCCTATGGTATCTTTGGCATCTGAGATTCTTTCTTCTATCTCTTGTATTCTATTGTTGATATTTGCATCTATGGCCCCTTATTTCATCCCACGGTTTTCTATT
This sequence comes from Apodemus agrarius, assembly GCA_964023405.1. Taxonomy (NCBI): domain Eukaryota; kingdom Metazoa; phylum Chordata; class Mammalia; order Rodentia; family Muridae; genus Apodemus; species Apodemus agrarius. The sequence goes on along the minus strand of OZ030012.1, from coordinate 19,763,800 downwards.
TCCAATGTTGTCTCCCTTTGTGATTTCTTAATTGTTTCTACTTCTGTTTTTAGATCCTGGATGGTTTTGCTCAGATCTTTCGTTTGCTTGTTTGTGTTTTCATGTAATTCTTTAAGGGATTTTTGTGTTTCCTCCTTTATTACTTCTACTTGTTTACCCACATTCTCTTGTGTTTCTGTAAGTGATTTTTGTGTTTCCTCCTTATTGGCTTCCATTTTTTGATCCATTTTCTCCTGAATTTCTTTAAGTGTCTTTTGCATTTGCCTTGTAATGGCCTCTACCTTTTGATCCATTTTCTCCTGTATTTCTTTAAGGGATTTATCCATGTTTTCAACTATCAGCATCTTGATCATTGATTTTAGATCCAAATCTTCTTTTTCTGCTGTGTTGGGGGATCCAGGACTTCTTGCTGTTGGCAAACTTGGTTCGGATGCTGGCATGCTGCCTTGATTTCTGTTAGCAACGTTCCTATGTTTGCCTTTGCCATCTGGTTCTCTCTGGTGTTAGTTGACCTTGTCACTGACTGGTGTTTGAACCTCCCGTGAGGCTGGGCCTGCCTGCTGGTTCTCTACTGATGACACGGCGGCAAGATGGAGACTGCTGCTGAGAGTAGTAAGAGGACTTCAGAGTAGTTGGTTCCCAACCGAGTTGGTACAAGGCCCGGTGGCCATGGAGATGTCTTGCTGGGCCCCCCAGGCACTGGCCACTGGCAAGAGCCTGGCAGAATTCCACCCAAGTGATGGTAGTAACATATTAAGTCTGCATCTCTGGCCCTCTCTACTAGTGACCTAGCGACAAGATGGAGATGGTCTTTTTAGGGGCCTGGGAGAACCGCGGGGCAAGCAGTTCCCAGCCACTCTGTGGAGATGATCCTTCAATCCACCCTGAATCTGGCTCCTGGCCCACACCTGTCGGTTTCCCACCCGAGCAATGGCAGGCCCCGATTAAGTCTGGATACCTGCCCCTCTCTGCTAGTGACCCGGGCGCAAGATGGAGACCTTTGGTGTAGGGGCCTGGGAGAACCATAGGGCATGCAGCTCCCAGATGCACAGTGGAGGTGTTCCACCGATCCGCCCCCACATGCTCCTGGCCCACACCTGGAGGTTTCCCGCCCGAGCAATGGCAGGCCTGTTTACCTGCTCCTCTCTGGCGGTGACTTGGGAGCAAGCTGGAGACCTCTGGTGTAGGGGCCTGGGAGAACCGCGGGGCACACAGCTCTCAGCCGCACCCTGGAAGTATTCCGGTGATCCGCCCCTACTCTCGCTAGTGGCCCATGCCTGGCAGTTTCCTGCCCAAGCAATCTCCTATATTCTTATTTACATTCTGAAGGCTTTCCACTTTTCCAGTTTCCCCTTCAACCTATGTTACATAAGTTCTCCCCCACCCCACCTCCCGCCTATTCCCCCATCACCACCACCCCCAGCCTTTTTTCTGTTCTGGTACTCTCCTAAAACAGTGGATCCAGTCTTTTCAGAACCAGGGTCCTCTCCTTCCTTCTTCTTGGGAATCTTTTCATTTGCTAATTATGCGTTGAGTATTCAGAGATTCTGGGCTCATTTATATCCACTTATCAGTGATTGCATTTCATGTGTATTCTTTTGTGATTGAGTTAACTCACTTAGGATGATATTTTCCAGATCCAACCATTTGCCTACAAATTGCATGAATTCATTATTTTTAATTGCTGAGTAGTATTCCATTGTATAAATATACCACATATTCTGAAGCCATTCTTCCTTTGAGGGACATCTGGGCTCCTTCCAACTTCTGGCTATTAAAAATAAGGCTGCTATGAACATAGTGGAGCATGTGTCTTTATTGTATGCAGGGGAATCCTCAGGGTATATGCCCAGGAGTGGCATGACAGGGTCCTCTGGAAGTGTCATGCCCAGTTATCTGAGGAACCACCAGACTGTTTTCCAGAGCGGTTGTACCATCTTGCAATCCCACCAACAGTGTAAGAGTGTTCCTCTTTCTCCACATCCTCACCAGCACCTGTTGTCTCTTGAGTTTTTAATCTTAGCCATTCTCACTGGTGTGAGGTAGAATCTCAGGGTTGTTTTGATTTGCATTTCCCTGGTGACTAATGATGTTGAACATCTCTTAAGGTGTTTCTCAGCCATCCAAATTTCTTCTGGTGAAAATTCTTTGTTTAGCTCTGAACCCCATTTTTGATAGGGTTATTTGGTTCTTTGTGGTCTAACTTCTTGAGTTCTTTAGATATATTGGATATTAGCCTTCTGTCAGATGTAGGGTTGGTGAAGATCTTTTCCCAATTTGTTGATGGCTGTTTCATCCTTCTGACTGTGTCCTTTTCCTTACAGAAACTTTGTAATTTTATGAGGTCCCATTTGTCCACACTTGATCTTAGAGCATAAGCTATTGGTGTTCTGTTCAGAAACTTTCCCCCTCTGCCCATGACCTCCAGGGTCTTCCCAAGTTTGTTTTCTGTTAGTTTCAGTGTGTCTGCTTTTATGTGGAGATCCTAGATCCACTTGGGGTTGATCTTAGTACAAGGAGATAAGAGTGGGTCAATTCGCATTCTGCATGTTGACCTCCAGTTGAACCAGCACCATTTGTTGAAAAGGCTATCTTTTTTCCACTGGATGGTTGTAGCTCCTTTATCAAAGATCAACTGACCATAAGTCTGTGGGTTCATTTCTGGGTCTTCAATTCTATTCCATTGATCTATTTCCCTGTTTCTGTACCAATACCATGCAGTTTTTAACACAATTACTCTGTAGTACTCCTTGAGTACTACACTATTTGCATTTCCCTGGTGACTAATGATGTTACCAAAAAAGAAGTCCTTTTATTGTTGAGAATAGTTTTAGCTATCCTGGGTTTTTTGTTATTCCAGATGAATTTGAGAATTGCTCTTTCTAGATCTATGAAGAATTGATTTGGGATTTTGATGGGGATTGCATTGAATCTGTCGATTGCTTTTGGCAAGATGGCCATTTTTACTATTATTGAACCTGCCAATCCAGGAGAATGAAATATTTTTCCATTTCCTGGGGTCTTCTTCAATTTCTTTCTTCAAGGCCTTGAAGTTCCTGTCATACAGATCTTTCACTTGTTTGGTTAGAGTCACGCCAAGATACTTTATATTGTTTGTGGCTATTGTGAAGGGTCTTATTTCCCTAACTTCTTTCTCAGCCTGCTTATCCTTTGAGTACAGGAAGGCTACTGATTTACCTGAGTTGATTTTATTACCAACTACTTTGCTGAAGTTGTTTATCAGCTGTAGGAGTTCTCTGGTGTAGTTTTTGGTGTCGCTTAAGTATACTATCATGTAATCTGCAAATAGTGATAGTTTGACTTCTTCCTTTCCAATTTGTATCCCTGTGACTTCCTCATGTTGTCTAATAGCTCTTGCTAGAACTTCAAGTACTATATTGAAAAGATATGGAGAGAGAGTTATTGTATAGGTGGCCTGCAGAAGGGAAAATGGGAAGGGGCAACATTTGAAATGTAAATAAAAATAATCAATAAAAGTCAAGTTATAGGGGTATAAGAAATGAGTTAAGGTCTTTAAAAAGGAAAGGTTTCACATTCCCCCCACATGCTCTTGATATTGTAACATTCAGAATTTTAATATTGATCAGTGGAATTCCAATAAACTAATGGAACATTTACAGTTCACAATTCAGTCACAAGCTTAAGAGTTTTATTTCCTTTGACTTTTTCCTGAATATAAACTTTAAGTTGTTTCTTATCATGCTAAAACCATCTCTGTTTAATCTGTACATCTAGCCCCCTGGATTGAGGAAAAAATATTGTGCCTTTCAACTCAAACTTCTAGCTTTTACTAAATCTGAAAGACATGAGTCTATTCCTGTTGTCTAAGAGACACCTGTTAAGTAAATTTCTAAAATATAAATTTTAGTACTATGGTAAGTATCAATGTACATAAATTTGTAAACTAAAGTTTAGGAGTCCTGTGGCTTGGGCCTGTCTGTCACAGATCATATGTACTCCAGATATGTATACCTGACTGTTTTCATCCAATCCATCAGGTGGCCCCAAATATAATTTATATAAACTCACTTATATAACATAAGTTAGAAATCATGTACATAAAATATACATGTAAAAACTATATGCATGTTTGCTCATGCATTTGCATATATGAAATATCCATATTACATACAAATCGAACAAGGTAAATATAAATTATATACTTTGATTTTGATTTATATACATTAATAGGTATTATATGCAGTGAACACAAATCATATACATTAAAATTGATTATATAGTTAAATGAAAAG